>NIPM01000049.1:103817-507789 GCA_002738285.1 Holacanthella duospinosa | reverse complement strand
TCAAAAACTAAAAAATATGGCACCTTGGTATTAGTTTTAAAAATTCAAATGCAAATTTTTGGCTCAATTGGTGTATGACAGAGCAGATGGCGCAAAGGATGCAAAGAATCTCAGACTAACGTGATGATAAACCATAAAAAATATTAATTTTTGAAAAAAAAAAAAAAAAAATTTATATATTTTTATTTTTATTCCTATGGTAGCACAGGTTTTCTTCTATAATTTTTGGCCAAAAGTGTCATTTTTCATCTATATCAATTCCAGCTTTGATCACCACAAATTATTAAGTAGGGCTAATAGAAATTACTCATAAAATTTGGTGAGGTTTGGTTGAAGTATCCAGTAGCGACGGCTCTTCCAAGTTAAGATTTAACATGGAAGTACATTAGTTGATTTATCATTTAAATCTCCACAAAACCCAGGCTCAAAGACAGTAAATGAATATTACACAATTATGTGCACACCATGATATTTGTTTACAGCTGCTACGAGCTGCCCATGTCAAAACCGTNGAATATTACACAATTATGTGCACACCATGATATTTGTTTACAGCTGCTACGAGCTGCCCATGTCAAAACCGTAAAGAGTTATGACCTTTCGAAGAGGCGCACTTAATGAAAACCGCGTTGCTCCATTTCGATAAATCGTGTATAGTCGATTTATAATAATGAATAATATTACGCATATATTATTCTCTTGCAATTGGTTATTTGGGTATTCTTATACCGTTTAAAATCAATAATTTACGAAATATCAATTTTCAATGAATTTTTATTTTTTCTTTATGAATGGTATATTTTTACCAATGGTGACTCATTTCTCTGGTATTTATTTGTCGAAAATAAACAACTGAAATTATGAAACAAATAGAAAGGAGTTTTTAGTGTAACTTTTGTAAAGACGGTCTATGAAAGGCAGCTTTAGAATTTTACTTTAGCTCACACATGGGCTTTTGAGGTTTGCCGAACCTTCCTAACCCGAATCTAGTCCATGAAAAAATTTGCCGCACTGTACCCGGATCGAACCTCGACTATATCGAACCGAGCCGAACCCGAACCAATTTCAAATTTTACTTTAGCGCACCGAACTCGCACCGAACCTCGACTCTGTCGAACAGAACCGAACCCGACTCTACTTTAATATTTTCCTCTCTCGAGCCGAATCCGCACTGACCCCATCCCGAACCTTGCCCATTTAATATCCAAACATTCAGGTTTGTCGAACTTTCCAAACCGAACCGAACCAGGTTCAGCTACGAACCGAACCGAACCAGGTTCAGCTACGAACCGAACCGAACCGATTCCTAAATTCAAAAATTTAAGGCCACACCGAACCCGAACCGAATCTAGATCCTGTCGAACCGAGCCGAACCCGTAACTAATTAAAAATATAGAACCCGAGCCGAACCTGTATCGAATGTTCGGTTCGGTTCAGGGTTCGATGAAATTGTTCCGAACCTCAAACACCTATGTGTGTTAGCTCTTCATTCCATATTTACTGTAAGTTGTGAAAACGAAGCGTGGATAATTTCAAATTTATATAAGCATTTTCAACTTTTATTCAATATTTCTACAAATCTGATTAACATCATTTAAGTTATATCAGACTATATGCAATAACGTTCTTAAGTAAAATCGTCAGTAGGAGAAAGAAACGTTGTGAAGAAAAAGGTTTACAGACGGATGCATAAAATTACATAACGTTCATCCATACGTGGGTAATTCAATTTTTTTTTCGCTTACGATAACGTTTTACATTCAAATTTACGTATACTAAAGTGGATTAGGCCAACACAAAGCTAATTCGCAGCGTTTGGACTTTTGGCCAAAAATTATAGGGAAAAACCCTTCTGTGAGTAGTAGGAGTTGAACAATACCTAACATGATCAAAAAATTTTTTTTTGAAAAATCCTCTTTTCAAAATTTAATAAAAATTCAAAAAATCAAATTTATGAAAAACTAAAAATATGACACCTGGGGAATGCGATTAGGTATGCTCATACAAAATTTCATCGGAATCGGTCAATAAATGAAAAAGTTGAAGGTTTTTGAAACCCATTTTTTAAACTTCAGAACCTAACCCCCCCCTGCTCCCCTTCATTCTGGAATTTTTTTTAAATTATATTTTCTGACTCCACACATGCCCTTTAGGTAATGGGGGTTGTCAAAATTTGAAGTCCAGAAAATGTCGGCTCAGAAAATTTTTTCAGTCGAGAAACAGGCACACAGAGGTAACGTTTTATGTGTATGACTTTAGAGGGTCGTAGACAATTGGGTAGGGGGGGTTGTCTGCCGGAAGGTTAATAGAATGAAGAGAGTAAATCAAAAATACTTAACCTCAAAAAAAAAACACACACACACACAACCGTCTGAATCGAACCCAGTACCGCCACTTGGAGAGCCTCGCTGCTAACCACATAACATATCTAACTGAGCACTGAGATGGACTTATTTTTAAGCATACATATTGTATAAAGAGAGCGGACAAACAAACACGCAGAGGTAAACTTTTATGTTTATGATGGTTAGATTTTTAGGTACTTAGGGGTAGAGGATAGGCTTATTTTAGTTTATTAGGTTTACGTTATGTTTGAGTTCAAAGATTAGGTTGTTATGGTAAGGTTTATTTTAGGTCCCTAGGTTGCTAGGTTAGATTTATTGTGTTGCAAACACATTATAGATCTGTCTTGTCCGTCCGTCGGTAAGCTAACTCAAAAACTAATTGATGGATCGAGGTGCGGTTTTCACTAATCGATAGCCCATGCACTAGGAACGGACAAATTCGAAGATGACCCATATCCGTCAACTATGACCTACTTTTTTTTCATTTTTCTCCGGAAACTCAATTTCTGTCTTATGGGAATTTACATGTTAAATAATAACTCGAATATTTCGTTAACCAATGAATGGATCGATATGGGGTTTCCACTACGGGATAGCCCATGCCTCAAACGCCACCCCCCCCCCCCGCATCCTAATAACATAACAACTTAGAATTACCCGACCCCGGGCATCAGCCGACCCTGACTTTACAATATGCCAGACATTACCCGAGCTCGGGTATTACCCGACCCGGACATTACGCAACCCTAGACATTCCCCGAGCCCGACATTACCCGACCACGGACATTATCCAACCCCGAGCATGACCCGACCCCCATCATACAATATGCTAGACATTTCTCGAGCCCGGGCATTACCCTACCCGACCCCAGACATCACCCAACCCTTGTTATTACCCAACTCTAGACATTTTCAGACCCCGACATTACCAAACTCCAGGCATTACCCGACCCCAGATATTACCCGATACCGACCTTACAATATTCTAAGCATTACCCTACCCCAGACATTACCCGACCCCAACCTACTAACATGTCAGGCATTACCCTACCCCAAACATTAACCGACCCCGGTACATGACTCGATCCCGACATTACCCTACCTCGGGCATTACCCTAACCCCGACCCCGGGCATTATCCTACCCTCGGTATTACCCCGGCCTCCCTACCGCCAAATTTCCCTAGCTTCCACCCAACAGCCCTCCATATCGATCTACCATTCTTCCCTACGTTTTAGCACTGCAACACATCATTACTCCGTTTACAACAGTTATTTTAGATAATACTTTACTCTAATGCTAACTGCTAATGCTAAGATGCTAACTTTACTCTGGACAACTTATAACACTAAACTAAAAAATATACACTTGTTACCGTGGTGATTCAAACCTTTCACCCTTCACTTGAGACCCTTCAGTGACATTGACCTGTGGGAGTTCTGTATCGTCTAAGTGTGTAGATGCGAGGAGACTCATAATCTCACAGTAGCCAAGCGAGGCTCTAATCCCCAGGGTCAATAAGTACAGTGGTCCACAGGTTCTTAAGAACGCTGGAAGCTACTTTTGTCCCATACTCTTTGCTGGGGAAAGCAGAATAGGTTTTTTTCGTAGAGAAAGCAGTTAGTTAAAAAATTTTCTGGGGAAACACTTTTCAATTTCAGAAAGACCATTGAAAAGTAGGATACAAAGTTGAAAAAATCAACTCTCCACCATTAATGTTTCAGAAGTTATGACGTTTTAAAAATTGAATTTTTTGGATATTCATTTGAAGCACGATCACTTCGTACTTCGTCTCAAAAAAAGAAGAATTTGTTTAGAAGATATACGCCACACAATTTTTAGAACACTCCTTCCCACCAAACAGCATGGGACAAAAGTAGCTTCCAGCGGTCTTCAGAACCTGTGGACCATTGTATGAGTTATAAACTCCTGTTAAATAAGGAGAACCATAGTACGGTGTAGAAATACACTGGCTTACTCTACTTTTTGACTCATTTCCCAAAGNCTTCCAGCGGTCTTCAGAACCTGTGGACCATTGTATGAGTTATAAACTCCTGTTAAATAAGGAGAACCATAGTACAGTGTAGAAATACACTGGCTTACTCTACTTTTTGACTCATTTCCCAAAGCCCCAAAAATGAATATGATATTCGGAATCAACATGAAAAATACTTCAAAATGACATTTTACTTTTTTCCTTATTAAGATCCGTTAAGGCCCCGTTTGCTTGAGTTGTTTCTTTTTTGCTTACCGATTTCTAATAACTAAAATCTACACTTGCCTTGCCAGTTTTTTTTAGCTATTATTGCATAAAAATCTTTTACCATTTTAGAGCATCATAAAGCATCCGCTGTTTAGTATACTTATTTCCTTCATCCTTCAATTCAATGGCTGCTTTAAGCATTTCCTGAAACCCAATCTGAGCACGCTCCTCGGATGTCAACTTCAAGAGATCTTGGCTGAACGAGTCGTCCAGAAAGTCAAGCAATTCGATATCGAAAAGACAATTTGCATCTACAAAAGAAATTTAAAAAAATTTTGGAAGAATGTAAAATGAAATAAGTATTTACTTGGGTTCACGACATTAGGGATTCCCAAAGGACCATAGGCGTATTGAGGAGTTGCAAGAAACCGTGCCTGTTCCTTCACTTCCATAGTAGCAACCCCATACTCAAGAACCGCCAACACGTCATGACTAAAGAGTTTAAACGAGAAAGGTTGATTCCTTAACCGGGAAGAATCAATAACCAATTCTTGTGATTCATCATAAACAATGTAGTGGATCCAAACTTTCGCTCCCCAAGGCGGCGTCTTCCCATTCCCAGGACGGTCAATCTTTATTTTCCAATCCACAAAATAAGGTCAATCCTCTTTAGCTTATTGATTTTGGAATCAAATGTTGACACAACCTGTTTAATTATTCCACCATCATCAGTAACCTTGTCCCCGGCCGTCAAAAAATCACGAAATTTAGCTTTGAAAAGCTTCTGAACTTTTTTGTCTTCAGTCACAGTTTTTACATCATTCTGCAAAGTCCTCTTGTTAAAGAAAGATAACTTCAGTTCTGGATGAGCAGCGTTGTTGCACTCATTCGTCTTGATTACATCATTTGGCTTTACGGCAAATGTATCCTCTTGTCCGTTCTCATATTCTTCAAATCCAATTCCAGTATCTTTATCAATTTCAAACTCAATTTCATTAGTTTCAAGAAGTTGTCTGTAATAAAGTCAAATCAAATAAACTCATATTCTTATAAAATTAACATTAACTAAAAATGAATAAATTATTGAATATAAAAAAGTGTCATATTGGACATCCGTTATTTAATTAGCTTAACATATTTAGTATTATTTAAGTGATATCCAATGCCAATTGGATTTTGTCAATTTATATTCAATTGCCAATTTAGGTGCTGAAATTACGGCACCGAAATTACGGAGCCTGGAAAATACGGCACCTGAAAAATAGGGCGCATGAAACATGGATCATACAGATCTCGAGCTAACATGAAAAACACAAAATCAGTATTGATGTTATTGCATTCCTCACTAACTATGTCGCGAGGGTTATGACGTCCCGGGTCCTTCTAACCCGGTCCGCTGTAGGAAGATAACATACTCGTTGCTTGCGCAATCGCGATAAACGCTTTTGCTACGTTTTTGAATCATATATATACATATCTCCATATACTCATCCAGTAGATAAGCAAGAAAAAAGTTCACAACTTTTTGACATTCCAAAAATTCGTAACTTTTTTTCTATACATTTCCGGTGAAATATTTTTGCATATTCGTGATCAGCGAAAACATATTCGTTTTCTAGGCGCCGTATTTTCCATGCACCGTATTTTCGGTGCCGTATTTTCCGCACCGTATTTTCGTGCGCCGTATCTTCGGGGAACCGCATTTAGGTATGAAAAACTCATTGGTTACTTTGAATGGAGATTAGGGTCAGCTCAATTGTAGCAAAAATAGAAACAAACTCCACAGTCGGAGGAGAAATGCAAAAATTGGAAAATATTTTTCACACCAAAAACTAAGAAATATTTTTATTGTCCCACGCTTCCTCAAATCCAAGTGACAATTCCAAACTTGAAGACAGAACGTCTCTCGGAGACGGATTCCTAATCTATGAAGCCATAAAATAAAAGATTTGTATGCATTGCATGCATCAGAAGCCCAAAAAACTAAGTAAAAAATTCACAAATGAATTGATTCCCTACCTTTGTTTGAAGTAAGGGTGATAAAATAACTCAGTACCTGTAATTAATTTTCTCCTTTAGTTTCTGCCGATTGCCCCAAACAGGCTCATGCTCTCTTTGTTCACGTAATTTTTCTTTCCCTTCTATCATCACATTCTCTTTTCTGTAAAAAAACAAACAAATTCCCTGATTATTGATTTACTACAGCAGAATATACATTGTTGACTCGAGTGCCAATAATTATTTTTGTCAGTTTCATAATCTGGACAAAATAAGAGTTACATAATATTACTCATAATTAAATTATTGCTTACAGCTGTGTCTCTGCTCCTTGGGAGACTGGAGATGATGATGGGTTTGGTTTTGACATCGGATAGCGATTATTAATTACACTATGTACTGATGACCAGTCTTACGACGCTGCCTGATTCCTTTCTTCCGGTTGAGTATGAGAAGAGCGCCGATGGAGTGAAAGGACAAAACCTATTCGACACCAACAAACTATGAAAGTATTTAGTCGTGTCTCGTGTGAATGAATTATGCAGTAGTGACAGCGAGAATTGGTTTAGATTGTCAGCTCAGCTGTTTTAAGCCGTGTGGCTTGCATGCGCGTGTTTTAAGTCTTTGGTTATTTTGGTTTAGGAATCCCGCCAGTGAAGTTTCATTGTCAATGAGCAATAATGGAGGGAGGTGCGTGAGAGGGAGATATTGACACTAATATCCGACACCCGACTGCCGAAATGTCGACTCCACCAATCTACTTCCCACCAAATTCAGTTCACACTTCTTCCATTTCCTAGCAACAGGAATTTCTTTTTCTATTCAATGCTTATGAGATAATTTTCACTAACAACCTCCGTGATATCATCTCAATATGCCTTTTTAGTACGTTCGGAAGCCAAAGGTGAAACACAATAATTGTGTTGGTTGTGTTCTTTAGTAAAAAAAATGACAAACTACTTAGAACGTAAAATTTTAACCAGAAAAAACAAGGTTTTTCGACTTAACAAACCAGGTGTTGATAAGGTTACTTCATACCTCGTAATCAAATCGAAATATTTAAAAAGTGCTATTGTGTTCTGAAAGCACCCAGCAAAGGGCTTAGTTGGCTAGCAACTGCGAAATTAACGTATGAAATCTACAGGGTAGTTGGGTGAATGTTTTACGACTATCCAGAGATACCCACACTACCCTACTGTCACCCAATCATCTCTTTGGTATTAAAATTTTTTCAAGTGGATAAGTCGCACATAGATGAGTGGGTGATAGTAGGGTAATGTCGGCATTCCTTGATAGTCGTAAAAATATGTTTTTCGCCAAATGGATGACACACAGTAAATACGGTTGAATGTGTTGCGAAATGGTACGAACACAGAAACCTTTAAAATATTTATTATAATAGATATTATATGATAAAAAGTGAGGTTTGTCAGCTATATTGTAACTAGTACAACTTGTGTAAATCGAATGTTAATTGCTTTGTGAATTACAGTAACTCACTGCACTTCCTAGCCGCCAATTGTACGGTATCGGGTATCTGATTGAACGACCAGAGAAACATATCTACCGGCAGAAAATGATTTTCGTCCATTTATGCCGGGCGAAATAGTTCTCCACTATCCCATAGATAGAGCGACACGTGTTCCCTATTATTTTTACAATACAGTGGTTTTAGTTTACTGTCACTACCCCTTAATGTCACACTTCGCTTTATGTCAACCGATTGGCTTTCCCCCGGCTAAACCCCATGCTCCCATGTAGTAAATACTCTGCCTATTGTCTCACCGCTTATCGTCAACCTCCGTCTATTGTCACCTCATTTGAACATTTGCTTGACAGATAAACACACTTTAAAGGAAACTTTCGATTCTCAAGGGCAGAATATAAACTCATGTATGTTTAAAAAGTGTGGGCGATCAGTGACGCTTGTAGGAACGGTTTCATTATCCTCTTTGTTGTATTTACCATGCGGTTTCTTACCTAAGTACGACAACCTCGATCGCGAAAGCTTATTTCCTTAAAGACTCACCAGCAGTCGCGGACGTATCCCAACCGAGTGTATGCTAAACTTAGATGGACACACTAAGGTAACTTTCCCATCCCACTTTCAGTTAAATTGTAGCAAAGTTTCTAATCGCGAAATTAAATGAAAGATATGTCAATCGATCGTAAATTTTTTCTAGATTAAGGCTATAACGCCTATTATTAGTGCACGACATGAGTTATTCAAAAAGTTTACGAATTTCACTGATTTTTTTTTTAATTTTTACAACAAATCTCAAAATAACCCACTGAAATTTGACTAGATGTATTTCAATCGAACAGCAAATTCATGTCTAATACGAATCTGGCAACAATTTGTGGTGGTCAAGTCAAATTCTCCAAAAATAATTCTATAGATTTGCAAAATTTCTTTTGCATTTGACTTGAACGTCAATAATGCATGTCAGATTTGTAGTTTGCCCTTAATTGCTGATTGAGTGACCTACCACATGAATTAATTCTGTTGGGTCATTTTTACATATGTTACAAGAATGACTACTGGAATTTGCAAAAAAAAAGAGTGATTACTTTGAGAAGTTATGTTTTTAAAGTATTCCAAATTCGGGTAATAACCTCTAAAACCTGTAAAATAAATTGAAAAATATATCGTATAATAAAATGTGCCGCTAAAACCAGGAACTTTGGTTAATGTCACGAAAAATCTTTAAGTTATCACTCAGTTGACATTATCGGCTATAGTCAACTCCGTTTACTGTCAACCGATTTTTCGGCTCCCGCGGAGGTGACATTAAGCTAAAACCACTGTATTGATCATTCTCCTTGACTTTTACCACCCCACAGCAGTACTTCCACGCCTTGATCTTGAGTAACTTAGTAACTAATTAATTGTTAACTAAATGCAAACATGGTATACATATCTTCATTACTTAACACTTAGCACATTAAAAAAATTTTGTAAGAGTGGTTATGTAGAGCGGATAGTAATCAAAAAATGAATTAAATAAAAATAAAATTGAGCAAAGGGAATTTAATTCGATTTTTTAAATATAACTCAATTAATATTAATTTTTTCTTCTACTATATTCATTTGAATACTGACAAATGAATTTTTCCTCAATTAAATATCTTCATTTTAACTTAAGTATTTATTCATTTTGAGTTTTACATACAATTTTCCACAAATAAAAATAGAAATTTTGGCAAAAACTTCACTAATAATTTATAAATTTGGAAAATATTTCCGCATCTTGAGTTTAGATCAAACATGTGTAAATCTAGCGTCGGGTTATAATTTGAAAGGATAACTGCAAATATTTTACTCATTAACAACTATATGTCAAGCAACATTAATCAAAGATTAATTAAATTTAATGTAACTAATCGGAAGAAAATCAAAGTAAGGATATAAGTAAATATGAATTATTATTTTTAAAATTACATTGATTCCCGTTGAGTAAGGTTTACACAGCAGTACAATTTCCTATTTTTTATGAGTTTCTCCCCATTTCACCCACTTTCAGGGTCTGATTTCACCCCGGACATTTCAATCGGCTGATTCTAATTTCTGATCAATACCATACCTTAGTGCTTCTCAACCAATTAGCGCTGGGTCGGGGATGTGGGGTGGGCCTCTCTTCTTGGTTTTTAAAATTCATACATACTCTCGAACCAAATAGCATTGAGCCCTCAAAGTTCTCGCCGCGAGATTTCTTGTTTTTTCTTTCGAGATGTGCGCGTCTTCTCATTTAAACTTTTAGGTGGTAAAGTTAAAGTTTAATTCTTAATTCAGATAAGTCATAGTTTTTATTTACATTTACCTTGCCACCAAAAATTCAAAAAGACATAGTGTTTAAGTAAAACCATTTCTAATTAAATTGAAGGAGAGTGTACAAGGAGTTGGGCGGGAGACATCTGATAGCAAGAAATTTCTAGAAAAAATTGGAATTAAAAATGTGATTCAGGCAACTGCTATAGCATGTCAACGTATCAAAGGTGTTACTTGCGCCACATTAAAGACTTCCGAGACACAAGGTAAAAAATTTTTGATGTAATGAAAATCAAAAATGAAAGAAATGTAGGCAAATTCTTTTAAATGATACACAAGTCCAAAACTCAAAAATATGAAAAGAAATATTGGATTCGCGAGATAGATTAATTGAAAGAAACGTTGAATTAACCAAATCTACTCAAATTCCTATTCTAAAATTAGAAAATTCTATTTATAGCAATATCTGCGTAGAAATTTTTGAAACTCTGGACGACATGTCGTTCAAAGAGTAAATCACAATACAATACAATTGATTGACTGCCGCACACAACTCCAATTTTGAGATGTTTGTTTGGAAAATTGTCATATGCGACTCATGCCGAGGGCTCAATGCTATTTGGTTCGAGAGTATGGGGACATCTAACATAAGTTTAGGTTCACTCCTACTCACATATTAGGTTATAGAGTATTGTGCCTCCGGTTGATTTCCGGGCTATACTTTTTTGTTTAATACCTGTAACATGATGGAAAGTAATTTTTGTAACTAATTTTATATTTTTTTACAATTTCTTTATAGCCTTAGATTAGTAAAGAATTGCATCGCTTCTGTTCATCGTTCTTTGTATAGCAGAGAAACAAAAGAAAAATTCTTGACAGTCATATAATTGTGTTTACTTCTATGCTATACAATATTTAATTCCAGAAATCATCGTCAAAAAAGCAATTAATTTATAAATTGGAACTAATGATATTACTTACTATCAATAGTAAAGGAAATAATTTATCAACAACTTTTAACTGTTGTTACCTATAATAAGTAGTAAACTCGCAGTAACTAGGAATTTGTTAGTTTTCTATTTAATATTAATAATTTACCTCAGTACCGATGACCTCTAACTATTACAATAACAATATTTTCTATCATTTCTAGTTTCTCAGCTAAGAAGTTAAAAATGATTATTTCGGAGGCGAAGTATAAAATTTTAGACAGACATTATACTTTTTTAATATCGTCTATCTCAGAATTTATACTCATGAAAATAAAAATTTAGCCAATCAAGTGTAAATAAAAATTATCTATGGGTATTAATTGGAGAACACATCCCAATATACAGACGAAAAAATCATAAAAAATTGATGGCATTATATGAGAAATTGGATAATATAAAATTTAGTAAATTAATTTAACACATGTTCATTATGAAGTGGATTTAATTTCAAGTTAAATTCGGTAGGAGAATGCTGAGTGTGTTATTTCTACAGTAAGAGATAGACTAGACTGGACTAGGCTGTCTTAGGTTGAAAATGAGCCAAAGATCCTCTCATATTTTGGCTTGAAAGAAGCATGGATAGCCATGCCTTTGGACGGACGGTGTGAGGAAGTTGAGGGAAGAGAACTCTAATACAAATATTTTAGTGAGGAGATTGAAGCGACTGCACCGGGAGTTGAGTGAATAACTTTTCATTTGAGTAGAGATCCGGCGTGCAGAATCGGAAGTTGACCGACTGGTGAAGTTTACCATCGTTACAAACTCCATCAAGTTAGTTTAAACGATGGCAGTTGGTAAGAACAAGGGTCTCTCCAAGGGAGGGAAGAAAGGTGCAAAGAAGAAGATGTAAGTATCTACGATTAATGAATTATTAATATTACTCTATACTTGATTTTATACATTGAATTATGGCCGTGGTGTGTAGCGATATTTTCACTCGAACAATTATTGAATCCACCTAAATCTCTAGGTTAAATGGAGAATCTAATTATTCATTGTTTACAGAATCGATCCTTTCACCCGTAAGGACTGGTATGATGTTAAGGCTCCTTCAATTTTTAAAGTCCGCCAAGTTGGAAAAACATTAGTAAATCGGACCCAAGGCACAAGTATGGTTTATTGCAGATTATCTCCTAATATGTGCAACTTCTGTCTTTTATTTACTTTTGCATTAATTTAGCTCTTTTTATTTATAGAAATTGCCTCTGAGGGACTTAAAGGAAGAGTTTTTGAAGTATCCCTCGCTGATTTACAAAGCGACAATGATGCGGAGAGATCCTTCCGTAAGTTCAAGTTGATTTCAGAGGATGTCCAAGGACACAATGTGTTGACGAACTTCCACGGGATGAACTTAACAACGGATAAACTCCGAAGCATGGTCAAGAAATGGCAAACACTCATTGAGGCCAACACGGATGTGAAAACTACAGACGGATATTTACTCCGAGTATTCTGTATTGGTTACACACACAAGGATCAAGCATCCAAGAAGAAAACCTGCTACGCTCAACACACTCAGGTAAGTTAAATTATCTTAAAAAAAGGATCAGGTGTTAAATTATAAACGAGAAATGAAATCATATATTCTATAACAGGTTAAAGCCATCCGAAAGAAGATGGTAGACCAAATTACTAAGGAAATTTCGACTAACGACATGAAGGATGTAGTAAATAAGCTTATTCCAGATTCAATTGCAAAGGACATTGAGAAAGTGTGTCATGGAATCTACCCTCTTCATGATGTATATATTCGAAAGGTATGTCTCATTTATTTTTAATTTTAGTAACTATTAGTTTGCAGAATTTACCTTCAATTTTCTTTTAGGTGAAAGTTTTGAAAAAGCCACGATTCGATTTGTCTAAACTCCTTGATTTACACGGAGACGGTGGGAGCGGGAAAGGAACAGGTGAAGATCTTGGTGAGAAGGTCGACAAACCCGAAGGTTACGAACCACCAGTCCTTGAGTCTGTCTAACATTTTTCTCCATTATATCAGATTTTTACAAATAAAAGTTCTGCTATGAGAGTCCATTACGTTTAACTTACAAATGGATAGATAATTTATTTTCCAAATCCTATGAGCACACGATGACACGTCTCAAAACTGAATAAAACTTCACTAGCGGCTCCAAGTGTTGTTTTTTTTTGTCGTAAAAATTTGAGCCTGCAGTCAAGTGGGATCCTAACAAAATCTATAACTCCGAATGTACTCCAAAGAAAGTAAAGTGTTTATTTCTTCTACCATTCAATTCACTTTCTTTTGAATTCTCTGGTGGACGCATAGGTAAAGCCATTGAAGACATTAAGTTGTAAGTAAACGAAATTGGATTTCATCTTTAAATATTCTTTGTATTGGGAATTTTTAGACGGTCATAGAGTAGGGATTTTACCGATTTCGACGAGTACGAGCAAAAGTTATTCCCTCGTGGCTCCTAAAATGTTATAAGTGTGACTTCAATTACTTTAACATTTCCATTATTTAGTCGTGTGGTTAATTTCATTGACATTTTATTATAACTTAACAATACGACACATTGCGTTCACGCGTTTACGCATTATACAGTACTTTAGGTAAAGAAAGTACAGTAGACCCTCTCTTAATGCACATGGATCCCTCCACCCGACTTGAGCTTTTGCCGTGCAGTTTTACCNAATACGACACATTGCGTTCACGCGTTTACGCATTATACAGTACTTTAGGTAAAGAAAGTATTGGATTTCAGTGAGATGAAATCGAGGCGTTAGCCTTCAATAATGGTACTAAAAAGCGCACGAAATTTGAATTCGTATTCTATCTCACTGTATTTCAGAACTTTCATCTGTTACTCCACCCTCATAACATTAGGCTTAATTAGCAGGAATTACCAACTTACTAATTAATGTTAATATTTTTTTNGATTTCAGTGAGATGAAATCGAGGCGTTAGCCTTCAATAATGGTACTAAAAAGCGCGCGAAATTTGAATTCGTATTCTATCTCACTGTATTTCAGAACTTTCATCTGTTACTCCACCCTCATAACATTAGGCTTAATTAGCAGGAATTACCAACTTACTAATTAATGTTAATATTTTTTTCTTTTTAAAGTTTACTTATTGTCATCTTCTGTCATCCCTTTAGATTTAGACTCTACTTATATTTTCACCAAACATAATTTGATGTTCAAGTATTATTTTAAAACTAATTAAAATATGTGAGGTGAGAGAAAGGTGGGAGGTGGAGTAAGTAGTTAAAGAATAAAATTAGATTTTGAAATGGCTTAGGACTGATTTCCCTTTGACTTTCTACACTTTCACTTGACTTTCTCCAATCGCATTTTCTCAATACTCATCAACCAATCATAATTCTCTCATTGGATTGGATAATCCAATTTGAATTTCTATCTATTATGTTACCTCTAAATAATAAATAATTCAAACTTATGAGAGTGATTCATAAGGATTCTATAGAAATTTCTCGAAATCCTTTGCATAATATTAAAGTTAGCAATTAATTCTGTTAGTTACGCAACAGAAAATTCCCTCTTAGCTAAAGTTGTTAGGAATTGAATCTCTTGAAATAAACTATTAATCTCCATAGACTCAATTTACATCTCTGGACTCAACATGATTAATTGAGGGCGTTTGACGTATTTGAGGAGTCAACAATTAAGCTCTTGAATCAGAAGTTAGTGAATCATGAAATCCTTGGAATACAGTAGTAATTACAAGTTTTTATGAAAAGTTGTGTCTGAAATTAGTTGAGACATGTACAATATCAAATCTTTCCATCAATTAATAGAAAAAAGAGGAAATTTTTAGCCTTGGAAATTGAAAAGGTGTGGAGAAAGTTCCAGTTTTCTCATTTTTTATCTTTTTTTCAACCTAAACAAATAAATCTTTATTTCTTTTATTAAGATAAGAGAGATGAGTGAGTTTGATTTCACTTTANTTATTTTTATTTTCAACCTAAACAAATAAATCTTTATTTCTTTTATTAAGATAAGAGAGATGAGTGAGTTTGATTTCACTTTAGGTTAAAATATAGACCCAGAAGAGGGATTTCTCCATTTTTATTTTTCTTAGAGTAAATAAGACCTATTTTTATATCTTAAGACCTAAAAATAAATGAAGGGTTTGTATTTTTAGTAAGCCAGTAATGAAGAGTTGGGACTGAATTTGGTTATTTCACCAATCTCCAAGGGTCCCTTGGACTTGTAAAAGATCCAAATCAGAAGGTTCATTCAAAGTAAGAGCGGAAATTGATTTTACCCTCAACTTCACAAATCACAATCACTAAGGTTCTACCTTGTCCCACTCAAAACAACACATACTCAGCCAAAGAACCTTAGCTCTATTTTCTTTTACAAACATTCTAGCCAATCAACCAAAGTTTTTTCTTCCTACTATTATTTCCTACCATATCCACTCATCTCAGTCCAACAACTCTTTCTTGGACTTTTCGTAACCGGAGACACTCCAAACCCCCTTCTTAACGAATCTCGAACGTGATTAATGGACTTTCAGGAACCAATAATATTTTTTACACGAATTTCCTACCACTTTCATTTATATAATAAATATTTTCTTTTATCTCTCTTCTTCATCAAAATTTTCTTCTCATGACTTTTCCTGTAGATGATCATGTTCTTGGGATAAATTACAGAGTCTACTTAATTTTTGAATACCAGTGAAAGTTGGATCTTTTTTTATTTATATTATTTATACCTCCAAACAAAAAGTTACAGGTTTCAATTTTTCCTAAAAAATTTTTTATCAAGTTATAGCTTTCAGAAATTTCTCAGAATTGACTATAATCTTGAGTTCACTTTATATGAAGTTAGATAAAAACTCAATAATTTAAAAATTCAATATTCCCTGTATACAAAACAAAAATTAAGGTAAACGTTTTTTACGTGCTCTCTTGTGTCCAAACTACGTGAGGAGAGAACAATCGAAAATTTTACTCTTATAATCAACGACGTAACGATCTTTCAAGACCATATCGTTATTTTCGATTTTTTTTTTTTTTTCAATTCTCTTCAAATAAAACTGAAACATTCAACCTAACCTTAGTTGACCACTCGCAAAAAGTCATAAAAAGTTAAAGAATTAGGACAAAGGGTTTGACTGAAATTTTTTTTTGATTTTCGAAGGGCGTGATTGACGCTATTTGGAGAAAAATAATAATTGTTGTTGGTTGTTTGGAGAAAGTTAATCCAAGACTGACGGTAGAAAGCCGTTTTGGCACATTTCGTTCCCTCATATGGAACGTACCTTGAATTTAAAGAAGACTGTATGGCTCAACACTAATTTTCGGCGTCCTTCATCCTTCATTCCAATAAATTCTTTGTTTTTTTATTACGATTTAAGGTTGGAGAAGTTAGTAAAAAAAATTTCTATTGTTTTTTCTTTGTCGTCAAAAGTCTTATTAGTCTGGTAAGGTTTATATGAAATTGAGATTGTAAAAATTGTAGTAAAACGTTTAAGAAGAGTCAAAAACCCTAGACACATGGTTTTACCAAGGACGCGTCAATGTCCCTATTAAGAATGAAGTGGGAAGATTACATACGGAAGAGATGATAGTAATACTTGGAGTACATGGCCGTGGTCACTTTCATATGAAATCCATACATTCACCAATTCTTTCTCATTCATATGGAATCAATTAAAATTTCTAGTTCAATGTCAAGGTCGGACAGAGTGAGGGAGGAGAGAGGTTGTTAAGTCTGTCGCCGCTGTCTCATCGACATTTGAGATGTTGTTGGTCAATTTTTAAGCCAAACATGACGTCATCATGAATTTCCTGCAAAATTCTCCAGAAATGACCATGCAGAATCATTGATAACAATTAGGAAACGTCTCATCAGCGACCTACCTGTAATTATAGAGGCGGCAGTCTTGAATTCCAAGTTCTCTGACCTCAACGTCTGTCACGGGACAGTAGTTTCCATTCATTGTCTCGAACTAACTTCTCCACCACATTCATCGAAAGTATAAGAGATAATGAGTCGTTTCATTATTGGTTCCAACACCCCAAAATAATTAACCAGGGATAATGGCCTCATCCTCAGAAATTCTCTGACTAATACTTTACTTTATTTGAAATCAGGGCAAAAAATCTGCAACAGAGGATTATCCCATTGTCTAATACCCTTTGCAGATTCTTAGAGATTCCGTGACGTTGACGTAACTAAGAAAAACTTCCAACAATGTAACTGAGGAAATAC
Organism: Holacanthella duospinosa; assembly: GCA_002738285.1. NCBI lineage: Eukaryota > Metazoa > Arthropoda > Collembola > Poduromorpha > Neanuridae > Holacanthella > Holacanthella duospinosa. Next base: position 490,276 of record NIPM01000049.1, on the reverse strand, counting down.
TTTTGATTTTTTTTTTGAGATCTTCGACTACAATTACTTTATTAGACTGACTCATCACTCTCAAATTCGTCTGCTACGTCTCTCCCAATGACAAAACCGTGTCTACTTAATTTGACGCCGTGGGTTACAGTTGAAAAAGGCAACTTGTTATTACTATTGATGGAATTATACATTTTTCTTATCCTAAACCACTTAAAAATCTGTACTGCAAAAATTTACCTCCTAATAACTTAAGTATAAACCAATATAATTCTGAAAGATAGTTCTCAACCTTTAGATTCTCTCCATGGATTCTCGACCTTGCAAATTTACAGACTCATTACATCATCATCAGCCAATCTATATTGTCGAATTCCACGTCGTTGTATCTTTTAGGGTTGAATGTCCAAGAGATAAAAAAAAGTTGATGATTTAGATCATGTGAGGATACTGTACTCTCTAATAAGTCTGTGGTCATCTACCCTTTGACTAACTATAATACCTCAGTATCATCTTTCGTTTCTGTCCATATGACCTTGTGTCAAACTTACTTAAGTAAAGTCGCTTCACAAACTTAAGCGGAAGTGTGTGGGTGGGATAAAGTTGTGAGCATAAATGGAGGACTACGTCGCTCCAATGATCCTGTCAGTATGGTGACAGTGGGTTGATGATGGCACACTACATGTTCGTCGTCTTAGTGAATGTTAGATTATTGCTGACGAAGGCATTTTGAGTTCAAGTATATTGAGTATATAAAGCCTGCTTCAGACTCTGAGAACGAACATTCGGAGAAACAAGCAAGCCAAGGAAACACTGACTACTTCTGACAACTTGTTCCAAGGAAATCCTTGTAATTTTACCACCGCAACCAGAAACCGATTCCACAAAATTCATTGACTGAGAGAGTTACAACAATCAATTCCTCTCAAGTGGTCAACGACGAAGAGTCCATCAGTACTTAATTTATCCTCATTGGAACCACACTCAGAATCAAAATAATTTGAGCAGTCGACGTTCTCACGGGGTAGATTTTGGGCTCTTCTTGTACAAGTTTCATTGGATAGAGTGGTTCTCTTCCAATGGTTGGATTCATAATTCGATCATTACAAGAAGGAAGTGAAACTCCGAAGCGCTCTACAATGAAGACAAGTGTTGGCGTAACTCTCTGGATTTTAGCTATCCTCCTTACGCTTTCAATTGTTTCGGCTAAACCAACAGAAATGTAAGTCTCCTTCTACTAAATTTCTCACCATTATTCCTTTATAATTTCCAATGGGAATTTCAAAATTTTGAAATGAAAATGAAATTTTGGAAGGGCTAAAGGTTAGCTTTATAGTTGATTATGATAATATCATTACATTTCCCATTGTCTCTCTTACCTTTCTCATATAAGTAGACTGGAATGAGTATGCGGTTTTTAAACTCAAATTACATAACCTGATTCTATTAGAATTTTCAATTTTCCGGAGAGAAAGCTGCCAAAAGACTTTCTCCGCTTTATGGAAAATTTTGTAATATTGATACAATTAATTTCCAACTGTCTCTGAATCTTTTTTGGTGGTTCCTTAGCCCTCAAATTCATATCCGTCCTCAAGAGACTTATTACCTCCCTAATCCAATTCTGAGCTCATCTTTTTCTTAATCTACATTCAACCTATTGTTATTGAGAGCCCTTCATATAGAATTTATAAGGACGACACTCTATGTGTCACTAGATCCGGTGAAAAAGTAGATTATTAACTTTCTCTACATTTTTTCCCGGATCTATCCGCCCTTAGTACCTCGTTCAAATCCTCATAAGGCAGAGTAGATGTCTTCAGCCCCCAAGACGACATTTCTAAATACCTGGAATACAAAATTCGAGTAGTTTAAAAAAAATTAGTACTAACGTATAGAAATATGGCAGTTAATTAGTAGAAGGTGAAAGCAAATACAATTTAGTTGATGTTGATGGTGAGAGTGATTATATTGATTCATTTCTTATGTATTTTTTTTTGTCAGAAGGCGACATAAACGGCAGTCTGACCAGAGAATAGCTGAACTGGAGACACTTTTGGCGCTACAAAAATATGGACAACATCGACTTCGAGAATGGGGTCGTGGGCGAGAGCTTGCACCTGGATACGGTCTCATTGACTTTGACAAAATGTAATGTTCATTAAAAATTCTATTTATTTTTTTATTTTTGTTTTCTGGGAAGAATCAATCAGATGAAGTTGTCTTGAGTAAACAATTTTCTTGACGTTTCATAATTAAACAAGTGGAGAAAGTGATTGTTTGTAATTGGACAAGAGCTACAAAAGATTTAAGGAGTAGAAACAATAGGCCCTTACCAGACCCATATCTTTTCTCATGTCAGAGATACAACGCTCTTTTTTTTAACTTTATACAAAAGAAAAGTTTCTAATTAGTATGATATTTTTTTCCACCATGGAGAACACGACGTAAATCTTACAAGTTCAAAATTTAAAAAAACGATCAAGTACTTTGTCCTACCGATGGAACTGAGTCGTGAACTTTTTTTTTCTGAGGGATGATTTTCCATAAAATGGAGAAAGTTGAATCGTTTCTAATACTCTCAGTATCTTTACAACAATCGTTATTTTCTTGAAAGCTTTAAGAGTTTGGATAAAAACGAAGCCAATTTTTTCAATCAAAACTACAAAGTATATACTTTTTCGATGAAAAAAGTTGAGAGATTAATTTACATAAGAAATTTAGGATTATGAAAACTTTTTTTTTTTAATCCCTATATGAAATTAAAAAGTTTGGTTGATTAAAATATTTAAAAAATAACGAAACTTTGTGTCCAATTTCAGCGGAAGAAGGAAAAAATCTACTCGATTTTCACCTGGTGAAGACGACGGAGAGGGACGATACTGGAAACCATCATCTTGGCTCCTTCCCTTGACCACTTCGCAACAACAAAATCAAAATCTCAGCTCTAGAAACTCTCCAAACATTCTCGAAGTTGACCAAAAGTAAAGACAAAAAAGAACAAAAAATTACTGATTCATTTAGTCTTGATCACTTCCCTTTCTTTAATTTACTACACTCATCACATACAAATGCGTTATCAAAAATCTTCAGAATGACTCCTTTAGTGTGGAAATGGTAAGTTTTGGATTACTTAAAATTCAACAAGTACCCTTCCCTTTTTGATTCAAGTTTTAAAGACTCTGCGTAGGGATTAGTAAATGTTAGTAAGAAGGTTTGGATTGTTTTGTTAGTTGTTTAATAGACTAGTAATGAAGTCATGTGTCAAGAAGAATCCACGAGTTGACATTTAGTTCGATTAGATTTATTCTAAAGTTTTCAACTCAAAAGTTTTTCCACTAGGACTAGAAGTTTTTTGACTAACATTTTAAGATATAGAAAAAAATCGAATCCAATAATGATTTGCCTACTTTCTCCTTTAATCAGAGAAAATCTTATCCAAAGTGCCTAAAAGGACTCTCTCCTTCAGAAGTTAGATATTTTGAAAATCTTGAAAGTACATATATTTCTTACGAATCAATGCACAAATTCAAACAACCTACTCTCAGAACATATAATTTTCATAGAAGAAAGTCTAAATTTTGAATGACTAGGGATACTCTCTCCATGTATTTTACTACTCAGGAAGATTATTACCTTTACCATCTCTTTAAGATCAAAATGGAGACAAATCTACTCCCGTCTAGGTCTTTCAACCACTCATTCATTCCAAAGATCTAAAAATCCAAAAGGTGAATATACGAAATCTGAAAAAAAACAAACATAGTCTTCTACTTTCAAACCCCAACAATCCTCAAATTTCCACTTGGATTCTTTTTTTTTTCTCACTAAATTTAAAATTTATATTTCTGAGAAAGTAAAAGTAGCGTCAATTATTTTTTTTTACAATTTTCCTTTTTGCCTCAAGTCTTATTACGAAACGCTCCCATAGTTTCTTTTTTTTTCGGTTAATTTGAGGTAGTATTTGCAGAGCATTAGAAATTTAGAAAACTATACGAAGGAAATCAAANATTCGCTCCCATAGTTTCTTTTTTTTTTCGGTTAATTTGAGGTAGTATTTGCAGAGCATTAGAAATTTAGAAAACTATACGAAGGAAATCAAATTTTTGGATCTATTCCTTCACTTTATTACGGAAAATGAAACAAATAGAGAGGAGTGGGAAAACAGAATCAAAAAAAATAGTAAATTCCGTAGATGTAAAAATGCATAAGATAAATACATACTATGGTTAGTTTCATATTATTGGCTACTTTTATAAAACTTTTATAAAAAATTTTTTAAGATTTTTCATTTTCAAATTCATTTGTTGAGTATAGAATTTCATTTAAATTTGTTAAATTGTATAATATAAAGGTANTTTAAGATTTTTCATTTTCAAATTCATTTGTTGAGTATAGAATTTCATTTAAATTTGTTAAATTGTATAATATAAAGGTAAAAGTGAAGGGAAGGGTTGGAAGTAAAAGGAGAAAAGTAACTTTCTCCTCCCTCTTCTTATAAAAGGAAATGAAAAAAGAAAAAGAGAAAAATGGCTACGGAATGTGGGTTTCATTAACAATTTCTAATTATTTTAAAAATTCTCTAGAGACACGGCGTGAGATGATATAATGGATGGATAAATCTTTCTTCAATATTTCTTCTTAGTTGAAACGAAAAAAACAGAAGAGAAAATTGGGAGTCTGATAAAACGTTGTTTACCTCTACGTTACCTTTCTCCCAGTTATTCTTTTAAAAAGTCTTGGTTTTACTTTCTCCAAACTCAAGACCCTCCAAGTACTCAGTCTCTCTCTCTCTACTTTGGAGTTATTATTTGTAAAAACGTAAATTTTTAATAAGTTTGAGAATTGAAGAGTGGTAGTTTATGTAGTAGTAGTTAAATGAAAAGAAATTGCTGTCTACGGAAGAAAGTGTGGTGAATCGGGATTCTCTCCATGATGAATGAAACTTTCACTTCCTTTTGATGCAATTAATTTCTAGTGAAGTAGTGTCCCTGGGAATTTGAAAATCTCTTCCTCAAGTATTCTCACAACATTTTGTTTTCATTCAGTTCAATTTTGAAGGCAGAAATGATGAAATGGCAAGATCTCTTTAGAAAATAAGTTCAATAACACTTCCGTTTTCTATCTCTAATTTTTCAATTCCAATTGAAAAAAAAAAACTTTTTTTTAATATCGTTTAAACTTTTTACTTTGATGCTTTCTCCTAGACGTGGTCCGATTCATGTCTCTTCTGTGTAAATTTTAAACCTCGTGTTCAGTATCTGTGTAATATTTAGAGAAAAAGAAAACAAGTTAGTTTGATCTAATTCTTGCTGACTCAACTTCATTCCAAATCCTCAAAACTTAGTTAATTTTATATTTTTTATTTCTCAATTTATTTTTTTGTATTTTTTAATATCTATTCTCAGCTCTAAGATTGATATTATTAAGGCTGATTAATTATTATTTTAATTCAATTTTGTTAACTTGACATAATTACAATTTTTTTTTGTCAGCTAGCTTTACTATTAGTTAGAAGAATAGCTATCTGTAGTTATTCTAAGTTACTAGCTATATCTGTTGATTGTTGTCTACATTTTCTTCTCATCAGTATTATATCTACCAAAGAATTAAGTAAAAATTAAAAATGGACACTGAACTTAATTGTTATTGCATCTTTAAAAATTGAAATTTATCTTTATTCTTATTTATTTTTCTATTTTTTTTTTTTTTGAAAAAAATATTTTTTTTTCACAGCAGCTGGTTTGATAAGATAAATTAGAAAGTTCTAATTTCGAAATTTGATTCGTAAAAGCAGAAAACTTTTTGAGTTGAGTCCTGTTTTGACCTAGGTGTGGGTGTTATAACTCATTTCCTAACTTTCTCCACTTTCTCCAGACGTGATGAATGAAATTGAAGAAGTAACCTTAGAAAAAGTTTAGCTTTATCATCTCCTAAATTGCGCTGTGTATTGATCACATAGAGAACAGAATTACGAGTTTACAATCAATTACAGGTTCTTTTTCTCTTCTTATATATATATTTTTTCAATCCACGTCAATCATTTGCTATAGAAATAAATAAAATACATTAAAAGTTTTAAAAAAATCTTAGAACATGGTATAATCGTGACTAGTCGATTACATCAAATCAAATAATTAGAATGATTTGAATTACAATTGAACTCGAATCGATAAAGAAATACTTGTGATTTATATATTTTTTGACCTAATTGTCCGAACCCTGAGGCAAATCTGGCAGATTTTCTTATTAAGCTCTAATCAACATTTTTATCACTGAAAATTTTGTTTCTGGTCAATCATTCTGACTGATTAAGATCGATGGAATAATTATTTATTATTGAGAACTTTTCCAATTCTTGTCAATCTAAAGTTTACCTTCGATGAAATTGGGAAAATCCGAAGGTTGGGTACATAATGATCTTTTTTTTATATCATTATTACATCATAATTTCCAAAATATACGTGTACTAATACCTGCATTTTAATGTTTGAATTAATATATATTTATTTCGATTCATCGACATTCAACATTTGAGATTAATAACATATAAAAATTCTACAATAGCCAGTATGGGAGCAGCCTGATTTTGCTCCGGCTCAGCCCAAGAAAAATCAGACCCAGTGGCCGGAGAAAAGTCTGGCCCAGACAGACTTAATTTCTCCAGGCCTGACAAAAGTCAGCCTAGTTGCCACATCAAGAAATTTATATTTGTAAAATTTAATTATAATACTCTGTAAGTACCAGCCTAGAGTGGCCCGACGACACATTTTCCTATTGTCTTGTTCGGATTAAGCAGTGTATTATAGTTACCAGTGATGGATCGGTGTCATTCCTTGAGCTAGACTAACAATTTAGCACTGGTACAAGAGCTGTTTATGTTGGTTTTTCAGTCCTTAAGCATTTTGACTAGGTCTGAAACCAGACTGGCTGTACCTCCGTAATTAAGAGTCTGGACAAATGCCATGATATGCAAAGATGCCTATAAGGCTTTTCAACAGAGTAAGATAAATGTGAATAAATAGCTTATCCCCTTTCATGTANTACAAGAGCTGTTTATGTTGGTTTTTCAGTCCTTAAGCATTTTGACTAGGTCTGAAACCAGACTGGCTGTACCTCCGTAATTAAGAGTCTGGACAAATGCAAAGATGCCTATAAGGCTTTTCAACAGAGTAAGATAAATGTGAATAAATAGCTTATCCCCTTTCATGTAANATGCAAAGATGCCTATAAGGCTTTTCAACAGAGTAAGATAAATGTGAATAAATAGCTTATCCCCTTTCATGTAAAGTAAAAGTATGCGTAGTAAAAGAATCATGCTACCAGACACCTGCAAAGGTTGTGTACAAGAAAAAGAACGGGCAGCAAGAACGGGCAGCAGAAATACCGAAAAAGCAAGTCTGTGGAATTTACAGATAAAGTCCTTACCCTCTTGATTGGATGAAAGCCAATAAGTCAAATAAACCTACAAAAACAATAATCTTATAAACGTTCTTTATTGTTAGAAATCATTAGGAAATTATACTTTAAGAAAATTGGGATGATCTGTAAGTAACAGAACCAACTTGGGTAGAAAAAATTTCAAGAATGTTTTTTCACAGCAATTTGAACAGAGTATGCATATGGTGGCAAAAACTTGAATTAAAATTCTACCTTAGTATGCCATGTGAGATATTTAAAAAAATATTACATGGATTTGCAACAAATACTGCAGCCATTTATTATTATAATAAACAAAATACTACTAGATCTAAAGCACAGGAAATATAATCAATTANAAATACTGCAGCCATTTATTATTATAATAAACAAAATACTACTAGATCTAAAGCACAGGAAATATAATCAATTAAGCTTATATTGCATGGAATTAGAAAGCAAAAATGAAGAACCGAATAAACTAAAAGTATTCTAACAAAATCAAAATAAGGAGATTATCACATTAACTAAGGTTATTTTTTTTTAATGTTATTAACTACTTTGAAATGGACACAAACAATGTTAGAAAACATTTGGGTGAAAGGAATCAATCATGTTTCTCTCGTTCCCGTAATCCTTTATTCAAACTCTGTATCTTAATCCAGTTCGTACTNCAAAGGAATCAATCATGTTTCTCTCGTTCCCGTAATCCTTTATTCAAACTCTGTATCTTAATCCAGTTCGTACTGTTCCGAGCATACTAAAAGTGACATCACTTTAAAAAAACGCTGAGTTAAAGCTTCACTCATCAATTACATGCATTGATTTGATTTACGTAATAAAATATTAAATCCAATCATATTCTCAGGTAAAGTTTTCTTTAATTTGGGTTCGGTTGGATTATAGCAAACACTCTTTTTATTTGTTTATAATGACCTAATGCCGTTAACGAATGATCATAGTATTAGTGAGTACGTTTCTACATCGATCTTTATGCCTGCAAAACAATTAACCCAGTCGGGCTTGTTTGCCTTTTCGTATCACCAATTCAGTATGATGGCTATTAACTTCAAAATTATGTAAAAATATGGAATTCCACACGGAGGGAATTGTAGTAAATTTCTTCGAGATTAAAATAAATAAACTTTGCAGAAAAATCCATCGTGGAAACTNCACGGAGGGAATTGTAGTAAATTTCTTCGAGATTAAAATAAATAAACTTTGCAGAAAAATCCATCGTGGAAACTGTTGTCCTTATTCAAAAAACTATATCAGCCTGAGGAAACTCCGACTCGGCCATATAAAAGTACGATCACCTTTCTTTTGCTTTTACGCCCAATTTTCTCCGGTCGGAGTTTTAGTGGCCCAGTCGAATAAAACTTNCAATTTTCTCCGGTCGGAGTTTTAGTGGCCCAGTCGAATAAAACTATGGTAGAACCAGAGAAAACTCAGGTGCCTGACTTTTCTCGGGCTGAGCCGGAAAAAAATCTGGCTGATCCTATACTGGTTAGAGGGAATGTTCAACTCATTACTTTGTCGACTATTGGGTCAGGGACACTCACTCATAGATTGAAGAGTCATACCTTGGGCCATCAACGCTTTCATCACAAGGAGTTTTGTCCTGAATCCATGACATAAAATTTTAAGTCTTATGAACATTAATAGTCTATGATTTCCGGTTATGGAATTAAAATATACGAACTATCCCCGTAAGAATATTCATACAAAACTAATCTGATTTATGAACCAAAGATCCAACTATTTAAAATGACTCTAGAGTTGAAAGCTCAACTAAACAGGATCCATTGAGTTTTTATGAATGCTGAATGCTGAAATAGTAAAAAAATGTATTCAAACCACTTCTCTTCCTAACAGTATTAAATTTCTCCCGTGATTTGAGTGTATATGATGTGACTATAAGAAGTCCGACTTCAAAGATAATACTTTTGGTTATCCACGGAGACATAAATGATTTTGTTAAACCTTGAATGAAAATGATAAATATTAAAAATCCAGAGGGTGTTTTAGTCACTTGTATGTACTTTCTCCTGACTCATCATCCTCATTCTGGATTCTTTATGAGCAGAGATGAGCAGACTTTCACCGGAACTCACATCATTTGCCTCATGGGTTTTACAAAGCTGCTTTTGGTGAGGACTCTTGGAATTACTCAATTTACATTCCAACCAATGGGTTTTATTTTCATATATTTTATGCTCAAGTCATTTACTAGAAACCCTGCCAATGACGAACTGGATATGGATTGATTACCGTAGATATAACCTCATCACTTTTCCCACTTACATACAGGACTAACCAAAAATATTTTTGGATCCCTTCACCAGGTTTCCCGAAGAAACTGGGAAAGTGAACCCAATACAGACAGGTGGGAATGAAGAATTATTATTATAAAGAAATTAATAGAGTGAGTCTACTTAATTTCAAGTTCATTCCGCATTGTCTGGTTTGGAAAGGGGTGACTGAGTGGGTTCTAGAGTCCCCTCTAATTTAGACTTCGGACTCTCCCTAATTAATTATTAACTCCCCTTAGAAAGTCTTAGTCTTAGAAAATAAATGTCACTTTCACAAGGATCTAAAAAATTTGGTTAGCTCTGTACAACTCCCACTGCACTTAAGAAATCCTCTGAGTCGAGTTTCAAATCACACTTTGATTCTCTGAGACTAATACACCAGCAGGTTTATTAAGAGAATGTTAAGAAATATGTGTAAAAAGAATCGAGGTTCAAATCCTCCTCGAGATCTCAAACTTCAAAGAATGAAACAAAAGAGAAAACAAATAAATTCAAACAAGGTAGCGTAAGTAACAATAGAAAAAAAAAAGATTACACTTCTCAGAGGGTTCAGAAATCAATCATTGGATTCGAAAGAAAAGTTTTCTTTGTCATCACATAAAAATGAAGAGATTCTAAAAGTTGAACGATAAATACAATAATCCATTTTCTGATTCAAGTTGGACAAGAAGGTAGATGTTCTGGTAGTAAATGTCTCCCAGATCCAGCTAGCACATTAATACCCCGGATTTCTACTAATAAATCACTTTTCTAAAAAATAAATGTTCTGATGCATTAAGTGAATTAAATTCATATGAATAACAAAGTAATCCTAGAGTCACACCAACAACAAAGGTGACTAACAACTTGTTAGTAACAAGTAATTAATCAAAAATTATTAATTATTATGCATTCCATAAACAAGTAAAGTGACTTAAAAAAAATTCCGATATTGCACCATATTACGACTTATTTGTAGCTTAAACTTAGGGAACTGATTAAGTGAGTTCCACCCCGTAAATTTCTAATGTAGTACATAAAACTTTGTTTTTGTTTTTTTTTAGCGACTTATCCTTTTTAGCTAAGGTAAACTTTGTTGAGACTGGCTGGCGAGAATATAATAATAAATCTGAGCTCTATTATTTGAATGTATTAATAACTAAATAATAATACAGAGGCCTAGGCTTTTTGAAATTTTAATTACCGACGGCAATTAAATACTTTCTCCAATAGGTAGCATCCGAGACATTCGGAGAACCATTCCAAACATGAAATACCAAAGTTGTCTAGCAGTTTCAGATCGAAACATAATGGCACGCCAGAAGAGAAGGATGAGGAAAAACTGTGTTAATTTGTGAACCCAATACATTCTAAAAAGAAATGAAAATAAATCAGTTTAGTCGAATAGAACGATGAAACTGTTCAGGTACTTACTTTCTCATGTGTTTCCGAGCTGCGGGCAGAGTACTGATGTCTTCCTTTAGCACATACTTACGCATCCCAAGACAATATTTCCCAATATAATTTGGCCAGTTCACTTCCTTTATATTGAAGTTGAACAATTTTTGATCTTCGTGAGACATTTTGTTGTAAAGTTCTTTCACATTTTCCGTTGAAAATTTCCATTCATGTGTAGTGAAAAACTGTAGTGAGTTTGTGGCTTTTGTTAGTTTTTGATATATCTTGAGCATTCTGTGTAGAAAAAAAAATACAAATCAATTATTCAAGCTTTGCGAGGCGATGGTCGATGGGACTCATTCAAAATTTAAACTTTTCACTCGGACTCACATTGGTTTTTTCCCTGTAATACGAGCAATGACGTCTACCAAATAGGCTGGAACGTAGTGGACGAAGAAGTCATTGATGTTGTTCCAAGCCCGATTTGATTTGAATGATCCACCAGGATACCACAAAACGTCATTGAGAGGGTTGTTAATTAGATGTGCATATCCCCAACGTTCCAGATCACCCCACAAAAGCGGATTCTGATCTCCTGAGCAGCAGTTGTACACCATGATTCCATTTGGCCTAGAAAAGAAATTAAATTATAGACCCTCCTTAAGTCATTTGTCAAAATCAATCTACTCGGAACGAGAGTCACCTGGCACTGGCTGTGTACCAGGCTGCAGATAGAATAAGGTTAACAGGGAAATCTAATGGAATCAAATCAGCTATTTTTGTCCGATGACAGAGAAGTGTGCGGAGAATCCCTTTGCCGCATGCAGCAATGAGTCCAGTTGGTCCGTTCACATTATCAACCCAACCCGCGACGGGTTCTTTCCAGGTTGCGGTAACTAATTGAATCAAAAAATAAAAATCTTAATCATCGTTTAATTAGAAAAGTTAGCCTCTTTATAAAATTAACTTTACCAATAGATGGTCTGACAATGCAAATAGGGAGAATGCCGCTCTCTTCACTCAGAATATGTTCCGCTAGTGCTTTGGTGTAGGTATACGTATTTGGCTTGTTCCCAATTAACCTAAATCATGTATCATTTTATACAAATGATTCTTGGAGAAATTAATTAGATCTGAACGTACTCTGGAGTAATTGTGTTAACAATATCATCATTCATCCATTCCACACTTTGAACTAGCTTATGTGGATCTGTGGGTGGAGGATAGATCACTTCAAAAATTTCGTCACGCTCACAGTTTGCATATGCAGTTGAAACGTGGACCAAAGACTAAGTTCGAAAATAAGAGAAACGTTAGTTGTATTTAAATCAAGATGNAACTAGCTTATGTGGATCTGTGGGTGGAGGATAGATCACTTCAAAAATTTCGTCACGCTCACAGTTTGCATATGCTGTTGAAACGTGGACCAAAGACTAAGTTCGAAAATAAGAGAAACGTTAGTTGTATTTAAATCAAGATGAGCCACTGTTAACGTCGTGTCATAATGTCTAGCAGGGCTTAAATTAGTGCTCACCACAAGATGTTTCATCCGCTTGCAGAGTTCNAACGTCGTGTCATAATGTCTAGCAGGGCTTAAATTAGTGCTCACCACAAGATGTTTCATCCGCTTGCAGAGTTCGATCAACCGCTTCGTCCCATTTACATTGACGTTAATTGATAATTTGAGTTTTTCATCGAACTTGACAGTCGCTGCTGAATGAATCACGACTGAGACTTCCTTACATAGAATTTGCTGATCCTCCTCGCATATTCCAAGATCTGGCAGTGTAATGTCACCAGCTATCGGAATGATCTTGCTCAGAATGTCAGGATTCTCCAACCTCACAGTTTCGAAGAGCTGAGAGAATAATAAAACTTCAGTTGATTCATTAAAATTAACTCTGAAGAAGGCTATAATGATAAGATAATGAATGTTTATAAAAACATAAAAAAGTTATGCATAATAAAATCACCCTGTGGCTAGCCACCGGCAAAAAAGAAGCCGGCTACTAAGGAGATTGGGTTAGGAGGGACTAACCCGAACGCACATGAACTTTATTGTCAAACTCAAAACGCTCTCTTGAAAATTGATATACAAGGACAAACCATTAAAAACACAAGCTTTGTGTGTAACAAGAGATAATTAGTTAAACACGACTTTTCTTCTATTTCTTGAAACTCTTGACCTCCTGGATTAGTTTGATCTTTTGACAAAGCTGTGATGATTACTCATTACAAACTCTCCTAACACCACATGAGATTCAGAGTACCTAATAAACTTGTTTGCTCTAATGGTTTCCTGAGCTTGAGTTTAAGGAACTCACCGAGTTGTCAATCAATTCTGAAAGTCTGGATTTGACATCGGATCCTGACTTGGGACGTATGAGAATGTAGACGTTTCTGACAACTGGACAAGTCCGAAGAAGCTTCTCTACTGTAGCCTTTCCCACGAACCCCGTGGCTCCCGTGATGAAGACAGACCGATCTCGGTAGAATTGGACGATGTCTGAGATGGAGTCCATGGCTCTTGAGGTGGTGGATGCGGTGGTCCACTGTGGAACTCCGTTCCAAAAACCGTTCTTCTTCCAATGAGCTTCACGAGAGTGAGAGAAGACGAGAATAGAACATTAAATTTAAATTAGTTACTAATGAATGATAAAGCTTAGATTATACAACTTCTCCTACTCCTATCGACTCCAAAACTTGACTCACATCGGTCACTCTGTCAGACAATGGTTTTTGGTTAATTTAGCTCTAGCTCTGAGGAAAGAGAAAAGAAAAAAAACCGGAACTGAAACCAGAGGAGCAGACAGACAGATATGTTAGACACTCAAAACTATATGGCGGGAGAAGACTCGTATTTATAGAAAAAAAACACACTCAAACATGACTGGAAACATGAGGACTCCAAGTTGTATATAAGTAAAAAATCAGAAATTTGGCGTAGAATACGGATTAGGGTCGAAATAAAGCATCGTCCGCTGATTGTATCAGGCTTATGTATCAGCACTACGTATCAGCCCCATGCATCAGCCACCTTATGTATCAACTCTATGTTTCAACTCTATGTAGCAACCCATTGTATCACCCCAATGTATTAGCTCTAAAATAGTATAAACCTAACAAACCGAACAAATACAACGATAAGTAAAAGCCTAACAAATCGAACAAATAAAACGAAAAGTAAAAGCCTAACAAATCCTAAATAAAAGCCTAACAAATCTAAATAAAAATCTAACAAACATAAATTTAAATATAACAAACCTAATAAAAACAACAAGACAAAATAATAACTTAGCAAAGTTAAATAAAAATCTAACAAGCCTAAATAAAATCCTAACGAAAAATAAATAAAACCTAACAAACCTAAATAAAATCTTAACAAACCTAAATTAAACATAACAAACCCAAATAAAACCCTAAATAAAAACCGAAAGAACCTAAATAGAAGTCTAGTAAATAGAACTAAAAGTAAAAATCTAACAAACCTAACAAATAGAACTAAAAGTAGCAACCTAACAATCCTAACAAATGAAACTAAAAGTAAAATCCTAACAAACCTAAATAAAACCTAGGCAATGTCCTAACAAATAAACCTAAACAAAAATCATTAATTTATAAAACTAAACTAAAAATTAAGAATGTAGCAATTAATAATACATTTTTCCTTGACTGATACATAGGGCTCATAGGACCGATACGTAGGAATGTTACATGGGGCTGATACATGGGCTGATATATGGGGCTGATACATGGGGCTAATAAATGTGGCTGATACATGGGGCTGATACAATCAGCGGACGCTGCTTTGTTTCTGGCCGAAGCTCCCATCCAATAAAGATATCAACTGGGAAAACAATTCAGAATTTGTAGCGGAAAAAATCCTTTTCTTTATTTTTAAATTAAGTAAATAGCAATAAATAAAAAAACTTCTTTTTTTTTGACAAAAAATAAAACAAGTTTTTTGTAAATTCATTTTATTTAATTAAATTGATTTTATAAAATTCAACTTTTTTAACATAATTTTTGCAAAACTTCTGTCAATTATGCAAAAAAAAATCTTGACCGCTACTCTTTGATGCGATCCATAGGACAAACCGATTCCAAAGTAACTAGAATGACTGCCGATTCGCATATAATTTTATTTTGATGGAGAGTCTAAAACAAGCTCTATATACTCGGTCAAGTAGTCGGGTTGTTTTAATCAATAGACACTTTGCCGCATCCTCTCAACATATTTTATGCCAGATTCGCACCTTACGTGTTTCTGATCTTTTGATATACAACTTAGAGTTCAGGAGGTGGAGGGAAGAGAGCAGAGTATTATCGCCGGTAATCGGTAATTTATGCAGTTCAGAATATATAATGTGGAATAGTGAAGCTTAGCTCCTATACCCACGGGATAGTGAGCATAGTATCCTATATCCGATAAAAGTTCCCGCAAGAGATGAAGATAAGCACAGATGACGAATCCCCCCAACAGCAAATTAAAGACTTTGCTGGTGATAACTGGTGGATCATCAACACATACTCAGGGTTTGAAATAGCATTCTCCCAATAAGCTCTGTAGCACAATTGGTAGTGCGTTGAGTCCGGAATACTCAAGACGTGGGAGCATTATCCACCAGAGACCTTTTTGGGTTAGTCGCTGTTTCAAGCCTTGACTGGGCAGTCACACCCCCGTCAATAAAAATACGAGTATCAATAAATATAGCCCCACCATAATTTTTGGTGACGGACTGATGCAAGGATTAGCCATATAACACTACTCCCCAAAGACAGTAATATGTGGTATGAGTTAAAACTCACTTGTGAGATAGAAACTCACATGCTTGGTCCGGTGAAGAAACGTACTGGCCACTTTACTTTTTGTCTCACATATGCAAAAGTTTGGTTGAGTTTTCCTTTCCGGGCAGGATTTTGTGAGGACCATAGAGGTCCGATGAGGTTCGGACCTCATCGGGACGTCCGATCCTCATTGGGAAGCTCCGGACTGGAAGCTGTCTATCGGCAGCTTGGGAAAATAAAAATTTGCATGCTTTATAATCATTGTATTGTGTGAATAAGTGTTTTTTTTAAATCGAAGGGGTTTTATTTTGAGAAAAAAATTTTTTAATTGAAGGGCTTCGAGTCCAAAAACTAATTATTAAATGTCTTCGTACAACTTCTGCNTAATTATTAAATGTCTTCGTACAACTTCTGCCCGTACGAAACATTCGGGGTAAGTAAGTAAATTTAATTTACACTCACATGAGATTTGGACCTGAAATGACATACTGAGGTCCGGTCCTCATTTGAGGTCCGGTCCTCATTTGAGGTGCGGTCTTCATTTGAGGTCCGGTCCTCATTTGAGGTTCGATCGTCATTGNGAGAAAATTGGCTTGGTAATCTTATACTCTGGGTCAGGTGTGAGCGATAAGCCGCAGTATTTTTTTTAGTGAGTGCGAGAAGTTTTACGCAATCTATTGTTGGTTGTATAATAGGAGAAAAGTCCTCAAACAGGTTAATCCATACTATGGTTAATTTAAAAAATTTTCGAATTTTGAATAATAACAAACCATACAAAGTAAACCAAGATGATTTTAAAATCTTTGTTGTCGNGAGAAAATTGGCTTGGTAATCTTATACTCTGGGTCAGGTGTGAGCGATAAGCCGCAGTATTTTTTTTAGTGAGTCCGAGAAGTTTTACGCAATCTATTGTTGGTTGTATAATAGGAGAAAAGTCCTCAAACAGGTTAATCCATACTATGGTTAATTTTNAGTCCTCAAACAGGTTAATCCATACTATGGTTAATTTTAAAAATTTTCGAATTTTGAATAATAACAAACCATACAAAGTAAACCAAGATGATTTTAAAATCTTTGTTGTCGCTGCACTTTGATAAGGTGGTGACACCTTGCATCTTAGATGTCACCCGTGTATGGAGCAGGAAAGCAGATGGGTAAAATTCAATAATGAAAGAACTTATGCCTCCTTTCTTCTCATAGACCATCTTCGTTCTCCAAACATCAATGACTTCTGTGATGCAGCATATTACAGATAAAAGTAAGCATGAAAAGTATTAATAAGTTAAGATGAAGTTAATGATTTTACCCTTTTTTAGACGATACTGTATAATTATTATTTCCAGTTGCAATTAAGAATATTTATTTATATTCAGTAAAAATCTTTTTATCAAAAATTTTGAGATATAGTTTGACTTCATTCAAACAAAGGACGAGAGCAGGCTCTCGGAAAAGTTCTCAGACTTGCTAATGTTATAGAGATGGGAGTGTCACCACCTTATGAAAGTGCAGCGACAACAAACATTGTAAAATCACATTGGTGTAAAGAATTTTCCAAAATAAGTTAAACAAAAAATTTGTCATAAATCAGTAGAAGAATGTGCGCTCTATTTCAATTTTTCATCATTTTTCGTTTTAATAATCAGACAAACGGAGAGCCGGATGACACCCGTCATCTGGCTCAGAAATTTCAATTTTTATTTAAAAACGGCATACGACCTAGTCTGTTTACTTTTCTTCTAGTAATCTTGAAACCAAGACTCATACTCCAAAGGTTTAACGATGTAACAATGTTTGAAGTTGGTCTACCAAAAGGAAACTCCAGCATTTAAATTCTCCCAGTGCAAAAATATTTTTTCTAAAAATAAGGAAATATTTTTCAATATGGATGTCAAAAAAAATTCAAAAAATCAAAATTGAACACTCAAATTTATTGGAATCGGACGCGCTGAATGTAAATTTTTTAATTTTTTTCAGACGTCCGCATTAAAAGACCAGCTTCCTTTCTATATGCTGTTTCAATAAACACAGTTATAAAAAGTTTCAGTTAATTCATTGAATAACATAATTTCAAAAATTTAATTCTGACGAAACGACTGTGAAGGTTGAGTGTCTGAGAATTGGCACTTATTCTCCCTCCATAGGGTTCCACTCGGTGATACTCCCTCGCCCGCCAAGCCTATTGATTCGGGTGTTATTGATCTGACTCACTGAAGCCCGTGACTAGGCTAACAAGTTACCCGAATCTGGTAAAATATTTTTAATAATTACCCATATTCTGTCCAGCCCGGATCGTAAATAATTATTTGTGAAAAGTAAGTCTGGTTAAAAAAATCAATCCTAAGATAAAAAATCAGAGGATAGTAGGCATAGAATAATGGCAAATGAATAAACAATAATAAAGTAAGGACAAGAATGCTTCGGAACTAAATAGGAAAAACAAAAACTTGTTTTACACTTTTCAGTCCAAATTTAGATGGATAAAAGAAAATTAAACATAGATTATGTGCATAAGCTTCCATACCTTGAACTTTGAAGCCTAAAAGTTCATAAAAAGTAAAAATGTGAGATCCGAATCTAATTTTGATTCCCTACAAGTACAAAGTTAGTAATGAATAAGATAAAAGTATGTTCCAGAAATACCCATGTGATTTGAATATTATAATAAAACGGAATAATGTGACCCGGGAGTTTTTGAAATCCTGTTTCCCTGGATCAGGCCATACTTCCGATTTCCGAATCCAATTCCGAGACCAGTGGCAGCTGCAGGCGAGACAAGGAGTAAGGTTAACTACCGATATACACTTATTTTGATACTCCCTCTGTCTTTTCGATCCACCCTACACTCGTCCCACAGTCCACTTTGAGATACCCAAACTGATGATTATTATATAATCTATCTCCCTATACTCAAAAATTAAAAATCAACAATAATTGATTTAATTCTAATCCTTTTTACTTGAAACCAGAAAAGAGAACATAGTACAAAAACTCATTTTTTATTATTATTCAATAGAAATTGTTGACCTAGAAGAGTCATAATGGTCCTTAGCAGTTGTCATGACTTCTCAGTCACTACTCCCACCCAAAGTTGCATTAACTTCCTATCATTTTAAACTCAACATTGCCAAAGCATAAATAATGGTTATGACAAAATTCATTCAATTTCTTAAACAATTATGAGGAAATCATAATAATTAACTGAAAATAATTCATCATGTAAACAATTGTTGTTACAAAGTGAACATGCACTATTTTTCCCCATTCATTAAATCCACTACACGAAGGATTTGAAAAGAGTGAGACGGAAATAAAAGAAAAAAATAATTTTTTTCTTTTCTTTCTAAATTCAGATTATGTAAAAAGAAAGATTAAGAAACGTGGTAGGGTTTATGTCATATAAACAAGAAGTTTATATAAACCTAAGAAACTACTAAAGCCATTGAATTTATCATTCCAGTAGTGTTCCATAGTTGAAAAGTAGTAATTATTAATTGGAGTTAAAAGTAATTTACGTAATGATTATTAGATGAGGGATTGAGGGATTAGGTAATGAATGTGGGATGTTTTAGTAGTAGACCTGTCGTGGTCGGTAACAGAAACTGGCTTTGTTTTATAAGAATGAGTGGGAATGGATTTGTTGTAAGGATTTACGGCTCTCCTTGTGTTGAAGGTATGCGTGATTATGATTGGAAACTGTCTTGTCAAAGGGTCAAAGGGTTGCCTGACTTTCTCTTTCAACCAACATGGGAATGGGATAGCCAAGCTTCATTCTTCTTCCTCCATACGCATACTTTATTCCATTATTTAACTCTAATAAGAGCTCAACTCAAAATAATCACAATTCCTTTCAACCATATTGTTCAAATGGGACAAATCCGCTGTCCTACGCCACATAATGCCTTACTTCTAACTTGTCCAATCAATTCTACTTCTGGTGGATTTGTAATTAATCTATGCAAAACTAAAAGAGATTTTATTACAGATTCCACCTCAGGCCTTCTCATTACAAGGTGAAATGGAAAAGCGGTTTTTAACTCACTACATAGCCACTTTCACCTTTTTCTTTGCAAAATCATAATCAAATCAAACTCATGAGTGAAGAGCATTCATACCAATGTCTATGCCATCTGATCTTGACTACATTATGTGAATGTGGTGCAATTTCATCTCACACAAGGTCATAAAGGTCAAGAATTAACAAGAAACCTTCTACTTTACGCATATGGCCCATCTACAAAGATTTTTATTATACATGGCAATAAAATCTCAGTTTCATTTCCTCAAGAAAATAAAATAAAACTCTTTCTATTTTTTATTTTAACCATCCTAAAATTACTAATTTCAAACACTGGCGTTTTAGTATAGGAAATGAAAGTTAAATTTTTATTTAATACAATTACCTTTTGAATGTTGGAGAATATTTAGAAATTTTTGACACTTTATTTTTCGCTTGTCTGTTTTTACAAGGAGTTTTCGCAATTAATAAAGTCTACCTCGGCTGTGGTAATGGCTAGTTCACAATAGCTAGATAGCTCACAGTACTTCAACAAAAAAAAAAATTTTTTTTCGCAATACTTTATCATAAATTAAACATCCGTGCGACATGGTATTATTTTTTACACTAATTAGTCATTTAAAGTCTTCATAATATCAGACATTGATGGTATTTATGTAATCTTTATGATTTTAGTCAGAGATTGACAACTCATAGAAACACACTAGGATTATCTAACAAATAAATTCAACACTTTAATAAGATTTATTTATAAATGGGAGGCGGTTCTTTGACTTTAAGAAAAGTTAATTTGATTATAATTAAGAATAGAGGTAATTGTGTTTGTTGGATAATTAATAATTAATTTTCTTACCCTAAGTCAACGAAGGAGGATTGGTACTGGAATTGTTGTTCCAGAATATAAAATAAGTTTAAATCCGCCAAAACAAAAGAAAATTAGAAAAAACTAAAACTTTTTAAGCCTTGTTAATTGAATAATAAACAGAAATTGTGTTTGTTTCCTCAATACAAAGGATTTGAAGTGACGGACACTACCACTAACTTTTTCATTGTTCTCACAACAATACAAAGATCATCCTACTACTGAGGACATTTTGGCTAATAAATCCCGTTATCAGCGGCACCATACAATTCGCAATATCGCAATTGACTCAATGAATTCATCAACAATGAAAAAAAAAACCACTTTCATTCTGGTTCCACATAAACGATATAACAGTCATCAAGGCTAAATTATTATTACCAGTAGACAAACTCATATCTAAGTCGTAACAGTGGAAAACACCTGATGCTTTTTGTCATTAAAAAAAAGAAAGATTTCTTTATTAGTTTTTAATACATTTTTTGTAGAATTCACTAAATTTTTCTGACAAATTACTTGTCTAATAATAGGTTGACTTAATATGTTGTCTTTCAATAAGAATGATGAGACAATTCAAATATTTGAAATCAACCAATTAGATTTGAATTTAAAATCTTTTGGTTTGATTTTGAATTTTTCAAGTTCCTCGGATCATCCTTGGTAAAAGACTCAGGTGTTTTAAACTTTTGAAATTGTTGAAAAGGCAATTTAAAAATTTAATTTTCATAAAAATGTTGAGTTTATTATTATTACATAAAACTGTTTTTTTTTTCTTTTAGTATATAATGAAGCTCCGATTTTAATAAAACTTTGGCGTCACTTAAAATTTTTGTTCTTCTCACTATACCACCTGTTCATCAAAATTTCATATTCTAATTAAATTTTTACTAAATTTATCGTCTAATTACACCGATTATTCATAACTTGGAGAATAATTCCATTTCCAAGGAGAAAGAGACACGAGGAAGAATAGTTTCTGTGAAAAGTTCAACCTTCATATAAAAAAGAACATATACCTTTTCTATGTTTGAGTTCTAATAATTTCCGTCTAAGAAAAATTCTAATAATATTTGTGTAGGAAAGTAAATAAATGGTTAGAGACTCGCGAGCATGTCTTCCAACGTGGATCAATACCACTTTCGATTAGTTTGATCAATATTTCAAATTAAATCAACGTGCGTGACCGTGGAAGAGGAAAGATTGATTTTGATTTTTCATCAACTCTAATATGTCCTACAAATCCTAAGCCTTCAATTGCTAAATTTAATTTAATCAATTCATTTCAAATCAATCACCACCACTTTCACCATGTTTTTATACTATTTTACGTTTGTAAAAAAAATTAAAGGACATTTGATAGTACTCAAACTCACATGATTTGATAGAAGATGATGACGCCATGGAAGTTTCAAAATTTTGATTTCTGAACTACTTGATTTTAATAGGCTCAAGAGTCTTATTTATAATTCTTCCAGAATCCAATTTCTGATTAATTACAAAATATGACCTCTTGTACAAAAATACAAAGAGTTACAATTTCGTCACATGAAAAGTGACAAACTGTGATACACTAAAACTTATATAATGTAATTATTAATATTCTTTTGATAGTTGACTGTACACTCCAATTGAATTGAATCCAAACTTTTCTAAAAAAGGTTATATAAATTGAAGATTATTTGATTACGAGATGCAAAGGTAAGTTTCTGTGCAACTGCAATAAACTGAATGTGAACCAGTCAAGATAATCTTTCTACTTTATAAATGAAGACTCAGTTTTTTCGTCCATTTTCTCATTGTAATGTTAGTTTTGTCATCACTTCTTAGATTTTCTGCAAAATCCATTTGGATTTGCACAATCTAAATCATCTTCGTCACGCTATGACATAATACTGTAGGTAATTATTAATAGTTGAGAAGTTGAGTAGTTATAATTCGATTGTCACAATATGCAATCTCTGATTGAAGAAGGTCGTAGAAGAAATGCCACTTTCGGATTTGTTGATTTTTGAAATAAAAAAACCCTCATTTCCATGGACAAGCAGTAAATCACGCTTAAAACTTTATCTACACAATCAATTCGACAACTCCTATACACTTGAACCATCTTCAAATTTGTCAAATTAATCTTATTTAAATCCTTTGTATTCACATAATTGCATCTTTTCTGATCTTTAATAAGCTTTTTCCAAACGGCACTGTGAGAAGAATATACTGGTTGTTAGTTTGTGAATGGGTCAATTTTTGAATCGACTTTCAGCGGGATTTGTTTCTCTCAGAGTATGCCCGCCCACTCTTACATTCTCTTAGGGACAGAGCTAGTCATCCCGCTCTACACATCAATCGCAACGTACATTGGTCAAGGCGTCTTTTTCATTTACAGAAAAACTCTTGAAACTGATCAAGTTTACTTTAGTATGCTTGTCNCTAGTCATCCCGCTCTACACATCAATCGCAACGTACATTGGTCAAGGCGTCTTTTTCATTTACAGAAAAACTCTTCATTCCACCTTCAGAATTTGAGAATTTTAATACTCTTGTTTTAGTTTTTTTTTAACAAATTTTTAAAACTGATCAAGTTTACTTTAGTATGTTTGTGTACTTATATTCCTCTGTCTTTTCTGTACAGGAAAAATCGCAGCATTATTTGCAAATTTTTTTTTCTAATTTTTAATAGTTTTTAATTTTCCGCTCTGCCATTTCAATTGGAAATAGGCTAAAGGGAGTTTAACAAATAGGATTCAATTACCAGTTTTCATTTCGTCAAAACTTCCCGAATCAATTTGAAATTTAGCAAGAGTGAGCAAAAACGCATTTTGAAATGATAATTTTGATGGTTTCAAAAATATTCGAATCAAAATTTTTATGACTATTTGAAATTTTACCACCCACCAAAGCTTAGATTTAAATTATTAAATTTATTCGTTGTGTTGTGTGTAACTCTAGTAATCTGGAGTGGCTTGGTGCTATTATGATGTGCCCAGCTAAGGGGTGGTGATAATTTTGAGTGTGAGAAGTGGTGTAAAAGCCTTCACAAGATAAACGGAGAAAAGTTTTAGTAAAAACAATTGACCCATTCGCAACCTAACTTTTCTTGGCTTATCTGAAATTTTTTAAGTGATTAGAGAAATTTAAATATTAGGTTTAGGTCTGAACCAATCTAATTTTTGTCGACTTTCACCTCTCGC
Source organism: Holacanthella duospinosa (assembly GCA_002738285.1). Classification (NCBI taxonomy): domain Eukaryota; kingdom Metazoa; phylum Arthropoda; class Collembola; order Poduromorpha; family Neanuridae; genus Holacanthella; species Holacanthella duospinosa. The sequence goes on along the minus strand of NIPM01000049.1, from coordinate 466,339 downwards.
TTTGAGTCTGAGTTTGTTTAACATAACTTAAGAGGTTTAAATATTAAGTCCAGACCAACATTTGGCGTGATTGCTTGGATGCAGATGCAACGATAAACCATCCTTAAAATTAAAAAAAAAACATGTCCCAATCTTAATACTTTAGATGTCGAGCATTGTTTCCTCAACTTCCTTTCATTGAATGATTTGGTAAAAACACGCGAATATTTAAATACCGATAACGTGATTAATTGTCAAGGGACCAAAGTGAGTGTAACAGAGGCTCTTTGGTATTCTCTTCTCAGAATTGCCTATCCGAACAGGTATACTAATTGTGTTTTAAATTTTTAAGTTGTATTTATTGTTTATAATTTTGCTTACGTTTGAACTTTACCTACACTAACAGGCAGATTATGTAAGAATTTTTGTTTACACGCAAATTGCATTGTAAATTTTTTTTTTTTTTACATATTCTGCAGGATATTGTGTTTAATGCAGGGCCCACCACTTTAACCCCGGCCTTCTTTCTCCGCCTTTCACCAAAAACGGCTAAGAGCAGGCGATACACAATTAGTAAATAATGGAAGTGAAGTTATGTGAAGTCTCTTTTTTCTTAGAGACTATCACAAAGCAAATAGTAGGGGGAGAAGGGTCATAAGAAATATCTTGGCTCATTAGGTAGGGTAGGGATGGTAATACTCCTTGGATAATTTATTTATATGAAAACCTCTGCTGGACAGAGAATTTCCATAATCGTGAACAGAAAAGAGATTAAGGGTAAAAATAGTGCTTTTGCACGAAGCCCTTGTCCCTTACAAAGGTATAAAAGGGCAAGCCCGAGCCATAGAGAGAATCATTTTGACTTGTTCTTTTCTCAAAGCTAGAGGGAAGGCAAAATTGGTGCCTGCTCGCTCCAAGTCAAAATCTTCACTCGACCTGCTCCTTTCGGCGCAATAGTGTTTTTAAAAACAATAACGTGCTCTACCTGCTCCCTTTTGGCGCAATAGAGCTTTCCAAAATCTTAAAAAACTCAACCTGCTCCTTTCGGCGCAATAGAGTTTTTCAGATCTAAATAACGTTTAACTTAATTCAACTATTGTTCACGGTAATTTTGCCCTGAATTATTTATAAAGTTAACGTCATTTTTAACAGAGGAATTATTTGCCCAACTGTGTCTAAGTTTTGGTCGCTGTCTCATTTTGAGACACGACCGCCAAAGTAACCAAATTCAAAAATAATAATAAAAATAAAATTCTGTTTTTATCAACACTCTTTCTTCAATAAGACAATCTGAATTTATTGCTGTCATTGTATTATTGACGTTCTTTTGTCATCTTCTAAATTCATCTAAGTAAGTATTATCTCGCGTCCCATTAGGTAATTAAGCGGTTCCCCGAAAACTCGGGCCCGAACAATTAATTTAGTAGAAATTAGAGACTCCTACGGTTTGCATTGCCGTAGAGTCGTTCTTTCCTATAACGCGCGAAAATCCGGCAATTCAGAGACTCGGCTTTTCGTTGACCTCCCATAGGGCACACGTAGGTTCCCTACGCATAGTGTAAAATAGGGCCACTACCGCGCTAGATTTTCATAGAAATCCTGAGCANACCAAATTCAAAAATAATAATAAAAATAAAATTCTGTTTTTATCAACACTCTTTCTTCAATAAGACAATCTGAAGTTATTGCTGTCATTGTATTATTGACGTTCTTTTGTCATCTTCTAAATTCATCTAAGTAAGTATTATCTCGCGTCCCATTAGGTAATTAAGCGGTTCCCCGAAAACTCGGGCCCGAACAATTAATTTAGTAGAAATTAGAGACTCCTACGGTTTGCATTGCCGTAGAGTCGTTCTTTCCTATAACGCGCGAAAATCCGGCAATTCGGAGACTCGGCTTTTCGTTGACCTCCCATAGGTCACACGTAGGTTCCCTACGCATAGTATAAAATAGGGCCACTACCGCGCTAGATTTTCATAGAAATCCTGAGCATTGCATAAAATTACAAAATCGCGTTCACTGATTACTAATCGACAAAAATTTATCGTCGAGATCAAATTGCGTATTCAACTGAATAATATTAATAAAATCTTCCAAATATTCTACTCGACTCTCAGATTGTATATTAGGGGTTGANGTATTCAACTGAATAATATTAATAAAATCTTCCAAATATTCTACTCGACTCTCAGATTGTATATTAGGGGTTGAACCTTCATACTATAATTTTAGTTTAACGTGGGGAAATTATCGTAAATAATTTAAACCTCTTCCTTTAACCGGCATTCTTATTTTTACAGCATTAACTATTTTGACTTTGGTGTTTAAGCATGTGAAATTATTCCTAATTGGATTTTATACCGACTATCAGCCCTTAGGGGGTTAGGGAAAATTTCAATTGTCATAGTAAGGATTTGCTCATTCCTCTCAACATCGTTTTATCAGCAATCTGCCGTCGTTGATGACCATTCTGATCAACGTTAATCACGCACGATAATTTTCCGCGATCTAATTTCCTGCTACTCCTAAATTTTGATTTTGATAAACTGAACTCGCAGTCAGCTTTTTAGCCTGGCCACGAACGTGGAACTACAAAGAACTTGGATTGAGGAAGTCGATTGAGTATTTCTCAGACTTCCAAAATTTTTGTAAAAAATTAAAATTCATAGGACCTATTATTTTATTCGATTAGGGTAAGGAATTGACTCCAAATTAATCATATAAATATTTAATAATTTATTAATTTATTAATTTTAATTTATTAATTTTTACAGTTAATTTTATTATCACTATAGAATATCTGTTCCGATTAGATACNAATTTTATTATCACTATAGAATATCTGTTCCGATTAGATATCCTAATGCAAAGCAATGGAGCAAAGCAGAGACAGAGAGAGAGAGGTCGGCAGGTTCTCTGTTGAGTCAGGTGGAATAGATGCCAAGGGATCGTACCCCATTCCTCTAGTTAGTCATTTCTCTCAATTACCCATCTTTCAGCATTCCAAAATTGCGTTTATTTACAAAAAAAAAAAACAAAAAAAAAATCAAAATCAGTTTTGATTAGATAAGTTATTGCAAAGGATGAAAGCAGAGAGGCAGAGAGAGAGGGGTCGACAGGTTCTCTGTTGAGTGAGGTGGAGTAGATGCAAAGGGACCATACCCCATTGCACTCATTATCTCAACTCTCAGCTGCTCTTGTTAAATAATTAATTTTTGCGAAGGTATGTTTTCCCAAACATACGCTAACTTCATTCCCTCCAACTTTTGTATTTCGCGCTATTTATTTGATGTCTCAAATTTCTTTTGGTGAAAGCGACTTTCTACGGCCCGGGTTAAAGTGAATGGCCTTGTACTAAGACAAATGAAACTTAAATTCTTCTGATAAACTGAAGCAAAAAAAAAAAGAAAAAAAAGTCTTGGTTTGGACTTAATCTCAGACCTAAAGTGAGAGAAAATTATTAGGCATGGAACTGAGTTTTTGAGAGACGGACAAGTCTAGAGGAAGTAGAAAGTCACTGATTCTTGGAGCCAATCTCACAATAAAATTCGGTTCAGACCTAAACCTAATATTTAAATCTCCTTATTAGTAGGTCCTTATTAACAAGGCCAACATAATGATATCTCAGAAATTTTAAGAACAATGGAGCTAGAAAATACTAATATTAATTTGAAACTAAGATTTTAGTGAGTTTCTGAAACTTTAGTGTCATTCAATTTGCTCCATATTATTCCAGGTAGTATCCTAGCAGATATTTGGATCGCACGGTTCCAATTTTCGGCGGTCACTGGTCTTTAACGTATATAACTATAACAGGTTCGAAGGGAAAATTGGCAAAATCAGCAAAATATATGGTAAAATTAGCGAAATTTGCATATTTAGCAAAATATAAGTTAAAATTAGCGAAATTGGCAATAAAGTAAAGATGGCAAAATTGGTGAAACTGGCAAAATAAAAATTTGAAGGACACTGATTGGTGTGCAAGTGATGCAAACTATTCTTGTTACTACAGTCAAAGCTCGTTATAATAACACAGTAGTCGTCAAATCTGGTTGCTAAAGCGGGCTGTTGTTTATATCGGATGTAACAATATTATGTTAAAAGAATTATATAGTAAAGAGTGCAAAATATGGGGTAATGATTTGTCAACTGTCAATTTTCAAAAGTGGATGTGTCTTCACCCTCTGTGATGGTGAGAAAACTAACAGTGGTTGTGGTTTTTGGATGCACACACAGTTNAGTGGATGTGTCTTCACCCTCTGTGATGGTGAGAAAACTAACAGTGGTTGTGGTTTTTGGATGCACACACAGTTGCCAAACCAGCAACGTCGTACTCTTACGCCCGTTCCATGCTTTTTCCAAAACCAGCATTTTCAGGAAAATTTTCCTGAAAAAGTTTGAAAAATCAATTCATACTTTTTCATTTCGTTGTCATTGCGTTTTTCACCCGTAGTTTGAAAAAAGTTTTTTCAGAAAAAACGATACATACTTTTTCTTTTCATTGCGAACTCCGATCGTCGTGTGAAGTTGAACCGTCTTTACTTTTTTGAAAAAAGGTACGAAAAAAGATTTGAAAAAGTATGTATTGTCATCCAATTTAGAGTACGTCATGACAACTTTTTGAAAAAAGAAAACACGACGATTTGAAAAAGCATGAAACGGGCGTTAGAGAATATGCATGTTGGCAGGGTAAGTTTTTTGTCAGTGGGTTGTAGGGCTTTTATGCCCGGTTTAAACACAATCAAATTTCTAAAACTTATATAGTATTAAGGTTGTAAAGAGTAAAAAAATAGCCAAAATAAAGAAAATAATTCAATTTCCATTGTATAATTTTGGATCCTATTTATCATTAATTCGNTAAAAAATAGCCAAAATAAAGAAAATAATTCAATTTCCATTGTATAATTTTGGATCCTATTTATCATTAATTCGAAATATTAACAAAACGCAGCTGCAAAGTTCGCATAATATTACGTTATTTAATTATTTTTTTGGTTATTACAATTTCTGTTTATGCGTGTAATTCTATGAAAACCATGTTGGAATTTCATTCCAAGAAACTAGTCATTGTGGACCATTTTAAAATTCATACCGTACTGAGTATAGCAATTCAAATTGAATCTAAAATGCAGCCNCTAGTCATTGTGGACCATTTTAAAATTCATACCGTACTGAGTATAGCAATTCAAATTGAATCTAAAATGCAGCCTGCATCTAGATTTTCAAAAGAAAAAGACTTATAGATTAACTTTCTTACTGAATTAATGTAATATTTATTTCCTTTCACAAATACTTTATTTTAGTTCCAAACTTAACCCCAAATTNTTCTTACTGAATTAATGTAATATTTATTTCCTTTCACAAATACTTTATTTTAGTTCCAAACTTAACCCCAAATTTCAAACCTTTCTTCAACCACTTGTCATTTTAATTTTCAAATTTGAAAATTTTACTCCAATATTTTGGAGTCATAGTCATAGCATGCGAGTTGTCAATGAAGGGCACATTTTAGATCNTGAAAATTTTACTCCAATATTTTGGAGTCATAGTCATAGCATGCGAGTTGTCAATGAAGGGCACATTTTAGATCTGAAAGACTTGTACCTACACTGAAATCCTCTTTTCCAGGTATAAAGTTCTTTTATATCACTTCAGATGATAGTTTGGAAACTTCCGCATTCCATGACCTTGACACACGCTTCTCTAATTGCTCCACATATCCTCAGTCGCGAATGTGTGTTAGTCTTGTTCCAAAAAATGGAGGAGTAAGTATGTACAGAACTTCCGTCGACACGGTACCATTTTACCCCAACCAACAGAAAAATGAGAGTCCAAAACCATACAAAGCTTCTCTCGATGACTGGTTGGCTGTGAGGTATCTGCCGACATGGTACTTGGCACAGGTGATTGGGAAGAACAAAGAGGCTGGGCTAATAGAAGTACATATTGTGGACACTCCTGGGAACTCACCATCGTACAAATTCGCTTGAAAAATCAAACACAACAAGTCATGGTTACCATTTACAGATGTAATTGTTAAGCTTTCTCCAACAGCTGGGAAAACAGCAATNAGTCATGGTTACCATTTACAGATGTAATTGTTAAGCTTTCTCCAACAGCTGGGAAAACAGCAATTGCTCGATCCCATTTCTACATTACTTCCACGGAACGAGCTCTTGTTGAAAATCGTTTGTAATATCTGTTCTAATTGTAAATCNAGTGGATGTGTCTTCACCCTCTGTGATGGTGAGAAAACTAACAGTGGTTGTGGTTTTTGGATGCACACACAGTTCCCAAACCAGCAACGTCGTACTCTTACGCCCGTTCCATGCTTTTTCCAAAACCAGCTTTTTCAGGAAAATTTTCCTGAAAAAGTTTGAAAAATCAAAGCATACTTTTTCATTTCGTTGTCATTGCGTTTTTCGCCCGTAGTTTGAAAAAAGTTTTTTCAGAAAAAACGATACATACTTTTTCTTTTCATTGCGAACTCCGATCGTCGTGTGAAGTTGAACCGTCTTTACTTTTTTGAAAAAAGGTACGAAAAAAAATTTGAAAAAGTATGTATTGTCATCCAATTTAGAGTACGTCATGACAACTTTATGAAAAAAGAAAACACGACGATTTGAAAAAGCATGAAACGGGCGTTAGAGAATATGCATGTTGGCAGGGTAAGTTTTTTGTCGGTGGGTTGTAGGGCTTTTATGCCCGGTTTAAACACAATCAAATTTCTAAAACTTATATAGTATTAAGGTTGTAAAGAGTAAAAAATAGCCAAAATAAAGAAAATAATTCAATTTCCATTGTATAATTTTGGATCCTATTTATCATTAATTCGAAATATTAACAAAACGCAGCTGCAAAGTTCGCATAATATTACGTTATTTAATTATTTTTTTGGTTATTACAATTTCTGTTTATGCGTGTAATTCTATGAAAACCATGTTGGAATTTCATTCCAAGAAACTAGTCATTGTGGACCATTTTAAAATTCATACCGTACTGAGTATAGCAATTCAAATTGAATCTAAAATGCAGCCAGCATCTAGATTTTCAAAAAAAAAAGACTTATAGATTAACCTTCTTACTGAATTAATGTAATATTTATTTCCTTTCACAAATACTTTATTTTAGTTCCAAACTTAACCCCAAATTTCAAACCTTTCTTCAACCACTTGTCATTTTAATTTTCAAATTTGAAAATTTTACTCCAATATTTTGGAGTCATAGTCATAGCATGCGAGTTGTCAATGAAGGGCACATTTTAGATCCGAAAGACTTGTACCTACACTGCAAATCCTCTTTTCCAGGTATAAAGTTCTTTTATATCACTTCAGATGATAATTTGGAAACTTCCGCATTCCATGACCTTGACACACGCTTCTCTACCTGCTCCACATATCCTCAGTCGCGAATGTGTGTTAGTCTTGTTCCAAAAAATGGAGGAGTAAGTATGTACAGAACTTCCGTCGACACGGTACCATCTTACCCCAACCAACAGAAAAATGAGAGTCCAAAACCATACAGAGCTTCTCTCGATGACTGGTTGGCTGTGAGGTATCTGCCGACATGGTACTTGGCACAGGTGATTGGGAAGAACGAAGAGGCTGGGCTAATAGAAGTACATATTGTGGACACTCCTGGGAACTCACCATCGTACAAATTCGCTTGAAAAATTGAACACAACAAGTCATGGTTACCATTTACAGATGTAATTGTTAAGCTTTCTCCAACAGCTGGGAAAACAGCAATTGCTCGATCCATTTCTACATTACTTCCACGGAACGAGCTCTTGTTGAAAATCGTTTGTAATATCTGTTCTAATTGTAAATCTACGTAGGTTACCCTTAAAACTTTGTCCTATGGAATTTCTATGGTATGAATTTTATAGTCTATTTTTTCTAATACTTCAACTGAAAACAAATAATTTAATTCGAAATTTAAATACATTATAGCCTTAATTTTGATGATATGAGTATTGGAAATATGTTTCGTGGACAATAACATTTAGAATATTCTTATAATAATTTTCATAAAGTAAAGTTTCAATACCTTAAAGACTGTAAAATTTATTAAAAAGTTTCTTAGTTCTTGTAAAACTTAAGTTTTGTCGTATAGACATACTGTTGTACATATTTTCAAAAATCACTACACACCTTTCAATTAATTTTGGATTTTTATTCCGATAGATGTGTTATTCAATTTTAGCTGAGATAATAATCATTGTATACATTTAAGATTTTCACCCAGGTTTTCAATTTTTTCAAAAATAATACAATAGAGTTTAACCAGACATTAAGAGAAAATTATCCGCCCCGAATGACACCCACAGAGGATTCACGGTAATGCCCATTACAAACACGGGCTGTAGGAGAAGAGAAATTTGGCAACTCAGTGCAATTAACTCACTGTTTTCCATCAATTCCAGAGTTTTTGGTTTACTTTTTTCCGTATGTGGTCGTCCAATATAAGTCCAGTAATTACTACCGCCTTACCCTACGTGAACCGTAGTTCCACCACATACCGATTGAGTTTTAAGTCCCAAGCGTCTTTTCTGCGCAACGCGAAACTTTGAGGACAATAACAAATCTGACCTTGAATTGATAACATGAGTGAGACAAAAATTCTTTTGCTCTGCTGCTTGTTGTTTATTTTCCCGCTCGCAGAGTTGTTCCCTCCAAAATAACCGCTACGGGAAACGGATAATTTTTTAATTTCCATCCTACTCTTTCATTCAGTGTTTGATTGTGCCAGACTTAAGTTCACTTGATATTATTTTTTGTTTTGTTAATTTATTAAATTTGAATTAAAGTAAGGAGGACTTAAGGTCAACTAGAGAATTACTGTGAGTACAATTAGTTACTTTANAATTTTTGAACAAATTCGAAGTTTTATTTTTTTCTGAGATGAGGGACCTAATTATGAAGAGTGACGCCAACAGGTAATTAATTTTATTTTAAAATTTCAAACCATGATGCGACCACGATTGACACAGTTGGCAAAGAACAACCCACAACTCGATTAGTAACCGTTCAACCTACTATCCAAAATGCAACCAGAAAATGGAAGGAAGGGAAAGTGGATCCAGCCTTATTTGATTTACTTCAATTTCACTCTCTTTTGCGGTGAAAATTGTTCATTTCGGTTGGCGACGGCTAAAAGTTGCTATCTTACAGATGATTTCACCAACCTATACATCGATTCTGACACTCCAGTAATCAATCGAAGTATACGTTTACTGGAAGCCGATCGTTTTATTCTCATTAATAAGACTGAGAATAAAATATGCCAAATCAAGTATACAGGTCCGAGGAATGTCATTTTATCAGATGATTGTGCTTATGCGGTTAACATGATGAAGCTATTGACAAGAGGAAAGGGAAAGTGGGTGCTGTATTTACCGACTTCAGGAAAGCGTTCAACTCAGTCAACCATAATTTGCTCCTCCAAAAACTCATCAAATTTTTTCACCTGAGTTCTCCTTATGTGAAATTAGTGCTAAATTTTCTACAGGACAGAAAATTTTGTATCAAATTAAACTCTTTCCACTCAAAATTTTATGACGAAAAGAATTGTTCCTCAAGGCTCAGCACTGGGTGCCTTACTTTTTGCTGTATTTATAAATGATATTAGTCTTATAATTGATATTTCTTTTCATTTATACGCAGATGATCTTGTGATATACTTTCAGAGCAATGACTATGACAAGATTACTACAATACTCAATTTGACTTTAGAAAAAGGTAACCAATGGTGTAAGGAAAATCAAGTTACAATCAATATTGGGAAGACAGGTTATGTTTTTTAACAAAATGAAGAATCACGATACTATAACTCCTCAAGAAGTTATAATTGGATAGGAAATATTAAGAACAGTTCCAAAATTCAAATATCTTGGCCTTATTTTGGACAATGCCCTTTCCTTTAAACATCACTTCAACTCATCTAAGAATACAGTAATTTTAACAGTTGCCAGAATCAATTCTATCAAAAGACTTGGGTATTTGTTCAGTTCTGTTTAAATGTTATATTTTATCCTTTTATGATTATGCCATTGATATTTAGGCTGCCGAATCGCATCTACAACTTCAAAAAATTCAGGGCAATGTTAATCGACTTCTATATACATTTCTTCATCCAACTTTATCAAAAAAATTATCGAAACTTACCAGATCTAAAGGAGATGGCATTGTCTTTAGCAACTTTAAGTCTCACCTTTGTAGCAACGACTCTTTGCAAAATTGAAGTTCTTAACATCCAAGAAAGATCTACATGGACTACACTGAAAAATGTGCTATCTTTTCAACACTACAAATCGGAGAATNAGACTGAAAAATGTGCTATCTTTTCAACACTACAAATCGGAGAATTAAAGGTTTCCATCACTCAAGGTAATCGAGAAATCTTCCACTTCTCACACTCTTAGAAGTAAATAGTGAAACTTTGAGTCAAATCAGNAAGTCTCACCTTTGTAGCAACGACTCTTTGCAAAATTGAAGTTCTTAACATCCAAGAAAGATCTACATGGACTACACTGAAAAATGTGCTATCTTTTCAACACTACAAATCGGAGAATTAAAGGTTTCCATCACTTTTCATCCAACTCAAGGTAATCGAGAAATCTTCCACTTCTCACACTCTTAGAAGTAAATAGTGAAACTTTGAGTCAAATCAGNAACTCAAGGTAATCGAGAAATCTTCCACTTCTCACACTCTTAGAAGTAAATAGTGAAACTTTGAGTCAAATCAGTCAAATTTAAAGCGTCTATTGAATGGAACTCCCTCCCGAAAGCGTGGATATTGGAAAATATGTCACTAGAGGACTTCAAGGAAAAAGTTTTTGACCATTTTGTTAACGCTAGGGAATCTTCATATGTTACTTCTTTTTACCACCCTTATATTTATACTTAAAACTATTCCTTCTTCTTCATAACCTAGTTAGATAGATGTCCAACGCCTGGGAGACCAGAATATAAGTCTATTAGTCCGTTAATTGATTGTTGAAGGTGACGAGACATTGAAATAAATCAAATCAGAAAAGAAACCCAGTGACCCACGACTTGATCCTAGCATCTACCAACGGCTGCTTCTCCTATTCTGCTATCACGACGAAATCAAAATATTTTGGAATAGATAGATGTGATCCGAAGCATCCTCACAACAAAATGAATTTTATTGAAGTAAAACCACATCATGGGTTGAATCACATATACTGTCCGAACAGCAGCCTGGAACTAGATGAAAAACGCTGACGTGTCCAGAAGAAGTATTTGTGCTCCCTATCGGAGCTAGCTTCAAGATTAATAACATGCAGTACCACGGAATTCAAGTCCATTTAGCCCATAGGGAGACCCTTTGTTTACTTTCCTACCCAATTGGGATCTGGGTCGTTCCCAGGGAACTTAAGATAGGGAATGGCGGTATGCAATCTCTTCTCAAATTCTCATACTCTCAAGTAGAAGTGNCTTCTCAAATTCTCATACTCTCAAGTAGAAGTGACGTCACTGTTATGCAAGCTCTCAAAGTGCACAACTAAACAATATGTCATATTCATACTTTAGATGACTTGATGACTGAAAACTGACTGTTTTAATTTTAAAATCAGATATGCATTTTATTGTGACGCGCAAATGAGTAAAAAGAATTGAGTAATTTTTCACAACAATATTGTTTATTTCGAAAACTGTTTAGCCTTTATTTTAATTTTAGACTTGCAGAAAGTCCTTTCGTTGAATTTAATTTTTTCTGTGTAATTAAAGGTTTGATTCTAATTTTTAGTCTGATTAAGCTTTCCCGCNGACGTCACTGTTATGCAAGCTCTCAAAGTGCACAACTAAACAATATGTCATATTCATACTTTAGATGACTTGATTACTGAAAACTGACTGTTTTAACTTCAATTTTGAAATCAGATATGCATTTTATTGTGACGCGCAAATGAGCAAAAAGAATTGAGTAATTTTTCACAACAATATTGTTTATTTCGAAAACTGTTTAGCCTTTATTTTAATTTTAGACTTGCAGAAAGTCTNCAAATGAGTAAAAAGAATTGAGTAATTTTTCACAACAATATTGTTTATTTCGAAAACTGTTTAGCCTTTATTTTAATTTTAGACTTGCAGAAAGTCCTTTCGTTGAATTTAATTTTTTCTGTGTAATTAAAGGTTTGATTCTAATTTTTAGTCTGATTAAGCTTTCCCGCAATAATTTTTATAATCCCCGGACGATTGTTACAATATTCAGGTGGGAAAATGTCGGAGAATTAAGCGGAGATTTATTTTTTCTAAACCGTGATTGAATTTTTGCCCATATTAGACACAATCCCTCCTTATGGACCAAAATTTCATAATTAGAGTTTTGACTCAAATGTTGCTGGACATATAGCTGGGCTATTTTCAACTGGTATGAGCCGAGGGTAACAAGTTTAATTTNAATATTCAGGTGGGAAAATGTCGGAGAATTAAGCGGAGATTTATTTTTTCTAAACCGTGATTGAATTTTTGCCCGTATTAGACACAACCCCTCCTTATGGACCAAAATTTCATAATTAGAGTTCTGACTCAAATGTTGCTGGACATATAGCTGGGCTATTTTCAACTGGTATGAGCCGAGGGTAACAAGTTTAATTTCTTCCTCTGTCAATCTAGGAAAGTTTGGTAAAGCAGCACTGTTTGCACGTATCGAAATGCTCCTTTTTTTATGCAGCCCTTCGGATTTGATTTTGACTTCCAATAGGTTCTCCATGTTACTACGTTCTAATGCTTTGTTGATCATAATTTCATGATTTTCGGAGTCCATGAAAAGTGGTGGCGAAAACGCATTGATTACAGCACAGACTATTTCAAGATAAATCATCAGGTTTGGGATATGTGAAATTTTTATGACTCCCTCCAAGAATTTGTATTTGTTTTTGAACCGACCATTGACTGCCTCCACTAACCAGCGTGCCATCGTCACTTTCGTAGATTCATTTGCTTCTAATGTTGTGAATTGACTGTGTCTTGCTCAAAAGATTTGGCATAAGTGGTTTTAAATTGCTCTGTTTCAGTGTTTGAATAACGTCTCTGAATCCACGATCCAAAATCAAAACATCGTTTTCTTCGAGGAATGATTTGATTGAGTCATCAGAATTCATCATTTGTTTCAGTATTTTAGTGTCATTATTTCCACCATCCTCAGCATACAATCCCTCCACAGCTAAAATGTAGCCTTTCGTAGTGATTTTAATCATAAGCTTCGGCAGATTTCTCATCTTCTGCATTGAATAAGTCTTCCGTTGGAGTTCAAAGTCTGTTGCTTTTTGTATGTACAAATAAGTACCATCAAGAATCAGAATTAGTTGTTCTTCATTGGCATTTAATAATTTGCTAAAATTTTTCACAGACTTCCCTTCAAGAATTTCTTCTCGTGTGATGTACTTGTAACCCAAGTATTTGGTTACAAAATTCTTATACAAAGCCTTAGAAACAGTGTCGATGGTTTCGGTTATAGTAGACATGTTATCGATATCAAATATAAATAGGATGAGCTTGTGAGTGAAATTAAGTCGAATTTTCACCATAAATATTCCCAGAGCATTTCGAAGGCTTCGGTNCATAAATATTCCCAGAGCATTTCGAAGGCTTCGGTTTTTACTTGATCTTACTTCCGACCCCAAACTTTCGAGCATAACTTCAAAATGTAGCTTGGACAAGCCTGTTAATAGTTGATAATCCTCATCTTCCAAATCTGAAAACCAATCTTTTTAGTAAATTATAGCAAAAAAGGCTTTTTTAATTTCACTCAGGCCGACCAACGAAGCACGACACACTCTCGCACCTGCGAATTTATTTCCACCTTCATCTTAGGGCCGAGCCTGCGGATTTTTCTCCATACTTGATATCAGCGCTGCCAATTCAGAATTGCCCTCCTTATAACCCCCCCCCCCCNGCCTGCGGATTTTTCTCCATACTTGATATCAGCGCTGCCAATTCAGAATTGCCCTCCTTATAACCCCCCCCCCCACAAAAGTCCACAGCCCTCCCTATAGCCCACGGCCTTCCATATAGCTCACAGCTCTATCTATAGCCCACAGCCTTTCTTATAGCCCACAAGCATCCCTATTGCCCGCCGCTCTCGTTATAACCCACAGCCCTCCCTAGAGCCCACCGACTTCCCTTTAGGCCACATCTTTCCCTATAGCCTACATCCATCCTTATTGCCCACATCCCTCTCTTTAGCCCACATCCATTCCTATGGCCCACACCCCTCCCTATAACCCACAGTCATTCCTTTAGCCCACAGTCCTGCCTATAGCTTACAGTCCTTCCTTTAGCCCATAGCCCTCCCTATAGCCCACTGCCCACTGCCCTTACCAATAAGTTGTTGAAACTCAGTAGTCGCAGGTGCGGACTGAGTGGAATTAAGGATGACAAATAGATATTTATATTGAAAATCAAATAAATAGTTGAACGACTCAACATAAACCAATATAAATATTCTCACGTTCACCTGCATCATCGAAGTCTATTGGTTTCCAATTTTTATTTGAGTCATTGGTTAAATCCAGTATCCAACTTTGTAGTTCATCAAGTTCAACATGACACCACATGTTNTACAATGCATCATCATTAAACTTTTTGTTCTGTAGATGAGAGCGGCAGCAGCGATTTAGTGGTGGTATCCGCGCTTTTTCTTTCCAAATCCGCTTGAGTTCGTCTAAAGGAATTCGAATCCTCTCATCCGTGTTCAGTCCACATAAAAACCATTTTGATTGAGTTGACTTATAGCTTAATAGTTTGGTAAGATGTAGCTTAAGTCTCTTTCTACTCGAAATAGATATCGATGAGGAACATAATTGATTGCTTGCATCCGAATTAGTTGTAGAGTTTCGCCCTACATAAATCGAGTAGTAATTAAGTTTTGAAATACATGAGTTTCATTTTAATTACTAGGTCAAATTAAATAAGGAATAAATTCATACCTAAACGGGTTACGGGTAAGCTGCAGTGGTATTTCCGAAAAAATGGTTTATTTGAAAAAATATGCTCATTATCTCGTACAGTATCTCATCGTCTAGATAGTCAGAGTCAGATTGTGACCATGTATCAGGTAAGTATACTGAAACCGGTTGGGAACATGAACGAGATTGACACATTGATTCAGGTTGAGATTCCAAAGACAGTTCTAATTCAGTTTCCAAGCAAAGGTCCATGTCAGATCGATTTTGAGGGTCAGTTTCAGAATATTCTTGACAATTTGAATCATAATTGTAGTTATTTTTTGGTATGTTCGAGCCTTCAGCATTCTTCAACTTTTCTCGATTCGTAATAATCTTAGGCCAAATAACATTCATTTTCTTCCTAATTCTTACGTGGCATTTTGAGCATACTAAATCTTCTTTTGTTCCGTCGACTCTAAAACTGTTGTATATAGGCCAAAACTTGCCTTTAGTTCGAACTGGATACAAGATTGAACTTTGCCTAGATCGACAAACCGAGCATCCCAATGACCCATTTTAAAGAAGTAATTCACAAAATATTGACCAAAAATATTTAAATTAACAAAAGGATCACTACAAACGAAACTTATTGCAAAAAATCATGCAATGTTTAAAATAATAAGACATTTTGATCCAATTAAAAATACCGTGGCAACAAACAAGTTTCCTGTTATGTCAACTTCAAACTGTATTACTCCACAAGATTTAATCAATTTCTTAAGTAAATATAGGAATAACTTTCTCTATGTAGAGTTCCATGTCCCACATTCGACACCTAATGAAGAAGATTGGTTCAACTGAAATATCCAAGCACCAACTTCTTAGCTATATGCAAAGTTTGAATTTTATCTGTTACAATAATTATCTAATGCCCTTCTCATGTAAATGGTACTGTTTTCAAAAATACACTGACACGCATTGGAAAGGCTCCATGGTTCAAAATATTTAGAAAAAAATCGCAACCATAACCAATTTCATGCTCAGAAATTCTAGTANATAACCAATTTCATGCTCAGAAATTCTAGTACATATCTGTACATGCAAACATAGAAAGAATGAGTAGCCCAAAAACTCTGGATAACCGAAATTGCTCTAAAAAAATGTGTCGATTGTGTCACAAAAAATTGCTTTTATTGATTTATGAAGAGTAGTGTTCTCCATGACTCTGACTGAATCTGACTCCCAGAGTTCTTGGGAGTCGGGAATCATTTGATGACTGACTCCTTCGTGTTGGAAACTCAAAGTCATGACTCTGAGAGTTGACTCCAAGCCTTAGGAGTCATGACCCTGAGAGTTGACTCCAAGCCTTAGGAGTCATGACTCTTTTCCAACATGCGCAAATGAGCATGTTCCAAAAGAATATCGAACTTATTTTCCATATTTTTTCTCATCAACTTTCAATATTAAATGAATAAATATTTATATGTTAGATTTTCNTCGAACTTATTTTCCATATTTTTTCTCATCAACTTTCAATATTAAATGAATAAATATTTATATGTTAGATTTTCCGTATTTTGCATTAGGTGACTCCGGAGTCACCTAATACAAAATATAGAAAATCGTCATATATGTCAGTCATGATTCCGGACTTAGACTCAACTCCCAAAAACCCAGGGGTCAGAGTCATGACTACGAGAATCGACAACATTTAGAAAGTCTGAGTTAGGACNTCAACTCCCAAAAACCCAGGGGTCAGAGTCATGACTACGAGAATCGACAACATTTAGAAAGTCTGAGTTAGGACTGTGTAGTATAATAAAAAAATTACATGTGTTTTTGGACCAAGTTTGTTTTAACAATTATTTTATAAAGTTAGTCTCCATATTGAATTCATTAAAAANACATGTGTTTTTGGACCAAGTTTGTTTTAACAATTATTTTATAAAGTTAGTCTCCATATTGAATTCATTAAAAAACACGTAAACAGTTTAGGTCGTCATCGAGCGAATTCAGTCCTTCGAATTTTTGGAGGGGATAATATATTTATGGACGGAACAGGAGAAGATATGTGAAGTGACGTTGTCCATAAAATGTTTCAGAATCACATACTTTTTATTGAGATCCGTTAGGGGTCGTTTGGTTCAATTGTTCTCAAAGAAATTTTAGAGTAGCACCGAGATGCTCACCAGTGGCGCTAGTGAAATTACACACTAGCGCCGGCCTAGTGGGAGAAAGAAAGAAGAATGATGTTCCTCTTCTGTTTCTCATTGAGTTTAGAATTTTTTGCAAAAAAATTTGCCGTAAAATAAACGATTAAATAAATTAGATAGTTATGACGACAATTAAATTAACCAGTGGATTCTCTCATATCGAAACCAGTGACATTTTTAGAACATCTACTTGGAAGAAAGGAATTATTGGAAGAAGTGTCCCACCGACGCTTGTTTTACAATTTCTACCAGATCTTGGATGCCCAATGAACGAAATTCTCCAAATGGAATCTCAAACTAAGAATGAAGTTGAAATTCGTCAACTAATGACTGGAATGACGGAGAAAGTTAGAGAAATCGAAATCGCAACTAACCTCAATTTAATTATATACACATCAAATTTCAAATGCCGATAAAAATTCCTAATCTTAGCGATGAAAATTTTCTGTTCTACAAAGAAAACAGACATCTTAGAAAAATCAATAGTGCAAAGAGCGATACAAACAATTGGTCAAAGTTCAAACAAGCTTTGGTTTGAAAATCGAAAAGATCGAAACAAGTTAAAGTCTCACTCCATTTTTCGACGCAAATCCAACTTCATTGGTCTTCCAAAACAACTCTTACATTCAAAGAAAACCAATCACCCCAATTTTTTTTATGGGAATAAGTCAGAAACAGTTGGAAGAGAATTATTTACTCGCTATTACAGATTAAGAGTAATCGAATTTGGAGTTTTGATCTTACGAGTTTTAAATTGGCTTTGTGCTAGTCCTGACGGAATAGTCATTATTTGGACATCATTTGTTGAGATATGGCTAACTTGAGTCGTTGATTGTCCATTTACTGTTGAACTAATGAACACTCTTAGTTCCACATTGTTCCAGGCAAGTAAGTCAAAGTCAGTCTGACATGAAAAGTCCTAAAAGTTAATTTATAATAAAATTAAAAATTATCATCGTAATGAATGACAATTTACATCTTTATGATTGTCGTCTACTAGGGGATGAGGAATATTTAGATCTTCGTCTCCTACTAATTAGTTCTGTCCTTTTGAGTTGAGATTGTNGAAGAAGTGTCCCACCGACGCTTGTTTTACAATTTCTACCAGATCTTGGATGCCCAATGAACGAAATTCTCCAAGTGGAATCTCAAACTAAGAATGAAGTTGAAATTCGTCAACTAATGACTGGAATGGCGGAGAAAGTTAGAGAAATCGAAATCGAAACTAACCTCAATTTAATTATATACACATCTACTAGGGGATGAGGAATATTTAGATCTTCGTCTCCTACTAATTAGTTCTGTCCTTTTGAGTTGAGATTGTNGTCTACTAGGGGATGAGGAATATTTAGATCTTCGTCTCCTACTAATTAGTTCTGTCCTTTTGAGTTGAGATTGTCACTAAGAAGTTTACGAGCCTTGTACCTATTTCAGAAATATTTGATAATATTTAGTAAGAAAGTATTGATACCCGACGTATCTCTATGTCGACTTAATGAAGATAGGGCTCTAGTCGCTGCACTCTCGGTTACAGAAGGATAGATAGTTGGATTAAAATTAGCATCTATCATTCCCAACAAAATGAATACTGCAGATATTTTAATTTTTTGTAGGCAATTATTCTCATCAGCACTGAAAATAATTAAAAGCATTAGGTACAGTTTTTATTGAACCAAAAGTATTAATAAATTATAATTGGTAACCTATTTTTTTCGTTTACAAAAATTGACCCAAAACTGTTGTCCTTTCATTCTCCCAAGTTCGATTAAGAAAACAATAAAAAGAAACTAAAGGTCTAGTATACGCTGTATTAATTGGTATTTTTTTTACACCCATAAACAGCACAAACATTAGTTGGTTTTGACATTTTTAATTAAACAGTTAACAACAGCTTAATGAGTAAAACTAATTTTCAATTGAGAGANTTAGTTGGTTTTGACATTTTTAATTAAACAGTTAACAACAGCTTAATGAGTAAAACTAATTTTCAATTGAGAGAAGTGAATTGAGCTTTGAATATTTCTGTTGGTGTCGCACCCTTCACATCGTCTCGGAGCTTATTGTTCCTGAAATGAAATGCGAAAGAAAAAACAAAATTTTACCTTGCCCCCACTATGATGGGTGATTGAACCAGACGNTTAGTTGGTTTTGACATTTTTAATTAAACAGTTAACAACAGCTTAATGAGTAAAACTAATTTTCAATTGAGAGAGATGAATTGAGCTTTGAATATTTCTGTTGGTGTCGCACCCTTCACATCGTCTCGGAGCCTATTGGTCCTGAAATGAAATGCGAAAGAAAAAACAAAATTTTACCTTGCCCCCACTATGATGGGTGATTGAACCAGACGGNTCCTGAAATGAAATGCGAAAGAAAAAACAAAATTTTACCTTGCCCCCACTATGATGGGTGATTGAACCAGACGGTTAGTCTAGTCAGTCGTTCAGACACACCGCAAGATGACTGCTTATGTAAAGTAAGGTTAAATTAGTCGTTCAGTAAAATCTCTCCTCAATTGAAGTGCCTATACCTAGATAGCATAGATGAGACATAGTAATAGATATGAAAAACTCTTGAGAATATATGTGGTTTTCTGAGGACCAATCACCAAGAGAGAATATATAAGAGGACCAATCACCAAGAGAGAATATATGAGGACCAATCACNAATCACCAAGAGAGAATATATAAGAGGACCAATCACCAAGAGAGAATATATGAGGACCAATCACCAAGAGAGAAAAGATGGGAATTGGTAATGTTAGATTGACAAATCCCTCCCCAGTTGAAGCTTTTTGGACTCAATCTATGAAGAGNAGAATATATAAGAGGACCAATCACCAAGAGAGAAAAGATGGGAATTGGTAATGTTAGATTGACAAATCCCTCCCCAGTTGAAGCTTTTTGGACTCAATCTATGAAGAGCTTTTCCAATCTACTGGTTGGACAGATTCAACTTACTTCTTTTTGAGACATACTTTTTTTTACCAACCAACTGCGTACCTCTTACTTCATATAAATATCCAGTGATGGGCAAAATTCCCGGAGTAAATTTTTATATCATTATACACATTCTTTATTACAGTTCTCCATGACTCCCAGTTTGGCCTGAGTCAGTCACTANGCTTTTCCAATCTACTGGTTGGACAGATTCAACTTACTTCTTTTTGAGACATACTTTTTTTTACCAACCAACTGTGTACCTCTTACTTCATATAAATATCCAGTGATGGGCAAAATTCCCGGAGTGAATTTTTATATCATTATACACATTCTTTATTACAGTTCTCCATGACTCCCAGTTTGGCCTGAGTCAGTCACTACCTCTGGGAGTCATGCCAGATTTTCTAAACTTTGGAGTTGACTTTGAGTAAGAGTTATGACTCAGACTCTGAAGTTGCGCAAAACAAAATAAATAAAATAAGTGCTAAATTGGTGCATGTTGGAAAAGAGCCATCATTTCTAAGTGGGAGTCGACTCCCAGACTCTAAACTCTGACTCCCAACCGGAAAGGAGTCAGAGTCATCAAATGACTCCCGACTCCGAAAAACCCTCATGTCAGTATCAGAGTAAGAGTCATGCATAACACTGCTTTATTACAATTTACTCTCAGTTTTGCATGTTGAGTCACTGACTCTGAGAGTAATGATTGACTACAAGTCAGAGTAATTACCCTCAGAGTCAGTGACTCCACACGCAAAACAGAGTAAATAGTAATAAAGCAGTGTTATGCATGACTCTGACGGAGGGTTTTTCGGAGTCGGGAGTCATTTGATGACCCTGACTCCTTTCCGGTTGGGAGTTAGAATCATGACACTGGGAGTCGACTCCCACTTACAAATGATGACTCTTTTCCAATATGCGCCAATATTGCACTTATTTTACCTATTTTGTTTTACGCAACTCCAGAGTCTGAGTCAAAACTCTTACTCAAAAGTTTAGAAAATCTGTCATGATTCCCAGAGGTAGTGCCTGACTCAGGCCAAACTGGGACTCATGGAGAAGTGTAATAAAGAATGTGTATAATGATATCGAAATTTACTCCGGGAATTTTGCCCATCACTGGGTATTTATATGAAGTAAGAGGTACGCATTTGGTGGGTAAAAAAAAAGTGTCTCAAAAAGAAGTATGTTGAATCTGTCCAACCAGTATTACAACCTGTCATCTATGCCTAGATAGATGCAATATGAGATAACAGAAATTTTTGTCTTATGTTTTCAAATTACTTCCAACTCGCCGCGAATGTTTAAATTAATTTTTTTTTCTTCATCTGTGACACAAGGTAACCCACCGTAGTTGGGCATAGAAAAGTTTAAATTTTGAATTCAGTAGAGGACCATATTTATGTATTTATATTTTATATTAAGTTATTATATTTTTATGCTTTAATAATTTTTAATTTTTAATAGTATTCTCAATGACTCTGACTCCAAACCTTTTTGGAATCATTTGATGAATTTGAATACTTCACGTTTGGGAGTAATTCATGACTGGAAATCAAGACTTTACCTATAAGCGCAAGTGAGTACAAGTGAGCATACAGGACTTATTTGCATATGTTTTCTCATCTACTTCCACCGATAAGTAAAAAAAAGTTAATTTCAGATTCTCCTATTCGATTTTCCATGATTTGTATCATGTGACTCTTGTCATCATGACTCTGACTTAGATTCGACTACCAAAAATCAATTAGTCATAGCCATGACTTCAAGTAGACCCCCNTTGAGTAAGAGTTATGACTCAGACTCTGAAGTTGCGCAAAACAAAATAAATAAAATAAGTGCTAAATTGGTGCATGTTGGAAAAGAGCCATCATTTCTAAGTGGGAGTCGACTCCCAGACTCATGACTCTGACTCCCAACCGGAAAGGAGTCAGAGTCATCAAATGACTCCCGACTCCGAAAAACCCTCATGTCAGTATCAGAGTAAGAGTCATGCATAACACTGCTTTATTACAATTTTTCTCTCAGTTTTGCATGTGGAGTCACTGACTCTGAGAGTGATGATTGACTACAAGTCAGAGTAATTACCCTCAGAGTCAGTGACTCCACACGCAAAACAGAGTAAATAGTAATAAAGCAGTGTTATGCATGACTCTGACGGAGGGTTTTTCGGAGTCGGGAGTCATTTGATGACCCTGACTCCTTTCCGGTTGGGAGTTAGAATCATGACTCTGGGAGTCGACTCCCACTTACAAATGATGACTCTTTTCCAATATGCGCCAATATTGCACTTATTTTACCTATTTTGTTTTACGCAACTCCAGAGTCTGAGTCAAAACTCTTACTCATACTCAACTCCAAAGTTTAGAAAATCTATCATGACTCCCAGAGGTAGTGACTGACTCAGGCCAAACTGGGACTCATGGAGAAGTGTAATAAAGAATGTATATAATGATATCGAAATTCACTCCGGGAATTTTGCCCATCACTGGGTATTTATATGAAGTAAGAGGTACGCATTTGGTGGGCAAAAAAAAAGTGTCTCAAAAAGAAGTATGTTGAATCTGTCCAACCAGTATTACAATCTGTCATCTATGCCTAGATAGATGCAATAT
Organism: Holacanthella duospinosa; assembly: GCA_002738285.1. Lineage (NCBI taxonomy): Eukaryota > Metazoa > Arthropoda > Collembola > Poduromorpha > Neanuridae > Holacanthella > Holacanthella duospinosa. The sequence goes on along the minus strand of NIPM01000049.1, from coordinate 443,673 downwards.
GAGATAACAGAAATTTTTGTCTTATGTTTTCAAATTACTTCCAACTCGCCGCGAATGTTTATATTAATTTTTTTTTCTTCATCTGTGACACAAGGTAACCCACCGTAGTTGGGCATAGAAAAGTTTAAATTTTGAATTCAGTAGAGGACCATATTTATGTATTTATATTTTATATTAAGTTATTATATTTTTATGCTTTAATAATTTTTAATTTTAATAGTATTCTCAATGACTCTGACTCCAAACCTTTTTGGAATCATTTGATGAATTTGAATACTTCACGTTTGGGAGTAATTCATGACTGGAAATCAAGACTTTACCTATAAGCGCAAGTGAGTACAAGTGAGCATAGAGGATTTATTTGCATATGTTTTCTCATCTACTTCCACCGATAAGTAAAAAAAAAGTTAATTTCAGATTCTCCTATTCGATTTTCCATGATTTGTATCATGTGACTCTGGTCATCATGACTCTGACTTAGATTCGACTACCAAAAATCAATTAGTCATAGCCATGACTTCAAGTAGACCCCCNGGTCATCATGACTCTGACTTAGATTCGACTACCAAAAATCAATTAGTCATAGCCATGACTTCAAGTAGACCCCCAACGTTTAGAGTCAGTGTTATAACTCGTTGAGTCGGAAAAGTTTTAGACTTGCATGAGACAAATTGCTACCTTGGAGAAAAATTTTAATTCAAGCAATATTTTGTAGGAAATCGAATTAGCGTGAAGTTGGCGCCTAGCACCTATCGTCTAACAAGTATAATCGATTATTCGGATATTTTTTTAAGTCTTAGAATTCCATGAGACAAATTGCTACCTTGGAGAAAAGTTTTAATTCAAGAAATATCCAAACAATCGATTATACTTGTTAGGCGATAGGTGCTAGGCACCAGCTTCACGCTAATTCGATTCCAAAAAAATTCAGAATTTGTGCTTTTCTCCAAGGTAACATTTTGTCTCATGTAATTTTAAGACTTAAGAAAAAAATATCCAAATAATCGAGTATACTTGTTAGGCGATAGGTGCTAGGCGCCAACTTCACGGCAATTCGATTCCAAAACACATACAGTGGTTTTAGTTTAATGTCACTACCCCTTAATGTCACACTTCGCTTATTGTCACCCGGTTGGCTTTCCCCCGGCTAAACTCCATGCTCTCATGTACTAAATACTCTGCCTATTGTCACACCTCTTATTGTCAACTTCCGCCTATTGTCATCCCATTTGAATAGAATGTATGGCACTTGACCAAACTTTAATGGAAACTTTCGGTTCTCAGGTCCAGAATATACTCGTGTTTGTTTAAATGGTGTGGGCGGTCAGAGACCCTTGGGGAAACTTTTTCATTAACCTATTTGTTGTAATCTACTATGAGATTCTCGATCGTGAGTTTATTTTTTTTAAAGACTCACCCGCAGTCGAGGGTTTATTCCAACCGAGAGTATGCCAACTTTAGATGGGCACATGGTTAGAATTGAGAAACTTAAAGTTAAATGATAAGCAACATTGGAAATGAAGAACTTTGCAAACAAGTACCGATAGTTTGCGAGTTTCTGACAAGATAATACCTCAAAGCCATTTCTCTGGCATATTGCAAAAAAACTTGCTGATTACTTTAAGAAGTAATTTGCTTTTAAAGTGTTCCAAATTCAGGTAATAACTTCAAAAACTATAAAATAAATCGAAAAAGGTATTATATCAAAAAATGCGCCTCTAAAACCAGGAACTTCGGTTTATGTCACCTAATCTTTGAATTATCAGTCAGGTGACATTATCGGCTAATGTCAACTCCGCCTACTGTCAACCGATTTTTTGGCTCCCTCGGAGGTGACATTAAGCTAAAACCACTGTATTTCCAGAATTTGTGCATTTCTCCAAGGTAGCATTTTGTCTCATGTAATTTTAAAACTTTTTTTAAATATGAGAATAATCTATTATACTTGGTAGGCGATAGGTGCTAGGCGCCAACTTCACGCTAATTCGATTCCAAAAAAAGTATTTCTTGAATTAAAACTTTTCTCCAAGGTAGCATTTTGTCTCATGGAAATTTAAGACTTTTTCAAAAAAATATCCGAATAATCTATTATACTTGTTACTCCATAGGTGCTAAGCGCCAACTTAACGGTAATTCGATTTCAAAACACATTTTTCCCAGAATTTGTGCTTTTCTTCCAGGTACCATTTTGTCTCATGTAGTTTTAAGACTTTAAAAAATATATCCGAATAATCTATTATATTTGCTAGGCGATAGGTGCTAGGCGCCAATTTCACGCTAATTCGATTCCAAAAAAATATTTCTTGAATTAAAACTTTTCTCAAAGATAGCAATTTGTATCATGGAATTGTAAGACTTTAAAATAATATCCGAATAATTTGTTATACTTGTTAGGTGATAGGTGCTAGGCGCCAACATCACGGTAATTCGATTCCAAAAAAAAAATTTCCAGAATTTGTGCTTTTCTCCAAGATAACATTTTGCCTCATGGAATTCTAAGACTTAAAAAAATATTCGAATAATCGATTATACTTGTTAGGTGATAGATGCTAGGCGCCAACTTCACGGTAATTCGATTCCAAAAAATTTTTTCCAGAATTTGTGCTTTTCTCCAAGGTAGCATTTTCTCTCATGCAATTCTAAGACTTTTCGAAAAAAATATCTCAATAATCGATTATACTTGTTAGGCGATAAGCGCTAGGCGCCAACTTCACACTAATTCGATTCCAAAAAAAAACTTTTAAGAATTTGTGCTTTTGTCCAAGGTGGCAATTAGTCTCATGTAATTCTAAGACTTTTTCATAATAATATCCAAATAATCGATTATACTTGTTAGGCTATAAGTGCTAGGCGCTAACTTCACGCTAATTCGATTCCAAAAAAAAAATATTTCTTGAATTAAAGCTTTTCTCCAAGGTAGGTTTTTGTCTCATGTAATTCTTAGACTTTTTTTTAATATGCGAATACTCGATTATACTTATTAGGCGATAGGTGCTAGGCGCCAACTACACGGTAATTCGATTCCAAAAAAAAATTTTTTTAGAATTTGTGCTTTTCTTCAAGGTAGCAAGTTGTCTCATTTAATTCTAAGACCTTTTCAATAAAATATAAAAATAAGTGCTAGGCGCCAACTTCACGGTAATTCAATTCCAAAATATATTTCCAGAATTTGTGCTTTCTCCAAAGTAGTATTTTGTCTCATGCAATTTTAAGACTTTAAAAAAAAAATATCGGAATATCCAAATAGTCGATTCCAGCGCCTAAAGTTTTTTTTCAATTTTTGACCGGATATATTTCCAGAAATTCGTTCCATGAAATTTCGAACATTATTCATTTTTAGGCGCTACAACTAGGTGCTAACTTCACGGCGCCAGATCTAAGCGCTAACTTCGCGGGGCCAGATCTAGGCGCTAACTTCACGGCGGCAGGTCTAGGCGCTAACTTCACGGCGCCAGATCTAGGCGCTAGCTTAACAGCGCTAGGCGATATCTTCTCGCCACTACGTGATAGGCACTAGGTGCTAACTAAACGCTATTTCGATTTCAAAAAAAAATTTTTTTTATAACGTTATTATGAGAATTTTCCTAATAAATATCCGAAAAATCTATTCCAGCTTCTTATTTTTTTCGATTTGTAACCGGATTTGTATACAGAAGCACTTCCTGTGACATTTTGTNTCACCGGATTTGTATACAGAAACACTTCCTGTGACATTTTGTGGCTGTTTCAGTTTTAGGCGCTAGAGCTAGGCGCTAACTTCACGGCGCTAACTTCACGCCGCTAGGCGTTAAGCGCTAACTTTACGCCGCCAAGGCGCTAACTTCGCACACCCACCTTTCATTCACTTATGGTGAGAGAGAGCAGAATACTAATAAAAAAACTCGTCTTTCAATTTATGAAAGTAAACTTACTTTTCCAAATAAAGAATGATTATGATACTTCAGTAAAATTTGACTTTTCAAAACAATTTGAATAAAGGACGGATAGGGCGGTTGTGGGATGGCGTGAGAGGGAATTAATTGTTCCTGTCCGCACCAAGGATGAGAAAAAATGAAATGTTGAGACAATAATTTCTGTTAACTCATATTGCATCTGTAGTTAAAAAGAATTTTGTAAAGGTGTATAGATTATTAGTCAGTAGTTATCGTCATTTAATAAATTCAATAAATAGTTAGATGGTAAGAGTACTTTAGCATCAGTATAACATGGCTCGAGTACCAATTCCAATGAGCAGTAAGCAACATTAAATTTTTAACATTCCAGTTCATTTCACTTTATTAAGGTACATACATATATCTTATTTGAATTTCTGTTTATTATTAGTGTCGAGGGATATGGAATCCATGTCTGTCGGACACAAAACTCCTGTTTCTTGGCTCCATGAAATCTGTACTCGAAACAATGTGACGCCAAAATATGATCTTCTGCAAGTTGAAGGAGCTGTTCATGAACCTATTTTTCAATACCGTTTGACTTTGGAATACAATGGGAGAATATATGAAGGTTAGTTTTCGCAATACTTCAGAGGTTGCACAACCTTTGTAGTCAGACTTCAATTGATTTAAATCATATAGATAAAAAAATGCAACACATCACGTTGAAACATGAATTATTGACTAATTAAGTCATTCATTCGCACCAACATTCATTGCACTATCATACAGCCTCTCTTCAATTCTGCAAGGCCTCAGAAAATGAAGTGATAGAAAGTCACAATATACCGAATTACGCGCATACTATCTTAACTACTTACTTATAAATTAGAGTCAGTATTAGAGCTATTATCGTAGAAAGGACTCCTCAAACCAAGGTATGAACGCTAAGAAATTAAGTCGTATATTGTACTCTGGTGATATATTGTCAAGTACCTTGCTAAAAAAAAAGCTAAGTGTAAGATATTAAATATGTCTATTCATTGCTTAAGTCAAGTTTTCCATTTGGAACTTTAAAAATGTAGAAAAAAATCATTTAAATCAAAATCTGATTTAATAAAAAAAAATCCGATTCTTTTGATTTTTTTTTAAATCAAAAAATCGCCGAACCCTGTTTGTAGTATCATATCAGCATCACTAGCTTTTGGATTAAGTTACGGCAATCGCTGGTTATTTGTTTTAATCCAAAAGATTACGATTTTTTACTGCTAATTTTGTACGTGACAAAACCTATCCAAGCACAGGGTTCGTGATTTTTTTGATTTTTTCGAAACAATCAAAAAAATAGGATTTTTCTGATAATTATCCGATTTTTTTGATAATTATCAAAAAAAAAAATTTTCGGTAAACTTCTTTATAAAATCAATAGAGTCGGGATCTGGTCGTTCTAAGAAGGAGGCAAAGCATAACACAGCTCGTGCAATGCTTCGTTCGATGGAAGTTGTCGCACCACATGAACTATTTGAGATGGCAGACTCATCTTTGCCTGCTATTGAAGCACCCCCTGATTTACGCTCAACGGAAATTGAAGGTGAAGGAAACCCTGTTGGGATCTTACAGGAGCTCTGCATGAAAATGAAGTATCCTCCTCCAACATATGAAGTACTTATTCACTTTGGTGTATTTTGGATATCTTTAGGATATCTGTATCAATTAACTTGACTTTGGACACATGTAGTTTTTCTCAAAACTTAAGTCATAAGTGTGTAAGCTGATTTCTGGACAAAAAAAATATTTGTAAAATTATTTCAGAATTTTCTCTATTTATCCACTTCTAAGGATGTGAAGTCAGTTTACTTTTTGTCCAAAGTCAGGCTGTAGTTGGCAAAGATTCCTGCTTAGATACACAAAAGGTCAGTTGACGGTACTCTGTAGTTTCATTGAAATTTAATTAATTATTAAGATTGTCATCTGTACTAGCAGTTCTATCCTTTTAAGTAATTTGGAATATGAACCGAGAAAATACCGGATAGAATCTTTTGATTAGCACAACCTAAGATGTGGTAATTCACTTTCTGCACAGGTAGAAGCAGAAGAAGGTTTGCCACATGAGAGGCTCTTTGCCATGGCTTGTAGAGTAGGAGATCAATTCATTGAGATTGGGAAAGGGAAGTCTAAGAAATTAGCAAAGCGCACAGCCGCCTTCAACATGGCCCAACGTCTGAAGTCAATGCCATTAGAAACTTCCACCTCTCGGGTTCATGAAGATGACGACGACGTTATCATTGACAGAATCCGATCCCAAACCTCACAGACTCTTACTAACAAGAAATCCAAACGGAGAAAGAAAGGCAAAAAATCTGGAGTAATTGAGGCTGAACCGCCAAAATATAATCCTGTCCAGTCATATGGATACAAGGGAATGGTGGGTCCTTTCATTGATTCTCTTCGAGATCCCACCTTCGTCTCAGAGGATCCTGTTTCCTTTGTCAAAAAATTAGGTGTCGAGCAAGGATTCGAAGCTATGTATATCGACTCAGAAGATTTGTCCACAAATGACGAGCACCAAGTGATGGTCCAAATTACCCTTGATCCGCCACTTGTTCTCATTGGTCAGGGGAAGTTATTTCGAGATGCAAAGAAAAAAGCTGCCAGGGACGTCATAGACTTCTTTACGCAAATGATCAAGAAGTCGAAAAGAGATATTCCAAGAGAAGTCTAATTCTTAGCTCAACTTTTAGTAGAACTTATGCTTGTTTTTTCTTGTTATGCTGTATTTTCATTCAACGCAACAAAAAGTGACTATTCCGAACCCGATCGCCGACCAGCAAATTATTATTAACGAGGTACTTTATTCAAGGATTAGTTCAAATTTTTTTTTGTTATGAATTTAAGAGTGAATGATGAAAACTCACGTGATGCAAGTTAAAACAAAACAAATGACATTTGATAAACCGTAATAAAGGATAGATAGTTAGGTCCTTAGAAAGCTATTGATTGATGATGAGATTCTATTTTTGGTAATTATTCTTAGTTTGGATCTTAGGAGCTTCGGCTAATTTCTTTGTGAGTTCGTTTCCTTGGCTCTTCTTTAAGTTATCTGCTGCCACTGCATATCGTTTCTTAAGCTCTGGTTCTAGATGCTTGAATTTGTCGAAGATCGGAAGTAATGTCTTGCCCAGGTTCCTGTTTTTGTTAACCCAGCAGTGCATTCGAACACTCCGGAGAGCCATGCGCTTAGCAGGATTTTGATGGAGAATCAGACAGATAAGGTCCTTAGCTGTGTAGGAAATCCAATTAGGGAAGGTCATCTGTCCATGTGTAATTTTTTCGTAAGTCTCTTTACGAGTTGCAGTCTCAAATGGCGGCTTCCCAACCAGAAACTCGTAGCAAAGAACCCCAAGAGACCAGACGTCCACCTAGACAGTCAAAAAACTCAACAATACTCCAATACTTCAACTCCAATACCTTACTCTAGTTTCAAATTTCCTGTCACCTTTTCGTCATATGGATGGGACTTGATCATTTCAGGAGCCAAGTAGTCTAAAGTTCCACATAGCGTCTGGCGACGATTTTTGCTGTCAAGATTATAATACCACAATACAAAACAGTGAAGGTAGAATTGAAAAAAAATTTTTTTACTTTTTGTTTGGTTTGTTCTCCTTGATGGACCATCCAAAATCCGCCATTTTGATTTCTCCATAGTAACCAATAAGAAGGTTCTCTGGTTTGATGTCTCGGTGAATGACTTTTTGGGAATGGAGATATTCGAGAGCCAGAGCGACTTGATACACATAGGTAGCAGCTCTGAAGGAAAAGGTACTATCATATCTTATCCAATACTTGATTTCATTCAAATTTGACTTACTTCCTCTCACTGAATCTCTTATTCGGCTGATCCATAAGTTCACTGTAAACATCACCGCCTGGTTCATATTCCAACACGAATACAATTTTGTCAACATCTCGGAAGAATCCGAACAGTGTAACGATATTTTCATGCTCCAGAGAACCATGGATATCTGTCTCCCTGTTAATTTCCAGCTCTAACTGGTCTTCTTCGACTTGTTTTTGATGTATAACCTTCAGAGCAACCAGTCGCTTCTCCTTAGTGGTACGAGCCAAGTATACATGCCCATATGTACCTTCTCCAAGAGGTTTTCCAATCTCAAAGTCTTCCAAAGTCCATTCGTCCCTACAACATAACTAAATTATCTCTGATGTTCAAGAACACACTTAAAATGTGTAATTGAGTAACTTCACCAATGCTTTGGAGGAGTTGTACTGATTAGGCGTGGATCGAATCCCCCTTCCGTAATTACAAGTGGAATCTGCTCATTATTAGACACGTTTTTACAACTGCTGAGACTGCTACAAGCCTTACTCGTAGACGCCACACAATCAATTTCGGACATTCTCACAAACAATTGAAAAATAGAATAAAACAACTGGATGTAAATTTTGGACTCCTTACAATTATTGCAGTGAACTTGATTTTTTATCTGAAAAGAATAAATAATTATTTGTTAAATTCTAATTTTTCTTTGATAATTTTAGGGCTAATTTTCAGAATAGCCCCACCCTCTGGAATTTAGGTAAATGATACGTCAATCGACTGGAAATTTAGCGTAGATCCATTGTTGGTGGTTATGTCAAATTTTGGAAAAATTTTGCCAAAAAAAAATCATTTTTAAAGGTATTGGCCCGGATTGCAGCAATTGCGTCAATCGATCAGAAATTTCATGCAGATTACGAACCTGACATCCACCTTTCCCGTTCAAGTCGAATTTTTGAAAAGAAATCTAGATTTCAAAGAAAAAAAAATTTTTTTTTCAATTTTTTTCAATTTAATATTTATATACAGCCAATGCAGAAACGAATGCAGTAGTCTTTTTTTTTTAGGGTTTCTTTAGGTTTATTAATTTTTCTTCTAGATTGTCTGTAGGTTTTTGTTTTATAGATTTTATTTAGTCTAGGTTTCCTGTTGGATTCTCTTTTGGGTTTTATTTACGTTTAGGTTGCTGATCATCAAATTGATGTCAGATTCCTAACTTGAGACAAATTTCTGCTCGATTGACGTGTGTCATTTGCTGTAGTGTGTAAAGTGACTGCCAAATCTCACTGAGTCAGAGTCATTGACTCCCGAGTCACTGACTCTGACTCACTGTAGTTTAGGAGTTGACTCAGGAGTCATGACTCTGACTCTCCATATTTTTGCGAACTGACTCTTGAGTCATGACTCTGACTCTGAGTAATTAAAAAATGTTTAATATCTTCTTTTAAATATAGAGAAAAATTCTATAAACTGTATAAAATTTCTATAAATTGTAAACGTCACTTTGCTTTTTTCTCTTTTTTGCAAATTTAGATTATATTGAATCGATGTTGATGAACTTTGACTTTCATTAACTGGAGAATTTTCCACATTTAACACAATTCAATCATCCTCCATTCTTAATTAAAAGTCCGTAAGAATGGGACGAACACAAGACACAAACAGATGATTGATATCAGAAAGAGTAAACATTCTTAAGTAAAATGAATGCAATGGATAAGATGAATGAAACGTGTTTGAACATGAATGAATACCAAAAATCGGCTTCTGTGCAGGAAATGCACAGAGTCATGACTCTGCTACTGATGAGTTGACTCTGACTCTCAAACAGGAAGTGAGTCAGAGTCATATAGTGACTCTGACTCCCAAATAATTCATAGAGTCAGTCATGACAGTCAGAGTCAGAGTCATGACTCAGGAGTCAGAGTCACTTTACACACTAATTTGCTGCAATCTCGTCCAATACATCTGGGTTAGTCTTACTTTTTTTTATACCAAGACCACCAATAATGGATGTCAGATTCGTAATCCACGCTAAAATCCAGTCGATTGACGTATTATTTACCCGAATTCCATTGGGGGGCTGTTATGCAAATGTTCCGCCGCTACCTTACTCCTAACAAAAGCTCGGCGGCTTACCCCCTAACCCGCGCCCGCTCTCGCTCCCTAAAAATTCTACAGCCTCGCTCCGCTCCCGCTCTCGCTCTCTAAAAATTAGAGTTCTACCGAAGCTTCGGCCTGCCGAAGGTGTTGGTGTGTGGTCTCAATCGAAAGGTCTAGTCTTTAGCGTATGCAAAAAAAAATACTCTTAGAATTTGATATAAGTATTATATTTCGTTTCACTTGCCTTCCAGGAGTGAAATAGGTAGTAACATTTTAAAAGCCACGAGAATTTCAAACTTTCAAAATGAGCCGTGTTTTCTTCATCCTCTTCAATTCCTAATCAAAGACGCCATTTCATCCCAAAGAGCAGTAAACGACACGTTGGCAATTTGCAGAAAAATTGTGGGACATTTTAATCACTCACCATTAGCAACTTCAAAGCTCGAAGAAATTCAATCTCGGCTTGGTCCTCTCTTAACGCTAAAAAATTGGTACAAGATGTTTCAACCCGCTGGAATTCATCTTATTATCTCCTGGAATCAATTTTAAAACAAAAAGAAGCTTTCTTGTTTTATTCGAGGGAATCTGATCTTCAAAAACTAACTACTAACCAATGGTCCCTTGTGAGCTCAACACTCTCACTTTTGAAACCTTTTGAGGAAATTTCTAAAATAATCAGTAACTCAAAATCTACTATTTCCGAAGTGATCCCAGTGATCCCAGCCGTTGCGACCATTAATCGTTACCTAGAAAAGAATAATACTCTACACCAAGGAGTCGGAACGATGAAAGCTACACTTATTCAGAGTATGAAAACCAGAATTGATCACATTTTTGATAACATGGATTTCACAATGGCCACATTTCTTGACCCCCGCTTTAAACTTAATTTTTTCCCTACGGATAGAAGGAATCAAATCATATTTGGTGGAGGAAATTAAAAACCGATTGGAAAAAGTTCAAAATCCAAACGACAATGAAACTCAATGTCAGTCGAATATCGCGACAGATACCGAAGTTGATGGTTCTCAACAAACTCATAGTTCATTTTGGAACTGCTTATCGGAGCTGAGCGGAGGCAATTCTCAACCTGTTGACTTATCAACTGAATTGAAAGCTAAAATCGAAAGTAAAATCAATACCTATTTCGCTACCCAACCAATGCTTCTCTCTCGATAAGAACATCCATTATTATGGTGGAAATTGGACTCTCTAATTTATCCTCTTTTGACTCGTATAACAAAAATATTCTTAATTCTTATCCTCTCCTGCAAGTACTATTTCAAGTGAACGATTATTTTCAGGGGCTGGGAATATTTATAAAACGAAAAGAAATCGACTTTCCCCTCAGCATGGTGAGGAATGTAACTTTTCTTCACCACAATATTTTTCGTCTCAACTTTAAAAATTAAGAATCGAATATTTTTATCGATCTAAAATCCAAACCCTAAATAGGCTTGCTCAAGATTTGCTTTAGAATAAAATTTATACTGTAAATGAACTCATTTTTTACTTTTAAAATTGTTATTGAAAATCGGTAAAAACAAATGTCAGAATTTTAATGCAGAATCCAATTCCTATCAGAATTATCTTTCGATTGATACCCCACATCAAAACATTCGGCGAAGCCTTCGGCAAATGTGGAAGTGCCGAAGCCGGAGCTTCGGTCTTCGGCTAGTGGCCGAAGTTTGGAATTTTGGTGGAATTCTACTAAAAATTTAACCACCTCGCTCCCTGAAAATTGTACCGCCTCGCTCTACTCTCGCTCCATGAAAATTGTACCGCCTCACTCCCTGAAAATTTTACCGCCTCGCTCCGCTCTCGGTCCATATAAATTAACCTCGCTCCCTACAAATTGTGCCACTTCGCTCCGCTCTCGCTGTCACTTCTTAAAGATTGTATCGACTCGCTCCGCTCTCTAAAAATTGTACCGCTTCGCTCCGCTCTCGCTCCCTCAAAATTGTACCGCCTCGCTCCGCTCTCGCTCCTTTATCTATGGAAATCCATCACCTGCTTGATGAATTTTAAAATTTTACACTTCCACTTTTGATATTGTTATAATTGAACAAACATTTAATGGAACAGAATTTGGCCAAAATTGCTTACACGAATTATAGAACAAGCGCGCTTGTTAATTTTTGGCAACTCCAATGAAGCTACAAGGGGTACCAACAGAACGTGAATGGACAATGGAGAGGTTGCTGAAGTGACTGATTTTTGATGTGACGATTTATAGTGATTAGTGTAGATTAAATTACCGAATTTTTACGATAATGTAATAAACTTAACTTCAGTAGAAATCTCGCTCTCGCTCCCAAGAATTCCTTTTGTACCGCTCCACTCTCGCTCCCAAGAATTTTTTCCGTATCGCTCCGCTCTCACTCCGCTCTCGCTCTCACTCCGCTCTCGCTCCCAACAATTTCTTTCGTATCACTCCGCTCTCGCTCCCTAGTATTTCGTTCGTACCACTCCCTTCTCACTCTCGCTCCCAAGAATTTCTTCCGCATCGCTCTCGCTCCCAACAATTTTTTTCATATCGCTCCGCTATCGCTCCGCTATCGCTCTCGCTCTTAATGGAAGCGGATCGGGAATGAAAGAGTAGGGGTTAAATCACCCATACCGGGGGCAAGGTATAAAATTTCTAAGTTTTTTTCGAAAAAAAATTTTATTCGTTTTTTTTATTCGCATAGAAATCCGTTTCAGGACATTCTGAAGCGATTCTAAAAAATTTTTGAAAAAAAAATTTTTTCGAAAATTTTCTAAGTACAAAATTTGAAAATTTTTTTCTAAGTCCAAAATTTTGATTTTGGGTTTCACTACATTCCAACTAGTATTTTTGGGGCGACTGGAAGTTACTTTTGACCCATGCTATTTACTGGAGAAAGGGGTGCTCCAAAAATTATTGCCAGTAAGACTCCTTAAAGCAATTTTTTTTAGATGATACTGTTTACATGTTTTAGAAAGATTATGCAAAAGTAGAGATGAGAATTTTTTAATCAAGTCTCTGAGACATCTAGAAAAAAAGTTTCGATTTTTTGAAAATTGTAATTTCGGAACATTCTTTTGGGACAATGTACATGAGAAGTTAGGTGTCCCAAACGAATGTTCCGAAATTACAATTTTCAAAAAATCGTAACTTTTTTTCTAGATGTCGCAGAGACTTGATTAAAAAAATTCTCCTCTCTACTTTCGCATAATCTTACTAAAACATGTAAACAGTATCATCTAAAAAAAATGCTTTAAGGAGTCTTACTGGCAATAATTTTTGGAGCACCCCTTTCTCCAATAAATAGAATGGGTCAAAAGTAACTTCCAGTCGTCCCAAAAATACTAGTTGGACTGTATAACCCAAAAAATGTCTTCTATAAGCGTGGATATCCGACACGGATATTCGGCATGCTTCTTGATTAATCTCGTATTGCACATAATTTTTATTAAAACAAGATGCGTTTTGACTCATTTCACGCGAACGTGAATTATTCGCACGGATACCTATAAGTATCCGGTATTCGTCGGATAGTCTATCTGGCAGAGTTTTAGGCGCCGGCTATCCGGTTGCCGGATATCCGATATCCGGCAAACCTGCCGCATATATCGTTTGGAACAAATATTTCTTTCACTTTTTTAACTCCACCCATTCCAGGTTTAAGTCATGTCTCGAGGGCACCCACCTCGGCTGCTGATCATAGTTGGGCAAATTAAGAGGAAGGGATTGGGTGGATGGAAAAATTGATTTGTATGTTTTAAATGGCTAAATATTAATGCTCTCCATGTCTCCCTGGTTGGACTGAGTCAGAGTCACTGAGTGGAAGTCATGACTCTCCCTCTAAATGTAGGAGTCGATTCTCGGAGTCATGGCTCTTACTACCGAGCCACGTAATACAAAATATGGAAAATCGGGTAAGATAATTCAAAACAAAATTTATCTATTCATTTAATAGTGAAAGTAATTTTGTAGTAGAAAGTAGTAATTTTGGACTTTGAAAAAATTTTGTACTTAGAAAATTTTTGAAATTTTTTTTTTTTCAAAAAATTTTCAGAATCGCTTCAGAAGGACCTCAAACGAATTTCTAAGCGGAAAAACTAAAAAAAAAATTTGGAAAAAAACTCAGAAATTTTTACCTTGCCCCCGCCCATCCTAAATTCATTGGAAGTTGATTTGACTTTTGACCTGACTTTTGACCTGAAGGGGTCACCACAGAGAAAATTGTTAAATGGAAAAGTTTTTTGAATTTTCATTCTGAGCAACTTTTATAGAAGAAATTTTTTGGGTTATAGTGGAACCCAAAATCAAAATTTTGGACTTTTAGAAAAATTTTTTTCAAATTTTGTACTTAGAAAATTTTCGAAAAAATTTTTTTTTCAAAAATTTTTTAGAATCGCTTCAGAATGTCTTGAAACGGATTTCTATGCGAAAAAAAAAACGAATAAAATTTTTTTTCCAAAAAAAAACAAATTTTATATTTTGCCCCCGGTATGGGTGATTCAACCGTCACCTTGACCTCTGACCTCATCACGTCACCGCAGAGACAAACGTTCCCCACAAAAGTTGTTTGTGACGATGTTTGCAAAAACTTTTGTAGAGGTCAAATTTTCTGTTCTAAGGTAACCGAAATCGTCAAAAAACTTAGAAAAAATTCGAGATAGGAGATACAATGTTAAAAAACTTAGAAAATTTCACTGCGCACCTAAGGCCCGAATCCAACCGAAAAACTTACAAAAATATCGAGATGGGGAATATAACGTTAAAAAACTTAGAAAATTTTACTGCCCACCCTTTGGTCGAATCCAACCGATTCAACCACTTATTCCTTGCCCCTGGTATGGGTGATTCAACTACTTATTCCTTGCCCCCCCGGTATGGGTGATTCAACCACTTATTCCTTGCCCCCGGTATGGGTGATTCAACCACTTATTCCTTGCCCCCGGTATGGGTGATTCAGCCAGAGTAGGAGGGAATACCGCCGAGGTTTGCAGTTAGAAGTCCAACTGCAATTTCATTATAATTTACTTACTTATCAGTCTATCCCGTCCTAGTCTAATAACCACTGATGAAAATCAGAATTCAGATGACAGATGACAGGATCACCAGAATAATAAATTATAATGAACTTTAACAAACTTTAATGTGGAAAACCATGGTCACACGACGACAAGAGGTTCGACTCAAATAACAGAACTTTTGGTGGAATCTTTTGGACAGAATTCAGACAACAAAGCTCGGCGGTTTGAGCTCTCGGCTCTGGGCTCATGCTCTTGCTCACTCGGGCTATTGTGTGAATAACACAAAATCAATAAGCTTTACTGGTGAGGAGTGGTGGGAACATTCTTAGTTGAACTGAAATGATGATTTAAAAAAAGGAGCCCGAGTCCGAGAATACCCGAAAGAGAAATTTCAAAAGAGCCTGAGGAAGAGCAGATCCCAAGAGAAAATTTTCAAAAGAGCCTGAGCAAGAGCGGAGCCCTTAGCGAAATTCCAAAAAAGCCCGAGCAGAGCTCAGGAGACAAATTTCAAAGAGCCCGAGTCTGAGAAAAGCTCAAGGGTAAATTTGCAAAGAGTATGAGAGTCAAACACGTTTGTGTGCGCAATGGGCGTTTTTATGCTTAGTAGGCTAGGCATTGTACAGTAGACGTTCGGATGAAGATTACGCATTGCACACTCACAGTGGACATTCGCTTTGACATAAGCGTATTGTAGGTGTAGACAGTGGAAGTTTTATGCGTAGTACACATAGTAATTGTGCAGTGGACGTTTTTATTCGCAGTACGCATTGTGTACATGCGCGGTGAACGTTTATATAAGCAATGCGAATTGTTCGTGGACAGTGGATGTTTTTATGCGTATAGGAAGTTTGTTTACTTAGTGCACATTAAACATACTTGTTGGACGTTTCCTTGATGAGTGTGTAATGTACGTGCGAGGTGGACTAATGCAATGGAGATATTCAAAATAGCCCAAGAAAAAAATTTCAAAAGAACCCGAGCAGAGCACAAGAAAGATTGTGAAAGAGCCGGAACAGAGCCGAAGCAAAGTTTTTAAAAGAGCCCGAGCAGAGCCAAAATCTGTCTTTTAGAAAGAGCTGCGCCCGAGCAGAGCCCAGACAAGCAATTTCAAAGAGCCCGAGCAGACCTCAGGGAGAATTTTTCAAAAAAGCCCGAGCCCAAGCAAAGCCGAAAACTGTCTTTTAGAAAGACCCCGAACCCGAGCAGAGCCCAAATTTTTTTCTTAAGAGCCCGAGCAGAGCCTATAGTCAAACGCCGAGCTTTGCAGACAAGAGAAGCACAGAATAAATGTGGCTGAGTTTGAGATTTGTTTTTATTTGAAATTCATAAGGCAAAAATTTGAATAGAAAAAGGCGGGAAAGTGGTTGCGCTACCATTCCCGCCTTTGAGGAAAATGAGACAAACTCTTTACAAAGTTAACAGTTTTTGTGTCTTTGAATTTTTATTAAATGATATCCAACAAAGAGAAAACTCCGGGTATCCGATATCTGATAAACCAGACGGATATACAGGGTGAACCAACTTAATCCGAGCCTTCTTTCTTCGTCTTTCACCAAAAACGGCTTGGGGCAGGCGATAGAGAATAGTAAATGATGGAAGTGAAGTTAATTTTATTGTAATCACTATAAAATATCTGTTCCGATGCAAAGCAATGGAGCAAAGCAGAGAGACAGAGAGAGGAGGGGTCGGCAGGTTCTCTGTTGAGTCAGGTGNAGAATGAGACAAACTCTTTACAAAGTTAACAGTTTTTGTGTCTTTGAATTTTTATTAAATGATATCCAACAAAGAGAAAACTCCGGGTATCCGATACAAGGCCCACCAGATAAATCCGGGCCGTAGAAAGTTGCTTTCTCCAAAAAAAGTTAGATAAATTAAATGNCAAAGCAATGGAGCAAAGCAGAGAGACAGAGAGAGGAGGGGTCGGCAGGTTCTCTGTTGAGTCAGGTGGAATAAGATGCCAAGGGATCGTACCCCATTCCTCTAGTTGCTCATTTCTCTCAACTACCCATCTTTCAGCATTACAGAATCGCCTTTGTTTAAATTAATTAATTTTTGCAGAGGAATGTTTTCTCAAACACACGCTAACTTCATTCCTTACAACTTTTGTATTTCGCGCTCTTTATTTGCTGTCTTAAATTTTTTTTCGTGAAAGCGACTTTCTACGGCCCGGATTAAGTTGGTTCACCCTGTATTATGGGCATTTTCTGAAGTTTCCTGCAAGTTCGTTCACGATTTCAAAATGCAAAAAACTTTCTTTCACTAAGGATACAAATTATATAACATATGCTTTGGCATCAATAAGCAAGACCGGACATGAATCCTGTTGTGCAGCTTGATGGTCGGCTAAAAGTACGACCGGATTTAGATCCTGTCGAGCAGTTGGTAATGGTACCAATAATGCAGGGTATTCCTTGCCGAGTAATACTTTCTCTGGGAACGGTGAACGTAATGTTAATTACTTCCACATAGACTTTTGAAAAATCTAGTATTGATGTTTGGAAGAACTTTGATCTTTGATCATTGATTGGAGAATTGGTCTATCTTTATTACAACATTCATGCAGTTTACATGCAACAGTAAGTCAAATTCAACTCTTTATCCTTTGTTCTTTAGAATAAATTCTAGAAAATTGAATTAGGTCTAAAATGTGATGTAAAAATCGAACAGAGGAGAGGTGGCCAAATAAAAATTATCTACAGTGTAGCGCATATACAGGGTGTTCGGAAAAAAACATATCTTATTTTCTTTCTTCTTTATAACCAAAAACACCCTAAGTTTAGCAAATGTACACTGTAAGAGATGAAGGTGAAGATAGCGTGCGGTATTGAGATTCATTCCTCTCACTCCCTTCAGATCATTTAAATTAAACCAAAAGGTGTTAAAGGAAGTGGGAAGTCAAGATAGAGACAAAGGAATCAAAAGTATGATAATTACAACCATCTTATCTTTGGTCCCTTCGTCTATGTTATCTTATCGTTAGGCTTTAATTGTTTAAAAAGTTTTAACTAAAAATTTAATATTATAAAACAAACTTAATGCTAATTGTTGTTACCTCTCTGTGCCCTATGCCACAATGAATTACAACTCGACAATTCAACAATTTAGTTAATTAATCACAACTTGAACTAAAGCATTGTTGAATGTAAACAATGAAATCCGAATTTCACATTATAAAATAGAATTGTCAGAAACTTTACAATTGTCAAGTATGTCTTTTTCAAGGTTCCGACAGTTTACAACTTTTTCTGTGGTTCTCAGCTTTTACAAATATAAATTGTAAAATGTGAAGTTGCAACTGTAAAATTGTTTTAAATTTTTTTGGTGAGGAGAGAGAGGGAAGAAAAAAGACAGCAGAGTAGAACAACTGTTGCAGAGACATAAATTTTTTTGTCGTTTAAAAAAGCCAGGACGGTAGTTAGCACTCTTCCTTTCCTCCACTTTTCGAAACTCACGCAACTTATTCGACTGTGTCAAACAGTTTTGAGTGAAAATAGTTTTCCTTAGTTATCTTTTTTTCCGAACACCCTGTATTTTATACATTAGAGAAGTCTTACATCCCAAATGTGTAACTTTGTATAAACATTGTGTAGGTCCGTTAGACATCTGCACTGCATCATACAAATTTTCGGATAAAATAACGCATAAAATAGATTACACAAAAGATTTCGAATCTTTGTATAATTTCAATTAAACACTTTTAGGATGAAAAAGAGAAAGCTTTGTTACCATAAATTTAATACTTCATTAGACAATGTTAGCTGTGCATCTCAAAGAATAAACATAGTTTACATTTGGAAATAAAACTGCTTATTCACTTTTCAACTCACTTCTTATAAGCTACCGAAGAGAAATAAAAAAAAAAAAAAAAATTTTTTTTTTTATTTTACAAAGAAATTAGAAGAGAAAAAACATCCAAAGAAATTAATATGCTTATTATGCCAAAATAGACGAAAAAAGTTTGTACTGTGCAATTGTAATTATTGTAATGTAAGGACAAATAGGTTCAATTACCTGAAATTGCTAGTGTAATACATTACATTACAATTACAGCGTTTCAAATGTAATTCAATTACCAATACCATTACACAATGTGTAATTGTAATTGATATAATTGATTACAAGTAATTGTAATTGATCCAATCTCTTTACTTATTCTATTTTTGCAGGAAACATTTTTTACTCAAAAACGGGTCAGTCTAGTGAAATACTCAAATTTTCAGTGTTTTGGATTTTACAGAAATAGCTGGAAAATATTCAGCAACACTAGGATGAATGAGTAAAAAACTTATTTAAAATTTGTTGTAGCACTTTTTGATGTGCAGCTGTCTGGTTAGAATGTGAGTGAACAGAATGAGATAATGAGTTTGAAAGACTTTCTCCATGTATAGAGTCTTTTGCGCTCTACTGTATGTAGAACCTCGAAGACGACGACGCGACGGTGTGACAGATGACCTACAGAGGCTATCAATGTTTCCATTGTCTGTCAAAGTAAAAACCTCTCCCTTTCACTCTAACCTCTTATTTTGGTATAAATGACTTCCAGAGGTCAGATACTCAGATCTATAGACCTACAAATCTTGTACAATTTTGAATTTGATTTCGTACGCTCCTTCGACTGATTGAGTTGACATCTTTCGCTCCGTAAGTCTTTTCATTGTTATGCTAAGAGTTCCTCATAGCCATCTATAGCCGGTGATCAAAAATTTAATACTGTTTGAGAAAATGGTGGAAACAGGTGGAGGTACACCTGAGAGGGTGAGATGATGAGGGTAGGAAAAAAACTGGTTAACAGGTAGATGGACTATTCAATAATGTAGGGAACTGTCCAACAACAACAATCGGATCCTAAAAACCTACGTCTCATGAGACCATGATAGAATAGTAAAGTTAGTTCTCACCTATATCACCTCTACGTATACTCACCCTGCTCAAATAATTAAATAATAGTTAGTAATTAAACTAACCATGGGTCAAGTCTCCATGGTATGAAAAGTGATGGGGATGGACTTATTATGGAGACGGATCCTGACGAGGACGAAGCACTTGAGGCCATCCTGAGTCTAGAAGGTCAGCTCAATTTCTCTTAAACTTCTCTCACAGGTCAATTTTACCAAAAAAATTTACTTTTACAACTTACCCATATGATTATCGATCAATTCATACTTTCAACTAACTTGTGTTAATTTTAACTAACTAGGTTACAAACCTCACATAGAATCCTTCCAGTTTGAATTCTAANAATCCTTCCAGTTTGAATACTAACCATTATTATAATTTGAGAGTATTCTTGAGAAATGATGACAGCAGCATGATTCCAGTCATTTGAATTTCGNAGAATCCTTCCAGTTTGAATTCTAACCATTATTATAATTTGAGAGTATTCTTGAGAAATGATGACAGCAGCATGATTCCAGTCATTTGAATTTCGAACACATTACTATCATTACAAGCAGTTACATAAGTTGAATCAAAAATTAATAGAAATTTATTTAAAAATTATTAATAAGTTTAATTTAAAAATTGTTGAGATTCCTGATAGACGTAGAGATTTTGATGTCCAGATGAACCTTAGCATTCAAATTTAGTAAAAAATTTAGAACCTTTTATAAACTCCAATCCCCTTTCGCCTGCTGTTTATAAAGTTTAAATTTTTTCACCTTTAACATTTATGTAATATTAGCAAAATTTAAAAAATTTAAAATTTTAAGGTAAGCCACATAACCTTTGGTAAAAGTATTTAATATTAAATTTTTTTAAGAGGTAAAGTAATACGGAAGAGAAACCTTTTGATTCCTTTGATGTACGGCTTTCTCTTCCTATGTATTGATGACGAGATTAAGGTTTCTATGATGACCTGTCAAGGTCATCATCAAGTTTGGCCTAGGTAGACNCGGCTATGTATTGATGACGAGATTAAGGTTTCTATGATGACCTGTCAAGGTCATCATCAAGTTTGGCCTAGGTAGACGTAGAACTGAGGTTGTACGTAACTGTTGTTAATCAAGGTGTCAAGTCTGAAATAAGGGAATCATTAGTTTGATAAAGGGTTAACAACACTCATCCAGGGAGGATTTGTGTTGATTCAGGATGAACGATTATTAGTTGAAGATAAGGAACACGAAAACTTTGTAAATCTCTCGTGTTCATGAGGATAGGGGTGAAGGGTGGTTCGAACAGAAGCTTAGTAATTAGCCCATCTTTATCACAAAATTAGCAACTCACTTTCAACCATTTCCGCCCAAAGTGAAAGACAGGTAGAGAATTATTAACAGTATCCATAAGCTCTTTTTTATTCTCTTTCCAAAAAATCTTGATTTCAGTTTCTCCAATAATATTTTTGTTCAAATTTGATAAGATCTTTTGATAACAAAAAGTTACTCCAATATGTCTCATAAAGAGTGGTAGGGGGGGGGGGGGGGGGGTTTTTTTTTTCTTTCTTTTTTCTAACTTGTAGAATCATAATCATAATGATAGTGGGACAAAAGNATAAGAAATGAAAAATAGTGTGGAGGACCAGAGAGATCAGACTCCCTACCCAGTAGTCTACGAGTAGTTTAATAGTGTAAATACCTGAGAAATAAATGTATAATTTTGAGTAAAACTAATCAGGATTGCTACAAAAGTAGAAGTAAGAACCCCTTCTTCACACATTTTCGTTGTAAGCTTTTCATCGCCGTTGACTCGGGACTAAACATCGAGAAGTTAAGGTTAAGGGAAATCTACAAAAGCTGTTCATAGTCATTCTCACAACTTCCGTCGATTCAGAGTCTCTCGTCTAAAAGAATAACTTTGTTAGTTTACTAATAAAATAGAATATGTTAAATTATACAAGTTTACTACATCAATTGACAAGTTATTCCGAAAGAACAAAAAAATTTTCTTCTATTGTTAGTATTGTGTTTGTGTAGCGTTCCAATTCGGAGTCGATGGATACAGGACATAACCTAATTTAAACTACAGGACATAAACATTTTTAAGTGTTTGAACTTATAAAAAATTTTTTTATTGTTTCTTTGAAACTTTTAACAAATTCAAACTTTTGTATGCTAAGCGCATTAAAATAAGTGGTCAGTGAATTTAAGGTTTGGAAATTGGACGCAAATAACAAAATTATTTACTAATTATTGAGTAAGTTCCAACCCTATCCCATCTACCTTTGCTACTGGAACTTTATACTTCAAAGTGATCGGATTTGAATACTTATTTGATTAATACATCTAAATTAGTATGGACCACCAGGGTTTTGGATATAGTCATCACAATCATCCCCATCCTCATCATTCCGTTAATCAACACTCCTTAGATCACTTAAATACCCATCAACACCGATCATCCACAGGTATGACATAAACTTTTGAAAAAAATAAATAAAATTTCTTACTTTTTTTATAATTTTGAAATTATTACTACCCTCCCCTTCATCCCCCATACGATAAGAACAAGCAGCAGAAGAGCTATCATGTAATTTCGATTCTCATTTTCTACACTTACATTAGATAGAGGATTATTGAAAGAATTTTCAATTAAATATAGGAAATAAAAAAAAAAGTCCATTGTTACCGAAAAGTTTGATTAGTATAGATTTACATATGAGGTGTAAATAAAATATTTGGAATGATTCACTTATTTGCTTGACAATTGAAAGGGAAAAGGGAAGTAATCTTTTTTTATTGTTGTTTATTGTTGGTCCATTACACAGATTACACAAGCAGAGAATTTTGTTTTTCTTTTCTAAACCAGGATCTGCGGTCAAAAAAATATTTGTTGTTAATGATTTCATTCCACTTATTAGTAAGTGTTAAGAATTGCAATAGTTGTAATTCATAATTGATATTCTCCTCGCTACACTAAGCAAGAGTTATTATTTAGCCAATGGGACTTTTGCATAAAAGTAATTCGTAAGCCTAGTTGGGATTAATTAGTTTAATTGAAGTTGTGCTGAGAGTGATAGTGAGTGAGAGTAAAGATGTGTGATATTGGGATGTTTGTAAAAGGAAAGTTGGTGTAAATTGTAAATGTAAGTAAGAGAGGGTGGTGACAGAGGAGGGTGGTTGTTCATGTCAGAAACGNTTTAGCCAATGGGACTTTTGCATAAAAGTAATTCGTAAGCCTAGTTGGGATTAATTAGTTTAATTGAAGTTGTGTTGAGAGTGATAGTGAATGAGAGTAAAGATGTGTGATATTGGGATGTTTGTAAAAGGAATAAGTTGGTGTAAATTGTAAATGTAAGTAAGAGAGGGTGGTGACAGAGGAGGGTGGTTGTTCATGTCAGAAACGCGTGTCTCTCGTTTATTTTCTCTTGGAGAAAGTCACCACATGGAGAGAGAGCATTAGAAGTCCTTCTATTGTTGACTCAAATCCTACAAATATTATTACTAAGCTAAAGACAAAGTTTATGGACATACAACAGACTCAACATGATTTGCATGTGACATCCGAATTAACAACCCAAATTACGCTTTCCCAACCGTCGTCCATTCTAACCATTTTACAACCTTTCTTTAAAAAAAAACTTAGTCTGTTGACTTGGTATTAAAAGCTTCGCGTGTTCACATGTTATTCAGTCTTTTTGACGCTTTGATTACTCTTCTAGTCGCTTCAATTATGTCGAGTCGACGCTCTGCGCCATTTTTGATTTATCTACCTATATAATACTTGATTTCTTCCTTATAAACACAATTTCATGTTCATTAACATACGTTCAAACAGGAGGGATGACAAAATATATTCAAAGAGTTGGACTCTTTCCTCGAGAAAGTTAACATAATGAAATGGAGTTTCTAACAAAATGGAGAGATATTTATATTCCTATTACCATTTAATAACCAGTTACGAATGAAATTATTATTTTCTTTTAAATCCTTTTATGAAAAAGAGTTAAATATATATTTTTTTTTNAACCAGTTACGAATGAAATTATTATTTTCTTTTAAATCCTTTTATGAAAAAGAGTTAAATATATATTTTTTTTTCTCAACAATTATTATTCGTTTTACATAAGACTAAACTTTTAGTTTTGTTAATTTTTACTTTGGCTNTTTTTTTTTCTCAACAATTATTATTCGTTTTACATAAGACTAAACTTTTAGTTTTGTTAATTTTTACTTTGGCTCAATGTATGTAATGTACTATAGTGTTTACTAAAACTCAAGCCTTTATCTAATGATAGGCGTTTTTATTTTTTATTTACAAAATCCTTCAAACTTGTCACCTTTTCTTAATACCTTGAGATTATTCGATCTAACCTATATAAATATCAATAATCGATAATCACAGTAATTGTCAAAATAATACAAAAAGTGAAAGAAAATTAATTTGTAAAAGGGCTGACGACAAATAATAATAATAATAACTTAACGCAACAAAAATCAGGTGTAGTAATTGCATCTGTGGTAAAAAAAAACTAATATTTTTTTTTGGATAATTGCACTGCATTGGGATTGAGGTGTGGGAATAAGAAAAATATATAGTAAAATAATTTGTTTAGTTTGAGAATTATAGGATTATTAGCTAATCTTCGTTATCTTATAAGAGTCCAATTTTCTAACCATATTTAGTTTATTTTTTAATTTTATTTAGTAAACAGAAAATAAGTAAGAGGACTATTGGAATTCCATGTGGTATTTAGTAGACAATGTATAATTCCACCTTATCAATAGTTCCCACGGAGTAATTCAACATACAGAGAGAACCAACAGGGATGTAACAGGGATACCCGTCCTTCTCTCTTAACCCAGAGTCCCACACTCCACATTTGGGCAAATCGCCCACACATTCAGCAAATAACAAATAATTTAACAGCTGCTGAATTCTCCTCACCTTAGAATAACCATAGAATTTAGTTGGAAGTTATGATTTTACATTTAACCAAAAAATTCCCAACTATTAACGACCGCTTGTGAACTTAAATTTATTTATTCTAAAAGTAATTTTACCGATGACTTACCAGTAATAGGTTTGTTTCGGATCTTGTGAATTTCAGCTAAGAGCGGGAACCTTGATTCCATTCTGACAATGATCCTCTTCACAGTGACTCTATGACCTATTTGATGGTTAATAGCTGCTGGATGAGCGTTGTACCTATCCATGATCTGTTGGTGTCACTCATTTGCGTATTTCTAGTGATACTTAATCACAATTAGTCTAAGGTTTGGAGGTAAACTCATTCTTATAATAATAAGTAATAATAAGTACCCTTCAGAGCTGGTCATACATGTTTTTCTTAGTCAAACTTGGGTCACAATATAAATTTTTTCTTGTAATTCTTTTACTGTTGTTGGATGTGTGGGCGGTTTGCCCAAATGTGNAGTCTAAGGTTTGGAGGTAAACTCATTCTTATAATAATAAGTAATAATAAGTACCCTTCAGAGCTGGTCATACATCTTTTCTTAGTCAAACTTGGGTCACAATATAAATTTTTTCTTGTAATTCTTTTACTGTTGTTGGATGTGTGGGCGGTTTGCCCAAATGTACAGTGTGGTACTCTGAGTTAAGGGAGAAGGACGGGTATCCCTGTTACATCCCTATTGGTTCTCTCTGTATATGNACAGTGTGGTACTCTGAGTTAAGGGAGAAGGACGGGTATCCCTGTTACATCCCTATTGGTTCTCTCTGTATATGAATGCTTTATGGTGGTTTTTCCAGTTCATAATTATTTTGTAAAGAATTATCATATTAATTGCCTCAAAAAAAATTTTTTTTTTAAATTTTCTCATCTTGTTTTTCTTTTGCATAAATATCTGAATGCATTATTTTTAATTAAAAATCCAATAACCGATGTCTTCTATTACCAGAGTGGATAAAAAAAAGTCTAATTCATACCTCAAATTTTGATTATTATTGTTAATTTTCTAATGTACTGAAAATGCTGAGATTGACTGTCATTGTAGCACGTGTTACTTAATTACAATTAAAAGTTTTAACACTACTATGTGTACAATTTTATAATTACTATTTTTTGTTTGACTTAATTCAGGTGCTATGCATTCAACTGAGATAAGTCTTTGGTAAATAAGAAAAGAAAGTAAGAATTAACCACTCAAGACTAGTGAATCTCAAATTAATAATATAATATAAAAAAGGTTAGAATTTCTACCCTTTCGCAATAGCTTTGAGCCTAATTTTGACACCTTAGTTCGTTAAGAAACCATTAGGACAATGCTTTNTCTACCCTTTCGCAATAGCTTTGAGCCTAATTTTGACACCTTAGTTCGTTAAGAAACCATTAGGACAATGCTTTGAGGTTTCCTATTGGCTTAATTTTCTTTTAAATTATCATTTTAGCTAAAGTCTTACGTAAACCTTTGAACTTTGATAACTTTTACTTCCAACCAAATATTTACAAAAAAAAAAAAAAAAAAAAGACAATTTTTTAAATATTATTCTAAGAAATGTGTAATAATTCTGTTTATTTGTCTTTAATTAGAAGAGTTGCATAAGAAAAAGTTTGTCTAGTGGGTAATTATGATAAAAGAGTGGTGTGAGAGAAAATGATTTAGTGAATAGTCTGATTCATAAAGTGGTCAGTCGGTNTAAGGTTTCCTATTGGCTTAATTTGCTTTTAAATTATCATTTTAGCTAAAGTCTTACGTAAACCTTTGAACTTTGATAACTTTTACTTCCAACCAAATATTTACAAAAAAAAAAAAAAATACAATTTTTTAAATAATTATTCTAAGAAATGTGTAATAAATTCTGTTTATTTGTCTTTAATTAGAAGAGTTGCATAAGAAAAAGTTTGTCTAGTGGGTAATTATGATAAAAGAGTGGTGTGAGAGAAAATGATTTAGTGAATAGTCTGATTCATGAAGTGGTCAGTCGGTATTCATTTCATGTTTCTTATCTCATAATCAGAAATTAGTCTGGCATGTTCCAAACAATAATCGACTGCAGGTCAGAAATTATATTCTACTAATACTTTACTAATTATCATAACCCATCCCATTTTCAGTCCACTCAAAATTAAACCACTCTCATTCAATCGAAAAAAATATTAATTCTCATATTATTATTATTATTATTATTATACGCATAAAATACCTTCATAATTTCACACTTGTACTTTTTTTGTACGAATTCATAAAATTAAACATAAAAATCATATAAAGTATGATTTTCTTCCGACTAATTTAATTATACATGTTAGAAGTGTATCTCTAGTAACAAAAATATAAGATATCCAGAGTTGATGATTAGTTTATAGTTCCCTAACACTAGTAATACTATTAGGTTTTGAGTAATAATAAAATTGAGGTTCGTTTCTCTTGGATGACATGTGTACAAAAGGCACAGACGCCTTGGTCACGTGTCCATTGTCATAATATCTGATTATCTCTCATGTCCTACCTGGCAATTACAAGATTTTTTTTGTTTTTTTTTTGAAGGGTGGGGTGTACTTTGTCTGCTCTCACTCAATGACTTAGACTGTGATAAAGTAAAAAAAATTCCACGGTTTTAGCGTGTAAAAAAAAAGAAGGGAACGTGGAGATAGCGGAGAAGCGTTAGTTTTTGTATTCTTATTGTGATATATTAGTTATTTGGTATGTCCTTGGCATATAAGGCTCAACTCAATGAACCGGAAGTTTCCCTTTCTGTTACTAATTGTTTTGAAATAGTCTAGGTTAGTGTATTGTAGAAAGACTGGAAACTCACCTCTACATTTGTGGTTTAGCTTTCTGTGGAAGGTTGATTTCTTATGATTGAGTAAATAGAGCAGAGATTAGTAATAATGGAAAAAATTGTCCCAATTGTGAAGTCAGACGCGGCTTTTCGTAATTTTCTTTTTATTCACATTTTCTCAGTTTTAATAAATATGAATAACTTGAAAATTTCCTTGCTATTCATATTTGAATTATTTTTCTTTGGACAGGTGTGGGGGATTTTTTATTNTCTCTCTGGACAGGTGTGGGGGATTTTTTATTTTTTTTTGGATGAGTCTGGAGAGAGGAAGTGAAAGTTCCACCCCTAGGTTTAAAAAATTTATGATTAAAATAGGATAATTAGGATTTTGTGACCCTGTTATCAAAAGTCTTTGGAATGGATTTCTAATGTAACATATGTAAACCTTTCGCACTTCATTCTTTGGCCTTACTCCTAATGTTCGGATTTACCTTTATTACCTATTCAGAAACTCATGANTTTCTTTGGACAGGTGTGGGGGATTTTTTTTTTTTTTGGATGAGTCTGGAGAGAGGAAGTGAAAGTTCCACCCCTAGGTTTAAAAAATTTATGATTAAAATAGGATAATTAGGATTTTGTGACCCTGTTATCAAAAGTCTTTGGAATGGATTTCTAATGTAACATATGTAAACCTTTCGCACTTCATTCTTTGGCCTTACTCCTAATGTTCGGATTTACCTTTATTACCTATTCAGAAACTCATGAGATGAGATGTATTTGCCCAGGTAGGGATTGAGGAACGTAAAAACTAACTAGTGACAATTTCAGGTGTATTTTTTCTCATGAGTTTCGATACCCTTGGTAAATTAATCCTAAAAAAAAAGTCCAGAAGGAGGGGAAAAGAGTAAATTGTTATAGCTTCAATTACTCTCCAGGTATCATCATTTTTATGAATATTTGACAAGTAGGGAATATGAATAAATCTATCAATGATAGCCATTGTAATGAACCGTGATTCTTTACTATTTCTACATTAAAAAATAAACAATAGAATCTCAATACAATTATTAGAATTTTATCCAGAAAATTAAACCTCCTCATGGTAAATTACGAAATTTTGGAAAATTAAATAAATTTAAGATATTAAATTTCTTAACTGAAGGCAAAGAAACTCAATTATAGTTTTCATTTTATGAAACATTTTGTTCAAACCAGGAACAGGAAGTGTAAAAATTTGCCAATTCAAAATGCAAATATAAAACAAAAAAAAAATTCTTAAAAAAAAAAATTTTTTTTTTTCGAGTCACGTTTGATCCAATTGTCACACTTGATTGGTACAGAGTCAAAGTATGGATGAAAGGCGAGCATTGTTATTCTAACAATGTGTAATTTATAAGTAAAGTGGCTCAATTGTTGTATGTAACCTAAGAAATTGATTTTTATAAATTGTATTCACTTTTTTTTGTCCATAAGTTTCAAAATAATGCAACTCAAAATATAAATTTTCCGTTTAAAATAATATGCCACTTACTTCCGTGCCAATTTATTGCAGAATAATTTGATAGAGTAAGAATTTGGAAGGTTATGTGCATGGTAATGAAGGTCATTTTGTTGACACTTGACATGTTATACTCAAGTATTTAAATCCTATTGTTAACATGATCCTAATTTTAAATCCTATAGTTGTAATTTGTAAAATAACAGGAGGACTTACTACCGCAATTTTGTGGTTTTATAAAACAGCTAACGTCTTGAGCAGAACAAAAATTTTTATAGATGGAAGGTTATTTCTGGTATAACTGCAATTTGCTTTTTGTTTTGCAACATTAGCTCAACACCTTCAACTTGCCATTAAAAAATAAAATTTTTTTTACAGACATTGAATTTTGGAAGGATGAAAAATAGAGGTTTTTTGAGCTAATTGCCGTTCACCGCAGTAATTGCAAAATCCGGGATTAACTATTTCTAAAGCTTTTTTTAAAGATCAACGCTTCATGGTAATTTGAATATAAAATAAAAAATTCGACTCAACCTCCGAAAGAATAAGTTAATATTGAAAATTTTTTGTTTATTGAAAAGTTCTATAAAGTGTAGAAGAAGAGGTTTTGTAGGGTTTATTTCTAGAGTAAGAAGGGTTGGTTTGAGCAGGTGTATAATATATTTTTATGGATCTGATCATAAGCCGAAACCTTTGGACAGGTAAAATGTTGTCAGTCTAATTAAAGTGATGGGTAGGGTTGGAAATATAAAATGAATTAGNAAGGATTAACCTCCGAAAGAATAAGTTAATATTGAAAATTTTTTGTTTATTGAAAAGTTCTATAAAGTGTAGAAGAAGAGGTTTTGTAGGGTTTATTTCTAGAGTAAGAAGGGTTGGTTTGAGCAGGTGTATAATATATTTTTATGGATCTGATCATAAGCCCAAACCTTTGGACAGGTAAAATGTTGTCAGTCTAATTAAAGTGATGGGTAGGGTTGGAAATATAAAATGAATTAGACATTAAATTACTTTTCACCCTCTAAAACTCTGTCCACGTCCTTCAAAATTCGGAGAAACGGTCAGAGGGACCATGTGCCCTCGACAGAATTTTAATTCACACGTCCAAATCCCATCTCTTCCACCTTAAATCCAATTAATATTTAATTAGTTAAAGGTGTTTACCGCTTGTTCTTCCGAACAGCGGTAGAGTTCCAGCCTAACATTCTGCTACTACACCTTCATTTTTCATTACGTCGTCGGAACACTTTCCTTCGGTCCCATTTACACACCACCCGTCCTATTCTACATTATGATCAAATCAATGAAATATTAAAATTATCAAAAATATTACAAACTTCCCCGAAGCCGTCTTCCGTTATGTCATAGTTCGGTTAAGACGAACTCTTTTTTCGCAGTCCCGGTACATATATTTTTACCTGGATTTTACCTTGCTGAAGCCAAATCTCGGTTACCTGGAACGAAATATTCGGGTCTTTTGGGATTTAGCTTGTCCGATGTTTACTATTATTAACTAAATGATGAACATATAAAGAAAAAATTAATTAAAAAATTATGAAGATGAGCATAATATAACATAAAACATAACCAGGCATAATATGAACATGATTTCCAATCATCGAATACATATTCATTCACCTTGGTTTTAATTTTTTTTTTTCTCAGAAAACTTTTTGAAAGACATACTTATATGAAGAGGCAATAGATGTTTAAAATGTAATAATCTTCAAATGTTCGACTGATGAATATAAAATAGGTGTAAAATAAGGTAAAATGTCGAAGTGATAGTGAAATAGAGAGTAAAAATTTTAATTTGGTTGAGGAGTCAATGTAAATTTGAAAATGAATTTAAATAATTGGTTGTATTTGTTTGGATAAGTTTGGTTGTTGTGTGGGTCCTTTGTGTGGCATTGTTATTTTGTAAGTAAAATGATTATTGTTTGGAGTGAAAGGAAGATAAATGGAAGAGAGGAAGGGAAAGTTCTTTTTTCTTATTTATTTTGTGGCTTTTCCCTTCTCATTTCCTCATTTCCCTTTCATCTATCATTTTCTCCTGCTTTTACTTTCTTTCCTCCTGTGGAGAAAACTCATCGTCAAAGCTTTCGACTATAACTTTCTAACAAATTCAAGGGAAAGAGAGAAAAAGGGAAAGGAAAGGATCAATGAGCTCTTCTCATTGGTCTGGACAGAGTCCAAAGGGCGGACGTACTTATCATAGAAAATCCCACCTTCTACACCAGAAGAGAAAATACATCTGCGCTCTTTTCACTTTTCAAAAAATTACCTCCTCCGTTTGGAAATAAACGATCCAAATCTTTCACACAACTTTTAGTCTCTATATTTTCACCATACGAAATAGTGAAACTTTCTTTCCTCCCTTTCTTTTCAACCATCAAAAGAAACTATTCATAGGCTTTTTTTTTTCAAAATTAAAACTTTTCACTTTTCACAACTAAAGGTGTAGTTTATACTTTTGTAGGACGACTGCGTCTCCTCAAGCTAATAAAATGACATCCGAAGAAATTTCAAATAGATCTGTCCTATTGACCTCAGGTGAACTCTATACTCACACTTAAGAACGCAATTATTGAAAAAAAAAAAAAAATTTTTTTTTAAGTCCAAAATTTATTTACAAAGATTTTTTATCAAATTTGAAGTCAAATTAAATTTTTTTTTAGCTTATACAGTAAATCTCAGATAAGCCGACTTCGGTTACCACGGACCCTCGGTTACCACGAACCACTTGGTCCGGTCCGCTCCCTGAGATAGGGAATTTGTGTATAAATGGAACGGCTAAGCCGAACTCGGTTAAGCCGAACCCTCGGCTACCACGAACGCCTTTCCGTGGTCCCAGTCCATAAGTCACATGCTTTTTTACCTCGGTTAACACGAACACCAATTAATTGATCAATTTTTAAAGAATCTTCACCTTTTTTCTTACAAAATTTAACGAATAACTTCTTTTGAATGACTTTTCAAACATTGAAATTCGACAGAAAATGAACCAATGATATATTTTTAGTCATTTTTAGTCTCCACAACAACTTACTATTATAAAGTAATGGTAAATTAAAACTACCTCGGCTAAGACGAACAAATTATTCCCCAAGTTGTATGTTCGGCTTACGCTTAAGCCGAACCTCGGTTACCACGAACCATATTTTCCGGTCCCTTGAAATCTGGCTTATCCGAGGTTTACTGTAATAAAGAAATTAAATTAGTTGCTAAACTTCGTTAACCGACGGTTTGGATAAATTAAATTTCGGTTTTTATTATTATACAGTTTTTAGAATTTTTGTATTGTCCAAGGATTGACCTGAAAACCTGATACTTTTTGGCTTACTTTGAATTACTTATCTTGGAAGAAAATTTGTTGTAACTGAAGTAGACTAATGATAATTTCACTGTAAACTACTAAGATACGTTATACTAACAATTGAAAGTTCAATGTACGTCAAATTAGTTATTTGAGTGCTTTTGTTATTTGAAAAGGCATATTGCTTGAGCTGAGTAATCCAAGTGTCATATGGAGGTTGTCGGGGTCAAAGTTGTAGAATTCATTTCACATGATACAAAATAAGTGTTAGGAAAACTTTTCCATTAGGTTCAATTATAATTCTCAATGAATTATGGAGTAATGGGCCTAGGTCGTTCAATTATCTACTTAAAAGTCTAATTACTCGGATTGAATTTTGAGAAACAAGTTGTAGAAATTAAGAGATTTTTTTTTGTTTCTGGCCACAAGACTTTCTAATATAATTTTGAGAAAGAGATCGTGAGCGGAAGTATTGTGTGAGTGAGTCATAAATTCACACTTTCCGTGTAAGTTTTTTAGTAATTCAATTGGCGTAATAATGTAGTTGTCGAGGAGTAAATGACAAGTACGACATGTCTGCATGTAATCCGACTAAGAACTTTGTTCTTTTGTTAAGAGGTTGAAAGTACGTGAGTGACAGGAGGAAAGGCCAGGGAAACAGTGCAGAAGGCTTTGTTCCTCATGGACGAATTTTTTGGCGACATGGATGATTAGAGAGATTAATTTTGTAGAGATTTGTAGATTTGCCTCATTAGTCTCTTCGATTAGGATTTACTACCTCTCTTTCCGACCACCGGAAGTTAGGACCCATTATTCAATGTTATTCTTAAGAGTCCGTAGCCAATTTCAATGAAATTAATATTCTTTTTAATGAATTTTCCCATCGTCCTTTTACCAAGTTGAGGAAACAAAAGAGAAAATCAGAAAAGAAATTTCATTTTTGAAATTCCCGGTTTAATTCCTCAAATAATTGATTCTTTTACAGGTCGTGAAGAATTCAGTGGTTTAGATAATGAAACTTTGGATTTTAGTCAGTTGGAAGATTTCATTACAGATGAGTCGGATGCAAATGGCAGGTACGCATGGTAATTGACATGAATTTCTTAATTTCTTTTCCTATGCTTACTAATTAAGATTTAACCCTTGACATGAGACTTCAACCAAGAGGTTCTTCTAATTACTACTTATGACTACTTGAGTATTCCCAATCTTTTGACTAAATTTCATTCTTTCTTTACTCCATAAGTTACTTTGCGGATACACTAGCAAATAGTGAAGCCTCGAAACATACTGGAGGTCAACCACCTCCTCCTCCTCGGATTATAGCCATTGGTACAACTCAAACTGATCAGAATGGATTTATTAGAAAAACCAATCAGAATGGGAATGGCCCACCATGTGCTTTCTCTTCAGGTCCTATACCGTAAGTCACAACTTTACTCTTATTATTTTTTTTTGAAATTCTCCAATAATACATTACTACTATTCCAATTTCTAATGAATTTTTTCTAAAAGAAAAGAAATACATAGGTAGGAACTAAATGTCATATTCGTTTCATATTTCAGTAAATGAAACAAAAGTAATTAAAATTTTATAGATCCAAAAATAAATTTGTCATGTCATAGAGTTGACAATGCAAAAATTATTGGCAACTGATTTTTATGTAAAAGAAAACATGACGACCATAGGAGAATTAGGTGTTAGGCAAACTGAAAACCATTGTCTAGAAAACTTAACAAGGACGGAGAAAGGTCGTGTGGGGTGATAATAGTCGTTTTCAAAGAATTTTCCTGGCCAGTACCACCTTGAGTTAATTGTTACTCAGTTTTATTATTGACGAATGTGAGTACAACAATTAAATTTTGTTCCAACCAGACAGAAAAGTTTGATTATCTATTGGAAAGTAGATTAAATAAATAGTAAGACGTGGAACTAACTATCACTTCCTGGCAAGTCTACTTTTCATATTTCAAACGTTATTTTACTTTAACCGTCTTACCAGACGGTTATTAGAAAGAAATTTGGTCAACATCAGTCAACGTTTCCAACGGTTCGGATATAAGTTGTCATTCTAATCAATAATGTCATCGTCATTTTCATGGAATATGATGGATTGTAATGATTTCAGGCACAGTTTGCCAGACAGTCCACCAGATTCAGGCTCCGAACCCCCTTACTCACCTATGGATCCTGGCTCTCGGTCACCGCGTAAGATACTTTTCTCAAATCATTATAATTATTTAACTTCTTTTTAAGTTATTTGAATTGAGTTTGATTGTATGTAGATACTAAGGGCGGTGGTCTCAATAGTTCTCGAAACATTCACGACCTTCTCATCCATCATCCTATGTTCACACAGAGCGGTTCTACGCTTCTTCCCATTGGCTCACATGAACTTCCTCCTACTGGTTCACCGTTGCCGCACCTTATACCTCTCCGAGGTCCACCACTCATACCCATTACACCTTCACCGGTAAATCCTAATACTTCTCCAACAACTCTAACCACACTTGGTCCAATTCAACCAACTCAGATACTCATTACACACGGTCCAGGATCTGGAGGTCAAGTGACCCAACAGTCAAGTCCTATTAGTACTGTTGCTCCCTTTTATACCCCTCTTCTACCCGTCAACGCAGAAAATACAAGGAGTAGGAAACGAAAGTTATCAAATGGTTCAGTCTCACCTGGTGGGAAATGTAGTGTCACCAATGTCAAACAAGAACCTGGTAAGTTTAAAATTGCCAACGCGATAGAAATTATACTTGGAAGAGTAATTTAATTGTTTTGTTGCTGTTTTTTTTCTTCTTTAGGTGGTCCTTCACTATCTGAATTGTCACCAACAGACTCCAACTCATCGAATAACAATGGAAATGGAAATGGTAGTAACAATGGGCAGACGGACGAAGAATTTGGTTTTGATTTTTCAGGAGATCCTTCTGTTTTTCTGGATTCTAATTACCAATGTATCAAATTTCAACCGTTCCAAGAGTCAACATGGCACATCCTTACTGACGAAGTCTTCAAAGAACTGTGAGAAGACATAATTAGTAGTTTGTAATTTTGTGTCATTTACTGTAGATTTACAATAAAAAAAAATTTTTTTTTTGTGTTTAGGTCAATGCCATATTACAAAGTGGATGCAGACAAAGGTTTTAATTTTTCAAATGCAGATGATGCCTTTGTGTGTCAGAAGAAGAATCATTTCCAGGTGAGAAAATTAATTAAGAGATAATTTAGTAACTACGTCGTAATCATTATATGTTTAAAAATTTTAGGTGACTTGTCATGCACGACAAAATGGAGATCCAAAATATGTGAAAAGTGCTGATGGATACAAATCCATTGAGAGTTTCTATATACATTTCTACGGGGTCAAGGTTGAGTCTCCAAATCAAACAATTAAAATTGAACAGTCACAGAGTGATCGGAGCAAAAAACCATTCCATCCTGTTATGTAAGAACCCAAACAAAAAAAAAATCTTTGAAAATTCTCTTATTAGATTTTGTCCCGCTCTAAAGGGTTGACCTTAGTCGAGATCAAACGGCTAAAGTCACGGTCGGTAGACTCCATTTCAATGAGACCACATCGAATAATATGCGGAAGAAGGGAAAACCTAACCCTGACCAACGTTACTTCTACTTGGTCGTTGCACTTCAGGCTCATTGTCAAGATGGAGTCTACCCCATTGTTGCCCATGCCTCACAACGGATCATTGTTCGAGTATGTTCACATGTAAACTTCCCTACTTTTATCATTTATCAATTTCTTCAATTCAGACTAAGCTGACTAATATTGATGAAGCAGCACTTTATGTTTCAGGCCTCGAATCCAGGTCAATTTGAGAGTGACATGGAACTGTCATGGCAGAAAGGTCAGACGACTGAGTCTATCTACCATGCAGGTCGAGTTGGAATCAATACAGACAGGCCGGATGAAGCTTTGGTTGTCTATGGTAATTGTAAAATTACTGGACAGATTACTCATCCAAGTGACTCAAGAGCTAAACATGATATTTCTGAAGTATAATTTTTTACTAATTATAATTAAATTGTTTTTAATACAATGACTTTGGTATTTTATCCTCAGGTTGACACAAAGGTGCAATTGGAAAATGTTCAGAAAATTCGAGTTGTTCGCTACAAGTACAATCCAGAGTTTGCGCGATTGGTGGGTTTGTCAGAAGAAGAAGCAATGGACACTGGGGTCATTGCCCAAGAAGTTCAAAAAGTGATTCCAGATGCTGTAAAGGAAACAGGACACTTGGACCTTGGGAATGGGTCTCAAATCGAAAATTTTCTGGTTGTGAATAAGGTAAACGTTAAATTTTTTTTATCATTTTTTATTATTGGTACATGATATTTTCTTAATTTTAATTCTCCAGGAACGAATCTTCATGGAGAATATCGGAGCGGTCAAGGAACTATGCAAGGTGACTGGGAAGCTAGAGACTCGAATTGATCAATTAGAGAGAATTACAAATTTGAAAAGAAGTGGCCATCAAAATTTACGAAACGATGAACCCAGAAGTAAATAATTTAACTTTTAAGAAAATATTACTTGTTTTAACTAATATTTGTTTTAGGGAGAAGAAAATCAGCTTCAAGTACTTCAGCTAGCTTTGCTTCCAGAAGCACCGAATTCATTTGTTCGAGCAGATGTGTACAAATTTTGATTTTTGTTCTGGTTGTAATTATGGCTCTGTGGTAAGTCAAGTGTTCACAAATCATAGTTTAAAATTTAGAATGAGTTCAAAATGTCGACCTTACTTTAGTTTGGCAGCAATGGCGACTCTCTATGCACTCGAATACCAAAAACGCTCCTCTTTTGAACACTACCAGCATAATACCCAACCAATTAACTCTTCTTTTTATTACAAAAATGGAATTAATTCTCACCAGTTGGAGTATTTTGATAAGATTCAAAATTCTGTCAGTCACTCTTCAGAATCTTTTACACAAAATGACGCCATTCTTCAATCCACTTTGAGACCAACTTCTTCAGGCGTCCAATCACAGCCATCGAAGCTCCACAACAAAGTCTATCAAAAACTTAGAAATAAGAATCCTCCAGAAGTCACACCCATTCCACATGTGAAACCAGCCGTTTTAGGAAGGCCTCTCAAATGTCCTGTGTACCTGACCTTGTCACCTTGTAAAGTATGACCAGTCATATTCACTAACAACTTATGCTTCTCCAATCTTAATCATTTTCTTAACCACTACTTAATAGAAAATTATTCGAAATTTTCTTCATTTGTTTTCTTTTGCAGAATTATTGTTGCTCTGGAAGGAATCTCGATGATACTTCATTGGATTACGAACATGTGGAACGCGGGAATCAAGTTTCCTCTACAACTGGTTCATTGACCCTCCAAGAAGAGACGACAAGACAAAGCAACAAAACCGTTTATGTTTCATCTCTCGTCTCTGTAAATAATCCAACATAACTCAACCAATCATAATTGATTTACAAATAAAAATTTACATTTCATTATTACTCAATAGGGAACTTTGATGCAGAAAAATGGATTGGAAAACAAGAGAAGGCGCCGACAAGTCCATGAAAGTAAGAATTGCACATTTCTAATTATTGTAAAATTTAAATAGCGTAAATTAATTGAATATGGTATTGGGTAAAAAAAATTAACTCACTATCTATTCAGTCCCTAGATTACTCAACGTGCCATCCATCCAACTTTTGTCTGTACACATCAACCAAAGTCTTGGGTCATTGTACTGTATGGTCAACTCCGATGGTTATCATGACTGTTTATCAACTGAGAATAAGTACTTTGCCAGCGCAAATTTAACCTACCAAGTTCCTCTGAGTAAATACTGGGATGGCCTCACAGTTTCTCTTATTTTCAAGTAGGCATAATGTATCCCACTCATGTCAATTACTTCAAGACTTGGATTAACTATTTTCAAAATTTTTTGATTCCAGCGTATCCTCAAAATTTGATATAACCGAACCGAAGATTTGTGAAAAAATCCAACATGGCTGCTCTCTCAACAATGACCACACAGATGAAAACAAAGTTGAAGCAGAAACGACATCTACTTCAACCACTGTTATTAGAATCCAGCGGAACGTCTACGCCGTCAAAGTTGACGTAGGAACAAATCCATTTTCTAAAATTACACTTCGATTTTCTACAGATCTTCAAGAAGAGGTCAGTCATGCGTACCAACGACTGTCATACTTCAAACTAATTTCTTGTAAGTTTTAATCTGCCATTTTTCTTTTGATTTTAGAACGTTTGTTCACTCAACCAAGGCGTATCCAAATTTTTTGAATTCAATTTCTACTTTTACCGTGTTTGTGATGAATGATGATGATAACATACTTTCAGGCTTAGTTATAACAAGGCAAGATTTAGCAAAGTTCCTTCGAAGAAAAAAAAAATTTTTTTCCAAAATTTCAAAATTCTGTTGACAAACAAATGTCCAGAAAAGCCCAAACTCCGTCCATAGTGTAAATAGCTTAATTAGTCATATCTACGAGTAACCTAGGATGTCACCGTCCAATTCCTCCGTCACCGTCCTTAAAAATGATGCTTAGAACTTACAAATACTAACTAACTTTTTAATTAGGTTTACTCAACTTTTTTTTTAATCATTCGCAAAACTAATGAACAATTATGGAACAATGAGTTTAAGTAGAGGTAACGGTTTATCGGTTGTGGCGGGTAATTCAAATTCAGTGACACCCAAGATGATTTCGCAGTATCTATGATGGTTGTGGTTGTGGACGTTTTCGTTAGGATTTATGTAGTTATAAGTTAATTTAATAAGCGAGATTGTAATTAATTAATTTATAATGAAGCTATGATGGTTCATTTTGGTCCACTTGGACCCTTATTCCTTCATCTAAGCTTTTTGTTTTAATTTCTTCATCCCTTATAGTGCAGCTCAAAAAACTCGAGTTTAGAAACTCTTATGTAGTTTTGTATAGTTAAATAGAGGAAAAGGCGGAAGAATGTTGCCAAAATAGTAATTGAATGAATGTTNCTTATGTAGTTTTGTATAGTTAAATAGAGGAAAAGGCGGAAGAATGTTGCCAAAATAGTAATTGAATGAATGTTGTTCAGTTAATGTTATATTAACGTATTTTTAATCAAAATTTGCCAAAATTTATTGCATCTTTAAAATTCAAAAAAAAAAAATTATGTTAATTACTGATGAGAGCTGGATAACTTACTTGATTGGCTACGAAGATAGAGTAGAAAAAGCTTAATTTTACTTAACATTTCGTAACTTTAGAATACATTTAAAATTACATGACTTTACGTTGATCTTAAGAATTAATTTGAGAATTAATTNCTTATGTAGTTTTGTATAGTTAAATAGAGGAAAAGGCGGAAGAATGTTGCCAAAATAGTAATTGAATGAATGTTTTTCAGTTAATGTTATATTAACGTATTTTTAATCAAAATTTGCCAAAATTTATTGCATCTTTAAAATTCAAAAAAAAAAATTATGTTAATTACTGATGAGAGCTGGATAACTTACTTGATTGGCTACGAAGATAGAGTAGAAAAAGCTTAATTTTACTTAACGTTTCGTAACTTTAGAATACATTTAAAATTACATGACTTTACGTTGATCTTAAGAATTAATTTGAGAATTAATTTTGGAGCAAAACCAGTCCGATGCTACACTTGATACTCCATGACATTTTTACCTGTCACAAAATTTTGATGACTACCATTGATAATTGCTTATCAAACTATAATGAAAGCCTGTCAAATCTGTTAACGTGAACTTATAGCAACTGAACATTAATATTATTTCTGCAAAAAAAAAATACAGTGAGGCACTTTCTCATAACCTTCCGCAGAAGAAACTCATTCTCTGTAGAGACTGATTGGCTTATTTTTAAAATTTGCGCTTTTTCATCAGGCATCTTGGGAAATTTGACTCCGTGAGTCAGAGAAAGTCGAAAAGGACCTCATTGTACTGCCGAAAAAGAAACCTTTTTTTTTTTCAATTTATGTCTTATTTAAATACTTATTTTAATTTCAAAGAGTATAACCGTCACAACATAAATNGGCACTTTCTCATAACCTTCCGCAGAAGAAACTCATTCTCTGTAGAGACTGATTGGCTTATTTTTAAAATTTGCACTTTTTCATCAGGCATCTTGGGAAATTTGACTCCCTGAGTCAGAGAAAGTCGAAAAGGACCTCATTGTACTGCCGAAAAAGAAACCTTTTTTTTTTCAATTTATGTCTTATTTAAATACTTATTTTAATTTCAAAGAGTATAACCGTCACAACATAAATTTTACAATATATGAAATAGAATAAATACATAATGAAAATAATAGATTACATTAATTATAAGTCTAAAACAAAGGATATTAATCCTAATTTGTTTGTCTGAGAAAACCAATTTGAAATTAATTGAATATGTAAATTGTAAATACTACTATAGGGTTATTTTTTTTAATTTATGATTTTAACTGTTGTTTATTATTGGAGTATGTCAGGTAATTATAGGTGTGGTTGGATTACTAGCTATTACTTACTGTAATTTACATTGTGAACGGTTCTTGTCTTAATTTTTAGCAAACTCTTTTTGTTTTTGTGTCTTTTGTGTAGTAAAATTTCTTACGAAATAGTAGTTTATTATGTAGTCGTAGTAAAATTAAAAAAAAAATCATAAAAAATAAAACTATTAGAACCAATACGAACTAAAGTTATTATAACAATATAAAAGAATGAATAAAAAAATATTTCGAAATCTTAATGAAAATTTTATGAAATACAGGTTGTCTCAGATTATGTTAACAGATTTTGTATTATCTTAGTATTAAGTTTTGAGCAAGTAAAATGCATAGGTGATAACTTAGAGTTAACATAAAATAAGAAGACTCTGTATCAAAGATTCAATTTCTATTGTTCAACAATCAACTGCATAAAAAATCTTGATTGACTAGATTGCGCCTATACGAACGGATTAGCACTGTAGATAATTACGTGGGGAAAAAAAGTAGTCCTTGGAAGATTTAGAAAATACGTAATTAAATCTTATTTATCGAGTTATTATTATTATTCAAAATTATATAGGTGTGAAATTAAGTGTGAGTTAAACCACATGATAACTTATGTTGTACTATTCTTTCTCGGTAATACCCAATGGTATTTTTATATCAACAATAGGGAAATTGATATTAGTAGGTACTTAACTGGAATTTCATCCTTAAAATTATTATTGCGCATTTTTCCAAACACACCTGGCAGTGGAAAAAAAAAATTTTTTTATTGTTCTATTAATTACGAATTTAGTGACGAGGAGTGTAGGAATTTAGGTCAGCAAAAAAAATTCTGATTGGAAATAATCTACCCACAAAAATCATTAACCTTGTGTGCTTAATTAAACTGCGCTGTTAAGCTTTAAAAACCTTTTGCCACACCGTATTCTCAGTAACGTCATTGAAAACATATTATTAGACTTAAATAGTACTTACATAAATGTTGATTGGACTTAATGATAACCCTATAGCTCACTAAAATAACTTGAAGTGTATGTATGTATGAATAGCATTGTTGTAGAAGACTAATACTATCTGCGGTTTTGGGAACTACGCTGATTAATCTGCCTCCTTCGCCTCAGGCGTTTATTAGTTTAAATTATATAAAGAAAAAAAAGATTTCTTTTATTCTAAACGTTCTTACCTATATGTGCTATACTATAATTAATGATTGGAGATAATTTCAAAATTCAAATTTCTTTAAAGTCTGATTGGGTAAATTTGAAAATTAAAATTTTTTTTCGATATCAATAATTCTGGAACAGCCTGAACGTAGCAAAGTTTAAAACTATTGACAGTACTCATAATCATAAATTCATATAAAATTATTAATGTCATAAATTAAGCGTGTTATTTTTTAGCAATAACTTATTATAAATTGCTGACAAACTAACAACAATTGGTTAAGACGCCTTTTGAATTGCAATTAGTATTTACATGAAGCTCTCCAATGTTGATAGGAAATGAATGAAGCAGAGGTCATTAGGTCATATATTCCTCAAGTTGACATTATTAATAAAATGGTTCATTTTTATACTCTTATAAGCACATTCATATGTTGTTGATGTTAAAATTATTTCTCTACTGACNTTAGGTCATATATTCCTCAAGTTGACATTATTAATAAAATGGTTCATTTTTATACTCTTATAAGCACATTCATATCTTCTTGATGTTAAAATTATTTCTCTACTAGTGACTAGACTTTAGGCACCACCGGTAGAAGGTATGGAATGATATCTAGAAGAATAGCCCAGAGTTGCTAAAATATTCTAAAACTCTTCTAGTACGTCAGAATGACATGCGCCTCCAACTTCGGAGTAATCGGGAAAAAACGACGGACACGGGTGTATAAAAGTAAATGAATCTATAACCTGACATACTAGGAGACAATTGAAAAAAAAAAACTTAGAACCAAAATGTACCAAACCGAGTCATTCTCATTTACAACTAGCAACTATACAGTAGTCTCTTGGAAGTGATTTATACACGTGGATTATCAAAATTACCTCAGGAATATACAGCTACAATTAGTCAAATTCTTAGTAATTTGTGTAAAAAAAAGAAGAAAAAACTGAAGACTATTAGGTAAAAAGTAAAAGTTTGAATAGAAATCCAATTGGATATTGGTGAGTGAGGTTACATAGCGTGTAGGAATCATTACTAGTAGTAAGTCTTCGTGTTATATGAGTTAATTATAAAGTAATTTCTCATTATCACGTTCGTATGTCATAGTTGAAGAGTGTGTATGTAATCTAGAAAGTGTTACAGTAGCAAGTATCCCTGACTTTGCAAATATTTAGCAACATTTGAAGAGTAGTAGGGTGTAGGAGATAAAGTGCTTTGGGAACCTCATTATGAGATCTAGTCGTCAGAAAATAAAACTCCTGAGATCGCTTGGGAGTCGATCCAACGAAACAACTGCATCAG
Source organism: Holacanthella duospinosa (assembly GCA_002738285.1). Taxonomy (NCBI): domain Eukaryota; kingdom Metazoa; phylum Arthropoda; class Collembola; order Poduromorpha; family Neanuridae; genus Holacanthella; species Holacanthella duospinosa. The sequence continues at coordinate 400,457 of NIPM01000049.1, read as the reverse complement.
TTCGTACTCAGCTTCATCACCATCGACAACATTCGAGCACTACTAAATCTTCATCTAGTACCTCTCCGACTCTTCACCGAACTCTCAGAACTCAGAATCATCGACAATCAAAACTACCGTCGTCGTCAAAAGTCGTTGTAACTCAAGAATTCGTAGGAAATTCAAATAAGAGTTCCACGACGGTTCCTGCAGAATCTTTAACTGAATTAATAGACAGACAGAGTACTGTCGAAGGAGCTGACGACCTCTCTCATCTCGGTATCTTTAGAATGGTTGACAATAATGGACTCACTGGAGAAATTAGAGGAAAGGCTTTCAACATTTGTAGAGACTATCTCCATGGAACTTGGAAACAGATTGAGCTTAGAGATCTCGTAATCAAGAGAGTCAGGTGAGTTAACTATGCTTTGTTAAAACAGGTGGAAAATTAACCTTTAATTAGTATTACAGTGCACGACGGTTATATAAAAAACCCTTCCGTTGCTTCGAAATCCTGATCTTATAACCGTTTGTGCTTACAACGCTTATAAGAGCAAGATGATCTTATAAAAGGTATATGGTAAAAAAAAATTTTTTTTTTTTCAAAATTTGTAAAAAGAAAATCTATAACTATAAGTATAGATCAATATAATAGTTATCGACTATAATTAACGTAGACAATTTCGTCAAAAATTTGAATTGCCTTTCCTTAATTAAAGTTTTGTAAAGATTTTACAAGAACGACTTTTCAACTGAAATGATTCCAAGTGGTACTTTTAGAAATTAAAAAAGTTGTTTTTGTTTGAGATTTGAATTTTGCTCTCATATCCAAATCCCGCTTCAAAAATTAGCCAGCAAAAGGGAGTTCTTATAACCGTTTTGCTCTTATATAAGTTGTTCTTATAAGGCGTTAATGTCCCATGCTAAATGCATTAGAGCAAACCNATAACCGTTTTGCTCTTATATAAGTTGTTCTTATAAGGCGTTAATGTCCCATGCTAAATGCATTAGAGCAAACCTAACCCGCAAAACTCTGCTCTTATAACCCAAATGTTCTTATATAGGATGCTCTAATAAACGTCGTGCACTGTATNTAACCCGCAAAACTCTGCTCTTATAACCCAAATGTTCTTATATAGGATGCTCTAATAAACGTCGTGCACTGTATTTATAAATTTAACGTCTGGGTGTCCAGTGAATATTCCAATGGACTTAACTTATAATATTCATGCATTAATTAGACTACTCATCAACAGTGTACTGTTTGTCCCGTTCGTTGGACAGTTTACTTGACAGTTAACCTCTGAAAAATTAACTCTTCCACTCACTGTACTTTTTTCTTTTGATTACTACCCTAGAAATAAGCTTTCATAAGATTAACCTGCTATTTTTTTAGCGCAAATTCTTTTGATTGACACTATCTACTGATTTATTATGACTTTCACCTCTTTCTCATTACAAACTTTTATCCATGAGTTGATGCCATTCATTGTAAAAATGTAGTATTTGCTAGGTCATGTTGTGATGACTATTCATGCAATTAGAATAAAGATAGAAGGATTTAGCAGTGTAGATTTCCATAACATTGCCAAAGGACACATGATTGCGAAATTATTGTGATTGCATCTCAATGCTAAATGAGAAATTATTTACTAAGCTTCTTATTAAACTCACATTTAAGCTCACATTAAGCTTAAATTAAGCTTAGACTTATTAATTAAGTCTCTTCACCTTCAGAACTGAATAGTAATTACAGTGTTTGTTTTCTAATAAGACTAGATTATATTGGGCTATGATTAAGATGGCCAATGTAATAAATTTGGGCATGGACAAATTATTTGGGTTCTGGCCAATAACTTTTTTGTTTACTATAAAACTGAATTTAAATTGAAAAAAAATATATATATACAGTGTGTTCGAATAAGAAGGGAAAAATCCGGCACTAGCGTTTTTAAAACTCTCACAAATTAGACTATTGCGACACTATTTAACTTAAGAAAAATTAACAAACAAAACTTTCGTAGAAACGATTTTCAGGAACTTGAGCAGTTCACAATGTGTGAAAATTTTTGACATACAATCAATTTTTTATTTTTCGTAAAATCATTTCGCCTTCGTACTTGAACGCACTGTATATTGAAAATTGAGAACTAGACGAAGAGTCAGATATTACACAAAACTTTCGACTATTGCCAATATTGTAATTTTCCATTCATTAAAAAAAATTTGCAACTCTTCACTACTCGGCAAAAACTGGTCGGAAGTATAAGTTTGTTAAAAAGTTTATATATAGATGAAGCAGTCGGACGGAAGCCAAATTACTCATCCTTCTTATACCATTGGCTCAATATGAGACATTACTCAAACTTTATATTACATAACTTTGACACCTTCAAATTCGTAGCATAATTAGATTAACTTTGTAAACTAAAAGTATTTTTGTAGCACTATGAGAATATAAAAAAAATTTTACTAACAAGTAAGAATGAGAATACCGCATTTATTCATATAAGCGCTGCGGTTCTTATCCAAATATAACCTTCCCAGAACTTTCTGCTATAATTTTACCACACAATTTTTTGTGGGAAAGGTCTGACAGAAAGTTTTTTGTAGATGTAATATTTTTTTTGTTTACTTTTTCGGATTTCTGTGGACTACATATATAAAAGTGAACCTGTAAATGATTAAATACGGTAAATCCACTTCAGTTCAATAAAAAATACATCTTAATCTCATAAATTCGTTTCTAAAGCGCTTTATTCTGGAAAAAGAATAATGCAAACCGCAGGAAAACCGCACGACGACACACCCACTTGGTTAAGTAGTCTGACACATCAAATACCAAAGGATAACAGTCAATAGCACGTGAAACTTGAGATATTTGAAAAATCAAAGTTTATAACTTTAAAAAGAAAAAAACTCCAAGTTTTATCTTCCGATGATGGTTCCTAATTCAAAAAGAAGTTAATTTTGGCAGTTTCCATTGCATGCAAAGAGTTCCGTTCAAAAAATAATTTGGGGATTGGCTATAACTATAATTTCTTGTGGTAATTTAGTAATATAATAGATAAGGGACCACAATTCTTGTTCTGAATGTTGGAAAAAAAATTCAATAGCGTAGATTTTCTAATAAGAGCCTCAGCCACTAGTCAAATTCAAGATTTCAGAAACTCGGCTACTATCAGGAATCGGCTTTTATATGAAACCGTGCCTATGTTTTTTATAATTTTCAGTTTTTATAGTAGATAAAATTTAATTAATTTTAATAAATTTCAATTGGTTCACTCATAGTGAAAATTTGTATTTACAATTCGTCTCGTGGTGCAAAGGCAAGATGTTTTCTAATAAGGTCCTAGGCCACTATTCAAAAATCCTTTAGTAAAACCCGGCTACTATTGGAGACAGGCCTCAATTGCAAACCGGACCTTACTAGGAAATCTACGGTAATTACTTTCAAATTGTTTCTTAATGGTTGAGAAACATGAAAAAGTAATTTTAGGATTTACTAAAGAATAATTAGTAATGGTAAACCTTGACGAGACAACAATACCATTGTCCCTTTACATTGTTATCGAAATTCTAGACAATGGGATTCGAATTTCATGGTTTTCCCCAACTGCTGGTATCATATTTCCTTCAAATTTTTGATAGTCAACTCAACAATGACAGTAATTGTTCATTTTCACTTTTTAGTGCCCAAGATTTCTGTGTAAGAAAGGAATAACAAATTTCTATTATCAACTCTATAAATATCACTAACTTTACCAGCCACCACCGCTACTGGGTAAATGCGTCACTCATTCGAGTCTCTCGAATTCGATGAATTCGTCATCGATCGATTTTTCCTCATGCATCATGTACATTGCAAACTTCAGTTGAGTTGGAATCAGATAGCTATCATACCCATTCCCTCCAACGGTTTTAACAGAAAAAAAAACTTACTGTCGTCAGAAGTAAATATTAGATTTCATTTTAGAATTTGGAATAATTTTGATGAAATGTGTTTATGTAGGATCATGGAATATTTAAGATTAGTTGTAGCTAATCCTGCTGATTTATTTTCGCACATGCCGCTTCATCCTTGGCTTCTATTTTATGAAAATTAATGAGTCCAACGAGGCCGTGTTTTTTTACTTTGAGTATATTTGTAAAAAGGTTTGAAGAGTTTTCAGAAGTTCATTGTTGTATTTATTTTTTATTTTTCAGTGGGGGTCTGAGTAATTACTTGTATCATTGTTCATTGCCATTGACATTGAGTCCAGTAGGGAATGAGCCGTCGCAAGTACTTCTTCGATTCTATGGACAGGTATGCTCTCTTCTTCTCCGTTTATTATACTCCTCTGAATGCTCATTTATTTTTGGGCATTGTTGTTGTTAACTCGTTGTTTGTTCAGATGTAGTGATTGGCATGAGTGACACGGCGTGCCTAGCTCAAAATCTTGTAAAATTGGGTCAGGTGGATTTGACTGAAAATGATCTTGACACTGGGCTCACCCAGTGTCAGTTGACCCCTCACTGTTAATTAACGTAATGACAAATGACACTCTTCTCATTCTCAGCCTTTTGAGATTGATATATTTTAGTAAACTGCCTCTGTTTCTCAGCTTCCGCCTCAGATCAATTTGAAACTCTTGTTTTTTTTTGTAAAAAATAATAAATTATGAATTAGTATAAGTAATAATTGATTTAGGAATAACAATTATTATAAAAATTTTTGATGAGACCCTAATAAATAAGTAGAGTACTCACATCCTTCATATCACAAGAGTTTCAATTGGATCCCTGAAGGGATGAATTCATTTCTTTTTGTTTCTTTATGGGATTTAAAATTTTTATAAACGTTTCAAGTAATTTTTGATTTAATAATTATTCTAAAGGTTCATGGTGAAGATGCTCTCGAGTCACTCATTACAGAATCAGTCATCTTTGCATTACTCTCAGAAAGAAAGTTGGGACCGAAACTATATGGTGTTTTTCCAGGTGGTCGGATTGAGCAGTTTTTACCTGTAAGTTACCAAAAAATTATGATTTTTCAGTAATTAGATTAAGTATTTGAAATATCCTCTGAATTTGTTTCTTATGAGAATGGCTAGATAATTTTTTTTTTTTTCAAATTTCATATTATTAGGCTCGACCTCTTTTGACGCATGAACTGAGTGACCCAAAGCTAAGCACTCTTATCTCTAAGAAAATGGCACAAATTCATGCACTGAACATCCCTATCAGTAAAGAGGCTTCATGGTTATGGGGAACAATGGACAGGTAAAAAAAATCATTCTTGCCCAATTTTCAACTAATTTTTGTCAATTTGATTTGTTCAGGTGGATGGCGAACATTCGTGAAAATCTTTTCAAAGCAAATGTTGGAAACTCAAAGCAACGGGATGTTATCCAGAAGCTCCTGGAGTATAATTTGGACGAGGAAATGGAATGGCTCAAGTAGAAACTTAATTAGTGGTTTACTAATTAATCTTTAGAAATAATAAAATGATTTATTTCATTTGAATTTTTTCTTTCAGGACATTTCTTCCTCAAGTAGGGAGTCCGGTTGTATTTTCACACAATGATCTTCAGGAAGGTAATATTCTCCTCCGTCCAGAATATGAAACAATTGATGAGAAACTCGTACTAATTGATTTTGAGTATTGTTCATACAATTATCGTGGATTTGATCTGGCAAATCATTTTTGTGAATGGAGTTATAATTATCAACTGGAGACTTATCCCAATTTTTCATATGAACCTTCTGATCTTCCATCCCAAGAGCAGAGAGTGAGTAATTTTCAAAGATATTTACAATATTTTGATTTAATATTTCAATATAATTTAATTAATTAATCTTCATTCATTCTTTCTAGCTTCAATTCATTCGAGACTACATCATCGTTTTAACTGGAGAATATGAAAAAAACTATCCTCAATCTGGGAAAGATTTCTACGACAAATCTCCATTGTTCAATGAAAAACATATTTTGAAGGAAGTAAATGCCTTTATTTTGGCTTCTCATTTTTTTTGGACACTTTGGGCTATTGTGAATGGACAAGTTTCAAAAATACCATTTGGCTATTGGGTAATAACAACCAAGACATGATTATAAAAATTTTTTTTTTAAGTTCAAACTTTTAACTAGTTATTTAATTTTTAGGAATATGGACTCAGCAGACTTGAAACTTATTACACTCTCAAGAAAAATTTTGTCTAAAAAATTGAGAAAACTGCATAAAGAGAATTATCGATTTCGTACTAAAATATTTATAAGCAACTAAATTTCGCAAGCTCGTGTTACTAGATACTAGATTTTATATTATATTTTTTCTTTTTCGTTGCCCATCTCCTACTATAATTATTAAATGAGGCTACGGAATTCGCACTGCAATTGTACCTTTAAGGAGTAAGTACCTAAATCGTCAAGGGAAAAGAATTGTGTTAAAATATCTCTTTCTAAGGATTATATTAATAGGTTTTAATTCAATGAACTAATAACTATGTACTTCATTAGCTTACGTAAAATAATAGCCTTAAATCTCGTCTATAATGCGCGAATTATAAATGTATTTTGATGAAAGAAATGGTTAAAAAATGGTGGAGAGCATTATCAACGAGAGTGTAGATTTTATTTAAACTCTAAATGTAAAAGATATATGAAAGTTAAACTACCTAATTTGAGTCGATATCTCCCTCCAACCATCACAATAATCCCTGACAAGATCATCCATTTCATTATTGTGAATTTCCATTAATTTAAAATCAAAATCTATGAGATTACCAACTAAATTGAAATTTAAGTCTCACCTACCTCTAATTTTGAAGATGCTTTGTCGGCTTTTCATGTCTTTTTATTTCTGATATCCATTTTATAGTCTACAAACTCAATAAAACCCATTCTACGATTGAAGAAGAGAAAAAGAAATGACTTTAGAATTAGGCATTACCAACGAGGGCGTGTAATCTATGAGTTTGATTCTGGCGAGAGAAGTGAGCGCATTATAGACGAGATTTTAGGCTAGTTGTGAAAATACTTAAATTCTTTCTTGACAATGAAATGGATTTGGAGTGACTTTTTTTGATTTTTACAAAATCTCATTCTTTGCAATATAACTTAACGATAAGTCTGTTTTTATTACTGTCAAAAGTTAAATTAATTTCTTTAAATTCATACTTATATCCATTGTTGAAATAATATAACACTCATTTTTTTATTTTTAAATCCACTTTGTCACATTACTAATTTTGAAACGGCTTAAAATAAGTATGATTTTCTTTCCAAACCATTTTTTTTCCTTTTTAGTTGCGAATTATTTTAAAGTTGCTTCTTCAGTTCTCAGATTCAGCAGATAAACTTTATGTAGACAAAATTTGAGTAGAATTTTTTTTGCATAAATTACTTAAAGTATTTTGAAAGTAATTAATTTTCCAATCTTAGGAAACAAAACATAAAATTAAGCACCTTAATTGTGGTTTAGATTAAATTGATTTGAATGACAAGCTTTCTCATCAGGATTTTTGTGATTTAANTAAAGTATTTTGAAAGTAATTAATTTTCCAATCTTAGGAAACAAAACATAAAACTAAGCACCTTAATTGTGGTTTAGATTAAATTGATTTGAATGACAAGCTTTCTCATCAGGATTTTTGTGATTTAATTGTAAGAACTTTATAATTTTAAGTCCTAATCCAAATTCTAACGGTGAGGAATTCAAATTTTTGGTGATTTAGATAAGTTCAAAACCGATTTTTATTTTTAAGTTAATTAAAATTAGGATTAATAATTAGAATTACCAGTTTGGTAGAGTTACCGAGCTAACTGGAACAAACTGGAAATTCTTAACTTTCAATTAATTGTAAACAACTTCAACGGATTTATTTTAAAAGAATACCCCAATTCCTTACTTACTATTCCAATGGGTTAGGTCAAATTATTATCATTAATTCAAAACTATTATTTAGAAAAAATTAATTATTTTACTTATACCGAAACTTTGTACTGACGAAGACGCTTTTATAAACAAGTCTTATAAGAAGGGTTCAGCTACAAAATATTTTCAATAGATTTAATAAATGAATTAGGCATTTCCAGACTGAGTTTCATATAAGCAGTTTTATAAGTAAATTAATTAATTCAATTATACATTACTGTTTGACTAAAAATGAAAAAATCCCACCCACCCATTTCTTCTCCAATGCATAAGTGAGACTGCATTGTGAATGGGGAGCAGTGTGCGGAGGTTTTTTCATTTTTGGTCCTACAGTAATTCTTAATTATATACGTTACTTAAGATTTAGGTGATAATTAAAATTTAATTAATGCAGCTTACTTTAATTTCTTTTATTGGTAATAATAATTAAATAAATAATTCTGCTTAATAAAAATTGAATAAAGAGAAACTAAAATGTAGTTACAGACTCTATTTATTTTAACCCTTTATTCTAGATGTGAAACATTGTAACAGGATAAGGTCAATGACCTTTCATGTATTTTTCTTATCATCACACAACAATAATTAACGATTCTTGCATGGATGTATCTATTTACAATAGGAAGTTCTATTTCCGTTAAGCAAGTAGTTTAGTTTATGAATGTGTAATTAAAACGGATCTTTCTTATTTAATTATTTAGATGAATTTTAGTAAATTCTCAAGGCAGAAACTGTGAATTTGAATCTTAATCTTCCATAATACTCTTCTTACTGCAGTTTTTAACCATTGTATTTCTGTACCTACTGGTTAACAATTAATTTACCTAAAATTGTGGAAAAAAATTTTAACATTAGATACACTAATCAGACTTTAAATTCTCAATAAAGCATGTAAATTTCTAAATTATGTTTCAAAAATACTGAAAACGAGATTGATGAAGGTCAAGAGGAGAGCAAAATTTTCTTGTTTCATTCTTAAAAAANAGCTAAAATTGTGGAAAAAAATTTTAACATTAGATACACTAATCAGACTTTAAATTCTCAATAAAGCATGTAAATTTCTAAATTATATTTCAAAAATACTGAAAACGAGATTGATGAAGGTCAAGAGGAGAGCAAAATTTTCTTGTTTCATTCTTAAAAAATAGAAAAGTGAGAGGAGAGGGTTGAAATTTAAGCTTAAAAGAGTTCAAATTCCTTACATCAAAATATGTTATATAATACGTATATTGTATTGGAGAGTATACGGTAATGTAATTAAATTGGGATAAAGAGAGTTCTAATTGTGGTTATACATATAATAAAAGTTAACGTTAAAATTTTAATAAAATTAATTCTCAAAATTATATAAATTTATATAGTAGAGGAGTGAAATTAATTCCTTTGCAGACAGGTGGATATATTGTTAAAAACTAGGTTACTATTACAATGGAAAATGTTATGCAAGATATACATATTTGTGATATGTATTATTTTTGGTACATAATTGTGTTAATTATAGTGGAAGATAAACTCGAAAGCTATTATTATGACTTCCGATGGTTTAACTATGTGCAAATGATATTCAGTAACTATAGTTTTAATTTTAGCAAATACTGATGAACAACTTAAAGCGTGCGAAATTGTGACATGGCATAATTATTTTATTTTCCAAGAAGTAAAATTACTACACTAGTAGAAAATCATGCGGTGTTTAAAAAAGATGTTTCTTTTGACTACTTGCTAACTTGTAATGTGAAATTATACTTGATGCATTTCTCATTTCCCACTTTGCCTTTACAAGTTCTCAGGTAACCAAAAATGGAGAACACATTGTACAACTAGATTATATAGTTTGCAAATTTTTATCTAAAGACCAAGTACCTGTGTCCTGGAAAGAAAAAAATTCAAGCACAGCAACCTATAATTAATTTTTTTTTTCGCAAAAAAAAAAAAAAAAAAAAATTGTCCATTTAACCTTGATGTGTTGGAAAGTATAGCAGACAAGATGAGTCTGGAATTGATTTGTACGAAATTACACGCAATGAAGATGAAATGACAGGGCAATTTCATGTTAGTATTCCTCATAGCATATATAATTAGATATTATTCATTATTACTACCATATACCATATTATATTATTCTACAAGCTAAGAAAATCCGGGACTGGACAATTCAAATTACAAATCAAACGTTTGGATCCTTTCATAAAGACATATGGTAATTTTCCAGTTAATTAGGGGGTGGGGTTAAGAGAATCTATACTTTCCCTTGTCCATTTTTTTTAATCACGAAGATGTCTATTTAAATATGAGAAGATAAAAAAAAACAATTATTGGTAAGAAGATTTCAAATTTATTGGGGGTTCCCCCAAAATTTTTGTATTTTCAGGTATCGCCTACAAAAGTAATCAAAGGATGATTCTTAATCCTTTTACTTTCTGGTAATTATTATTACTTCTGGTGGTTTTGAAAATTTGCAACAATTCCTTCCTCAAGAGCGGAAGTGAGGAATTCCGGCACACAAAAATATATAAGGTCTCTAAAACCCGGCAGCAAAAAAAAATCCGGTCAGAGAAACTCTGTCCATTCTGAGAATCCGGATCCAAAAATAAAAAGCCCTCTGGGGACGGATTTTTGTGAACCGGATTTTCATGCACCGGATCTAGATAATAATCATAATTATAAATATATTGTAATGAATTACAACTCTTTTACTTCCTAAATTCAAGTTCCCATGAGTATACCTTAGTGAGTACGATATCGTCTAGAGAATTTGTAATTGTTTCTAAGTAAATAACTAATAAGTTGAATAATATACTACCAAATATTTTAGTTTATGTTCTAAGAACACTATTAAGTTTGGTATTTTAATTTATAAAATTATAGTTCCATGGTAGTATATTGTTAATAAATAAATAGTCAAACTCTCCTTAAGCTGTCCGGTGTTGGGACAGGTGAGAGATTTAATGATCTTGTTTTACATATATTATAAGTAGTAATTATAGGCTAATAAAGTTCTTATGTATATAGCTTATGTATACACATTCCAACACGTTGTGTGGACAACAATAAAATATAGCAATAACTTTTTGCAGATTGAAGGAGATAAAGACAAAAAGGCTTTAGGAATAGAGGTTATTGAGCTTTGTTGCAAAAATTTTTCATTAAAATGCAAAAAGAAAAAAATGAGACATGAAATAATCTAATCATCTAAACTTTAACTATAAAAAGGATCTGGAAATATCCATTAGAAGGAACTCAACTTTGTCAATATATGATCATCTCTCACGTACTTAAAAATTTTATAAGCTATGTTTATAGAATCTAGTCATGGATTTCACGATTCCAATTATAAATCTCAGCTGGTCATAATGAAAAGTGTTGAAACTAATTGAAAGGTATGATAAAATCTCATGAGTGACCATGACTCTTGAAGTTAGTATAATTATCAAAATTCAAAGAGTCTCATACCCTTGACTTAGCAACTGGATGATTAAAACTGGCCACGTTTGGTCGTGCCAATTGATCTCCAAGACCTAATGCAAACATCTCTAGTATCAATAATAATATTAAAAGACTCTTCTTCAAAATACTCAACTCAATGGGATCAAAGGGAAAAAGTCAAAACTCATCTGTGTAGTTGGAAAATTTACATTTTGCAAAAATGAGATCATCTAATTGAAACCCACACATTTTCATTTATCTTAAACATGATGTAATGTCTGTTCCTAGTATCAATACACAATATGATTTGAATTTGACTCTCCAAAATCCGACTCCCTCTTGTGCTAAATAATAATATATTATTTCAAATGATTCATCTTTGGATGATTTAAGAGGTTAGGAAGGATGGGAGCGGACGTTGATGGTTAGACAATAATTTATAATAAACTAGTCTACTAGTTTTCGCAAAATAAGTCTCCAACCCATAGCTTCATTAATCATTTTTTTCAACTTTAGATAATGGGATCAAAGGAAAAAAAATTTTCAAGTTTTTACACTATAGAATAATGAGTACATTCGAACCTATTATTAAAAAAAATTTTTTTTTGTCGTTTAAGCTGGTTTTATACTTACCGTTCAGCTTTTCTTTCTTATAGATATTTTAATGCAGAATTTACCTAATTATTTCTCATCATAGTAATATATTTGTAGAAATTTTTAGCAAATCTGCGATTAATAATAGTACTTAATATTCCAATGTCTGTCGAGAACCGAATGAGAACAAAAAGTATACAACGGACATTATGCAGTGTTTGTAAAGAATAAAAATTTTATAGCAAATTATAGAATTTGCTACATTCAAATCAGATTTCAACTTACAGCAAATAATCGGCGTAGAGTGGATCCGACAGAATTGTATGAAAATTTCACCAAAAGTACTCCTAGTTATGCTGAAGAGGATGTGACATGTCCTATGGTAGGGCTTTGCTTCGTTTGCCCTTTAGGGGTCACCGAAGGTCAGATATCGGAATAACCTAAACAGATAGAAATAAGGTATCGTTGGAAAGCTCTTGCCAAACTAAACATAAATATACCAATGGTTTACTCCTTTGACACCACTCCTGACCTCTGGAGGTCAGCAAATGTCATGAAATTATTTTTTGAATAGTCAAATAAGGTATCGTTTGGAAGATTTTGCAAAACTAAATGCTACTGCATCCCTAGTCGTCTGATTTTGGAAGACCTTTCAAATGATACTGCATTTGATTATAATCAAAAAAATTTTTTTTTTTGACATTTGTTGACCTACAGAAGTCACAGGTGGGATCTAAGGGCATAAACCATTCATATATTCGTGTTTGGTTTCTCAAGAGCATTCCAACCATACCCTATTTCCCTTGGTCCAAACAATTTCGATGTCTGACCTTTGGTGACCCCTAAAGGTCAAACTGTGCGTTGTCCCACCTTGGAGAATGTGACATCGACTTAAGCCTAAATATGAACATATTTGGTGAAAATTTTATTCAACTCTGTCGGGTTTGCCCTACGCCGGGTATTTGCTGCGATGTTATTTGGCTAATTCGGATTTTCCGTATTTATTAAACTTTTTTTTTTGAAAAATTGCTAATAGCGTCATTGGTAGTAAGTATATTAGGTGTTTTCGTTAGTAAATTTAATTATGTAAACATGTAAGATATATTATAAATTTTGATTTGAGGATGGAGAGAAAAGGACTTTGATTGGTTGAGTGCGTCAATTGACAATTTTAGTTGGTCTTACTATGGACAACACATGGTTATTTGTAAGGAAGGAGGAATTGGCAAATGAAGGTGTTTTATTTGCACACAATATGCATAAGAAGAAACCAGGGTTTGAAATTGAAACAACTTTTGTTGACTCAAGTCTTTATATCCTGATGAGATTTTGCGAATTTAACCCTTCCTATCTCTAAAAATTCATATATTACTCTCATTATTTACGCCATCAATTACCATTTATGCTAATTGCTAAACATGTTATTCAACTCTTTACTTGTTTCTACAAAAATCCCTAATTGCTATTTCACCTTCTCCAGGATCCATAAAACTGGATATCTTAGGAGAGGAGTATTTTTTTACTGGAAATAAAAAGGAATTCGGTGTTGAAATAAAGAATAAAAGTTGTAATAGCTATATAGTGAAAGGGAAATTTTTATTCCATGGACATCCTATATAGTCAACTTCTTGATTTGCATATTGCAAAAATCTTGCTGACGAGAAGATCCGCATTCTGAATCTGAGTGGCGCCAATCTGCTTTGACAACTCTTCTATATTTTCATTTTTAACGTCTTCCGCCATTTCTGTTTATTTGCACATTATTTGCACATTGATCTTCTCTACTTATACATCATAAAGGTGATCTACCTGACCGGTACGATTTAATTTAACACCTTTCTAAATACTTTTATCACTTCATCCTACAAATTACAAACATTGAAAAACAAAATAATCCTCTCACCTTGTTTAATTTGGACAGTACTAATTCGCCATGGGATTAGGGATAGACAACAACAGACAAAAACAATGAAAGGAATTCAAAATCTTGATATGAGATTCGAAGGCGGATTAAAATCAGGATTCAAATCGAATTTAAATCCGATTCACTTCGAATTTGAACCCGAGATTAGAAATCAATGATTTTTTAGATTTTTATTTTTTATCCAATAGGACGAACTTGGAGCTCTAGATTTCATATTTCATATTTCAAATTAGATTTATTTAAATGTCTCTTCACTTTCAGCACCCAATATAAATAAATATAAGACGTAGAGGTTAATCTAAGCTCATCTCCCAAGCGTTGGACATTATAACTTAACATTAATACTGTGACGGTTTAGCTTACCTGGTACTGCTAAACCGCTCTTCTTCTTCAAAAGTATTCAAAAACTTAGTTAACTTTTCAACAATAATCAAACAAAAAAACTAACTTAAAAACTTTAAGTTAAATAAAATAAAAGAAAACAAAAAACTAAAAAAATCTAACTTTCGAATTGGAGCTTCTCCCGCTCCAATTCCTCCCACCTATTTGGCCGACTACTGACCAACAACCGACCAAAAACTCTTACAATAAAATAAAAACTCAAAACTCAATTCAAATTGCTTTATGCAATAAATTTAACTTTTATTAAAACAAAACTTTATTGTTTTAAAAAAATCTCTTCCAGCCCGGACTGATCGGCGTTCCAACCCAGTGAAGCTGGGAAAGAATACTGGACAACTGGTAACTCAAACACATAGAGACACCCATATTTATACTATGGATCATACATAAGGGCGAACCACAAAGTAACCATCACTAAGAAGTGAAATCATAATAGTAGAAAATTCTGTTTCATAATAACTAATTATGAATAATATCTAAACATCAGGATAAAAATAATACTAAACTTAGAAATGTGTGCAAAAATTATACATAATAATTTATAACTGCAACACTTCCCCCTCCTTACATGAAGCAATATCCTTAGTGCGAGATACTTTCCTTCTGGTTGCCCCTGGGAGATGATGGACAAGTCCCGTGCCAGCTGAGCAATGATGGAGAGTGTCGACATCTTCAAGGCTCCTAGCCCACAGTCCCAGTCCCTTCTCTTTTAGTGAGGAGGTCATGAGAGCGGAATCACATTCGTGAGCACCCTGCACGTATGAGTCCGCTTCCGGACCATTGCTTCCACGAGTCAAGTCCCTCATTTCATCCCCAGGGGTCCATTAGAAAAAAATCGGCAACAAAAAAAAAATACAATAATAAAAATGACAAAAAAAAATTCGTGTTTCCAGAAAACACATTTCTCATTATAATTAACAAACAAATTATTAAATTATCAAACCNCAAAAAAAAATTCGTGTTTCCAGAAAACACATTTCTCATTATAATTAACAAACAAATTATTAAATTATCAAACCAATTATGAATGGACTTACCCTTCATAGTTTTCACAAAGAAACCTGCCACGATCACACAGATTATAGGTCCAAGCGTCTTGGTGGACGACGAGGACGGGTAGAACGACGTAAAGCAACGGATCTTTTAACGTCCTGACGAGAACTGATCCCGTCTGTATCTGTAGGAGAAGTATTTCTAAGGTCCAGGACTTCCTCAGAGGCACTGGAGTCTTCTCCTAAGGTCGCTTTTTGAACGACTTTCTTGCAAACTTTCCTAGGTACTGACCTAATTTGCTTTATCCCTTCAGTTGGAGTTAAATTCTTGGAAATTTCTCCAACTGAACTTTTACTTCGATTTGAATTTGATAGTGAAGCATAACTTTTGCTTCCGGTACTAGCAGGTACAGCTCGCTTAGCGTGCTCTGTCCAGGAAGAACTAGTTTCTTTGGACTTCCTGCAACTTTTACCATCAAACATCACATTGTGAGTACTTTCAAACTCACTATGAAAATGAACCAAATCATTTACATGAACAACAATGTACCTTTGTCGTTTTCCAGTGAGTAGTCTAATTTTGTAGTCTACTTCACCGACTTGGCCAATTACTTCATATGGACCAATTTT
Source organism: Holacanthella duospinosa (assembly GCA_002738285.1). Lineage (NCBI taxonomy): Eukaryota > Metazoa > Arthropoda > Collembola > Poduromorpha > Neanuridae > Holacanthella > Holacanthella duospinosa. The sequence goes on along the minus strand of NIPM01000049.1, from coordinate 384,594 downwards.
TTGAGCAAGAAAGGCTTGTGTAAGCCCTTTTTTCCTCACAGGTACACATCGAAGAACTTTATCTCCTAGACAAAAATTTGCACTTAGCCTTTTTTTGTCAAATCGTTTTTTCGATTTCTCATGAGCTTTTTGAGAGTTTCTCTGGGCAGTATATCTAGATACTTCCAGATCTCTCGGGAATTGTCTATCCAATTCCAGCTCAGACTTTACCGGTACTTCCAAATCTATCGGAATTCTCGGTTGTCGTCCATACACCAAGTAGAACGGAGAGAATTTTGTAGACTCATTACAGTTTGCATTATATGCAAACGTTGCCGCTGTCAAGCATTGGTCCCAATCAGTTTGATCTGGACTTGCAAACTTGGCAACTATTTTTTTCAGAGTTTGATTACATCTTTCTGTAATCCCATTACTTTGGGGGTGATAAGGGGCTGTAAAACGCAGTTTATATTTCGATTTCTCACTCGCCTCTTTGGCAAGTTTCGAAATAAACTGACGCCCTTGGTCACTGACAAACTCTTTAGGCAATGAATGCCTTAACAAAATTTTGTCGCGTATTCCGGCAACTACATTTTCAGCTGTTGNTAGGCAATGAATGCCTTAACAAAATTTTGTCGCGTATTCCGGCAACTACATTTTCAGCTGTTGCCGCGACCACCACGAATGATTCTACATAGCGACTAAAATGATCCACAAAGATTAGGGCATACTTATTGCCATTATTTTTAGAAGGAACAAAGGGACCTATGAAGTCTATTCCTACCCTTTCAAAAGGAACACTAACTTCCTCAAAATTTTGCATGAGTCCATGCTTTGGTCCACGACGGACTCTATGGATTTGACATATTTGGCAACTGAGTACAAAGCGTCTAGTGTCTTTATACGCATTTTTCCAATAAAATCTAGATTTTATTGTTGCCCATGTCTTAGTCATACCTAAATGACCGCCAAACTCACTAGCATGAACTGAAGTAAGAACTTCTTTTCTGAGACCTTTCGGCAAAACCAGTCTCCAAGCTCTGCCTTCTGGCTCATAACCAGCGAAATACAAAATTCCGTTTTCTATACTGTAATCCTCTATATGAGGTACAGGAGCTTTGTTTTCAGACTCTCTGTCTGATTCACTTTGTTCTGCGTTTTCTTTAAACCTAAGAATTTTTCTAAGCCATGGATCTTCCAATTGCTTAGTTCTAAGGTATATGCCTTCTAAAACGAGAATTTCTGAGTCCATAGACTATGGTGACCCTGCTGGAAACCTTGACAAGGGATCCACGTCATTTGCTACTCTCCCTGGACGATGGTTTATAGTCATGTCCTGGGTCTGTAGTGCAAAAGACCAGCGTGCTAATCGCCCATGGGGGTCTCTCACGGAGAATAACCATTTTAACGCACTGTGATCCGTTAGCACAGTGTAATGGATGCCATAAATATATGGTCTAAATTTCTGAACTGCATACACAACAGCCAAACATTCTTGTTCGCTCGCTGTGTAGCGTTTTTCAGTGTCCGTCATAGCTCTACTTGCGTAAGCGATTACGCGAGGCTTTCCTTCCTGAATCTGTACCAGGGTAGCGCCTAAGCCATGACCACAACTGTCACAGTGAATTTCTGTTTCACTATTTTCAATGGGATATCCCAAAATTGGACTTGTCACTAAGGCAAGTTTTAACTTATCGAAGGCCTCTTGCTGGTTTTCTCCCCAAACAAAAGGTTGATCCTTCTTTAACAATAAATTAAGGGGCATTGCAATCTTCCCAAAATTTTTCACAAAGCGTCTATAATACCCGCACATATTCACAAAGGATCTAATATGTGTTTGAGTTGAGGGTACCGGAAACTTAGTAATCGCCGTTACTTTTCCCGAATTTACCTCAACTCCCTCACTGGATATTAAATGACCTAGGTACTCAAGTTTGTCTGCTCCAAAGCGACATTTACTTGTTTTTAACCTTAAGTTTGGATTTTGAAGACATTGCAGAACAGCCCTAAGCCTCTGCTGATGTTCTTCAAATGTTTTTGCAAACACAATGAGGTCATCTAGGTAAACTAGAACCATGGTCCACTTAAGACCAGACAAAACCATGTCCATCAGGTATTGAAAACTAGATGGCGCATTACAAAGGCCCATCGGTAGTCTTCTAAACTGATATAGACCATCCGGCGTTACAAAAGCCGTTTTCTCTTGATCTTTTTCGTTGACTTCTATCTGATAGAAGCCTGAGATCAAATCAAGTATAGTAAAATACTTGGCACCACCTAGGCGATCTAGAGCGTCTTCCATCCTTGGGAGTGGATACGCATTTTTTTTGGTTACAGAATTTAATTTACGATAATCGATACATAATCGAGAACCGCCTCCCTTTTTCGGAACCAGAACTACTGGTGCAGCCCATAGGGAAATCGATTCTTCGATAATCCCTGCTTCCAATAGCTCATTTACTTTTTCTTTAATTTTTCCGCGCTCAACAAATGACGCGCGGTAGGGATGGAGCCGTATCGGCTGTTGATCCCCTGTCTCTATCTTATGTTTGAACAAATCCGATTTTCCTATTTCGTTCGTTACAAAAACGTCCGAAAATTCATCTATGAATTTGAGGATTTCGATCTGCTCAACATAATTCAAATTATCACCAAGTACAATTCCAGGGCTCTCTGTAGTCATTTTCTTTTCGCTTGACTACTTCTTTCCTCAGAGACTGAATTATTCTCGTTGAAAAGAAACACATTTGCACCNGAGACTGAATTATTCTCGTTGAAAAGAAACACATTTGCACCATTTTCACATAGTTCTATGGTCGCAATTGTCGTGACCTTTCCCAACGTTACTGGAGTACGACCCACATTCGTGATCCATACCTCAGTTACATGGTTTGCTACTATTGCATACACATAGGGTTGAACAATGTTCTTTTTGAACTGTAAACTTCGATTTGGACACAGTATCACTGATGCCGAAGAGATATCAGGTATCTTGACCTGAACTCTCACAGAATTCCTCGGTGGAATTCTCACAGTGTTACTTAGTGAACATTTATAAACCTTACTCTCTTTCTCACGGTCGCAAACATAGTCAACCGGAAGAATTTCTGACCCACAAAGATTGGTCCTCAAGAGTAGTTTATTGGTTTCACTTAGGTTTTCCAAATTTGAAATTATTTCACCTTGGCTATTACTAAGCTTTGGTGTTTCTAATTTCTCAGGCATCTTTTCATCCATACGTAGTGATGAAGGACGCCTAGTCCAATCGGTCCCTTACAATAGAGACTCTGGCAACTTGGGCATAACATAAAAGCCCCAAATTGACTTTTTCCCTTCACATGTGAAAATTAATTCCACATAATTTGAGAGTATGACTCTCCCTGACGCAGTTCTTACTGACAGTGGGGGTACTGTATACATTTTATGTACACAGTGTCCTACTTTCTGTAAGAACTTAGGACTAACTACAGAAATGTTAGACCCTTCGTCAATTCTCACAACATATGTGATTTTTCCAAATAATAAACTTATTATTATTTTAGGTCCAAGGTGCCGATGCCTAAACGGAACAGACATTCGCTCACCTCCTACACTCGTATGGTAATTATTTACCATACAAAGATTTTTTGATTTCGTAGCTTTTTGTACATAACAAAAAGCTTTTGGGGTTTTGGACGTTCCCCTTGCCCATCTTAGTTTTTTGGAAACTCTGGGTTTTCCACTAAGTCCCCAGAGAGACCATAAACTGTGGAGTTCTTTACTACTCCTTGTGGAGCCTTAGGACAATCTCTTATGAAATGTCCCGTTTCCTTACAACGGTAGCATCTACGCTCAGGCATGGGTTTTTGAGGGCCCTGAGGCTGTCCATACCCAGTCTGAGTAGGGCTACGTGGTCTAAAATTCTGCTGTGAACTTCCCTGACGCTTATCGTCAAGTTCAGCTTTAGGAGCTGCCCGTTTGGGTTGCTCAGGTTTCTCCATCTTTCTTAACTTCTGCAAAAATTCATTTGCATTTCTAATTTCGGAACAGTGCATGATGTTCCGAAGTGAAAGAGGTAAACCTTTAATAAGTTTTTCCACTTGTTTCAGTGGGGGCACATTTGGGTCGATAATCCCAAAATATCCTAATTTTTTCGAAACATATTGCCCGGCAGATTTGCATTTGCATGAAATGTGTGCAAAAATTATACATAATAATTTATAACTGCAACAATACTAATAATAAAGTTTAGTTTAGAGCTTAATGAAAGATCCTTTTCTGATAATTCTGATAATTTTACTGCCGTTCATTGCATTCTTGAAATTCTTTGTTTCAGTTCCGTTTTCGCCAGAGTAAAGAACTTTTAACACTTCGAAAATATGAATTTGATGAAATTTTTTCACAAAACTTGAGTAATTTAGACAAAGTTTGAACTTAGAAATTTGATCAAATCGATAAATCGAGCAATAAAAACACTAGGTCAAAATGTCACCATAAGTAGATAAGTCTAATATTTTTTTGAATCGGCTTTCAGACATTGATTTTTTTTCTCTCACGTTTTAAATGTACAAATCAACAAAATCAAAAACATAAAGATAGGTTTAAANAACAAAATCAAAAACATAAAGATAGGTTTAAAATTAAAAAAAAATTGAATTTAAAAAATGTTTTTATAATAAAAAAAAAATTTTTTTTTCCCAAACTCTGAAAAGAATCCACTTGACATCTAATGAATACTTACTTGTTAGTGAGAAGTCTTTTGATAAGAAAGGTGTAAAATAATTAAAAAATTTAAATTCAGCCAATTAGAATTGAATAAATTACTCTTGAAATNAATTAAAAAAAAATTGAATTTAAAAAATGTTTTTATAATAAAAAAAAAATTTTTTTTTCCCAAACTCTGAAAAGCATCCACTTGACATCTAATGAATACTTACTTGTTAGTGAGAAGTCTTGTGATAAGAAAGGTGTAAAATAATTAAAAAATTTAAATTCAGCCAATTAGAATTGAATAAATTACTCTTGAAATNGTGATAAGAAAGGTGTAAAATAATTAAAAAATTTAAATTCAGCCAATTAGAATTGAATAAATTACTCTTGAAATCTAATTGGCTATATTTGAAGTTTAGAATATTCTTGGTAATATGGTTAGTGATAGATATATAAGTAGGGAATTCCCAAACTCGATAAAATTTTTTTGTATCCAATCAAGATTAAGAACCTTAAAATGTCTCTGTTTACAACCCTCTCTAGCCTTTCTTAGAATTTTTATTTTTACCAAGTGTAGTATCAAAAACTTGATTTTCACCAACAGGATTTTCCATCATTTGAAGAAATTGTAAACTAAAAGCAGAAAATCTTCATAAAATGGATAGTTGCGACAATTTGGAGCCAAAGAATCGTCATGAGTTGCAGTGTTTGAAATTTTAAATTAGGAAGAGAATAATAAGGGGAGTGAACTAAGACAAGTGGAGACAGCAATGTCACCGGATTGTGTTAAATTAAAAAAAAACTTTGTTTTGCCAAGACGATGTGAGGTGAGTAATGAAATGATTATTGAGTAGTAAAAGCCTAAAGTGCTTTTGAATTATCGTAAATGTCCAATCAGCATACCTGGAAACATGGACCGGTTTACCCCCCATTGATGAAAACTAGGGAGTGGGGAGATCTAATCATGCTCAGTTTTTTATTCAAATCTTCCTGAGGCGGACACAGGAGTTCTTTTGTTTGGCGACAGCACGAAAAAAAATTACAACCGACGTCACGGGAATCCTCACCCAAAGATCTACCAAATATATAAAAGTTCTTCACGCCGTCTTCTCAAGTTCACACAACGAAAACAAACCCCAACACTAAACCACTCTACTCACTTCGCAATACAGAACTTTTAGAATACAAAACCAAACTCAAGGGACAGTTACAAAGATTTCTGCACAAATTTTATTCGTTTTTTTACAAATTCAACAATAATATTAAAAAATCAGCAAAGAAAATAAGAAAAAAACATGCAAGCCAACGTCCTAATTCTAATTGTATTTTGCACAATTTCCTCATCACTGGCGGCAGTGGGAATGGGACCGGCAACAGTTCATGACAGTAAGTTTTTGTTACTTATATAATTATTCAAAATGTGCAAATTTTTTCTCAAATTTATTTCATAATAATGCTTATTTTTTTTGGCATAGGTCATCCAAACATGTGTTTTGAATCAGGAAAACAAATTTACTACAATCCGGGTCAATCATGGCAACTTGAAGGATGTGCTATTGCTACCTGTTTCATGTCAAATTACAGCGGTGTCCCTCAACTTATTGTTTCATATGAAAGGTAAGCTTCATTTTTTTTTAATTTAAAAATTTGCACAATTTATTTTTTTCTAATACCACATAATAGTCCTCAGAAAGTATTCTGGGGAAATTATTATCGAGAAAGCATTCCGGTTAGACAAAATTTCCAAATTATTATGCAAATAAGGTTGTTGTTTTTTTCTTTCACTTTGGTCACCTTTTGACTATCAATTGATGATAATAATAATTTTTTGAGAACAACATAATAATGTTGTTCTCAAAAACATTTCAAAAAAATTTTTATATTAAAAATATTATTGTTTATTTATGTATTTCCGTTTCTAAATTCGAAAAATTTCATATACACTGTATAGGGTCTTAGTAACGAGTTGTCAGTGACAAAAATTGTCACTGTCATGATCAATTTTTTTTCTCGCAAACTTAAGAACCAAGCCCAAAAAAAATTTTTTAAGAACTTTATTATTAGTAATGATCTCAACTTTATATTTATGGCAAACTTTTTGTTTTCTTTTATGAAGAGGCCACAGAAAAAGCTTGAGTAAAGAGTCTTATTTTGGCTTCTTCTTGTTTAGATACTTTTGATTACCTGAAATGTTTAATTAGTCGGTTAAAAAAAAAGTTTGCTGAAAGTTTTTAATTGATACGCCTACTTGTTCAGGAGTTAATTACAGCGTACTTAATTAAGTCAACCAAAATCAAATTAATATGAAAAGAACTTTTACCATTGGTAATAATAGCTAACCAAATGAACTCATTTTGACACATTTCCAAATTTCATGATTGACATGCTTCTCAACATTTGCATTATTTCGCAAAGGCAAGAAATTTTTTTCCCACATCTTCTAGAATTTTTTTTTTTTTTTTTTTTGTAAATTTGACGAACTGGTTAAGGGCGCGTTCTGTCACTGTCACCTACACATATGTTGATTCATTATAAAATTATCATCTAAGCTTTTGCGATCTTAATTCAGTTTCTCATTGTTAGAGCTTCCTACCTAAAATGGCAAGCTTATCCACACTTGATTTGTGAGAAAGCAAAAAACATTCTTTGGCATGAATACATCTTACACAAAAATAATCTTGATTAAAACCGGATGAACCCACGCTTTCACCTCCATACCAAGAAACATTTTAACAATGGAACAATTGTTTATCATAACCATATCCCCTGACAATGCCATTGTTATTTCCAACTTCAAAATGGCTCATTGTATAAATTAACATTGCAGAAATTCTAGTAGTGTTGTAGAATGTCGATTTTAGTCGGTTAGCCATTTCTCAACTGAAATTCATAATTAAGCTACTTGGCCGGTTATTGCGAAAAAAAAAAATTTTTTTTTTATTCCACTCAACTGCATGAATTTTGGCACAAGTACAAATTCTGGAATTTTCGAAATTTCGAAANAACTTCAAAATGGCTCATTGTATAAATTAACATTGCAGAAATTCTAGTAGTGTTGTAGAATGTCGATTTTAGTCTGTTAGCCATTTCTCAACTGAAATTCATAATTAAGCTACTTGGCCGGTTATTGCGAAAAAAAAAATTTTTTTTTTTATTCCACTCAACTGCATGAATTTTGGCACAAGTACAAATTCTGGAATTTTCGAAATTTCGAAANTTTTTTTTTTTATTCCACTCAACTGCATGAATTTTGGCACAAGTACAAATTCTGGAATTTTCGAAATTTCGAAATGCTGATTAGTTGAAGGAATTTCTAGAGACAATGGAATCATCTCAAAAATTAGTCTGTATGAAATGTGTCAAGAATGGTTTCCAAAAAAAAAAATGTTTTGGATACACCTTTTGGAAATTCTTAGTGTGAGTAATATGTCAAGGTCATTGGTATATAGCCTTGGTATTTGCAAAATGATCTTATTATTTCCCCTTATTATTATTAGCTAACCATGATTTCATAAGTTAGTCATCATATCGCCTTCTGTCATTTTTTTTTACATTCCTTTTTTTTTGACTAGGAAATTGGCACAGTTCCGTTTTCCTTATTTCTGAGTCAGAGAATTAAGTTGATGGTTTTCTAGTTCTTAAATCCTTGGGATTTATGGTATTATTTGTTATGCTTCAATCCAATATCAATTAAATTCAGACTAATTAACATCTAACTAATGAGAATTTTTTTTTTGCAAAACCAATGCAATATAATCTCCCAAGGATCAATTTTTTTAAGAATCTCCAAAAAATTAAATTTCCGGTTTAAATTGACAAATAGGAAAAAGACATTGGTTAATTTCTTTGTTGAAAATATTTTATTTGATGTTTTTTGTTTCCCGAACAATATAAGCACAACAATGACAAAGTAAAACCTCATTATGTATAGAAATTATGTTGAGAACCTTTTTGCTAATTTTTGAAACCTTGACTATGTTTATCAGATTTGGCGAATTTTGAAGTTGGTAATAATGTTTAAGGTGACGATTTCCATGAGGAAGGACTTGACTCAATTAAATAAATTATAATAAATATAATTTTTGCTAAATAATACTCTATAGAAGTAAAATCTGACTTCCGTTTAGATATTTATTCAAAGATGACGGTGGTAATAACTGTCTCATATAATATCTCTTGTCAAGGTAAATCGACTCATATTACATTATCATAATTTATAATTAAAAAAAAAATTTAACGCAAAATTAGTAAAGAATAAATTTTCCTTAATTCTTTCAGACTCATCTTTGACGCCACCCTAAACTTCTAAAAAATACTTTTTTAACCAGAATATACATGTAAACTTCCGTAGGAAACTTACTTGTCCAGTAGATGTACAAGATTAATAATTATAATAATTTATTTAGGATAAAAAAATCAACACAAATGCAACAAGGAATAACATATATTATTCCTAATAATTTCAAAATAAGATCAGATTAATTAAGTCAAAAGTTTTTGCCTTGTGAAACTACTTGTCAAAAAAAAAGAATTTTTTTACCCCCGGAGCGACACCCTCTGTCCTTGTCAAGGTAGATCTTAATCAACCAATCAGACGTCTTCCTTAGGAAAATGTAGTCTGACAGTTTTCATTTAAACTACAATTCAATCAAGTTTAGGTTATATTTCCCAATGTTAGATAGTATGACGAATTATGTTGGCGCCAATGTCAAAGTCATCCCCATCCATCCATAATATAAATTGATTAGACCGGACGGACTGACGCATGCATGGGTCTGTGAGTCAATATTCTTACGTCGCTTGGCAACATCCACTTTGACAAAAATAATAGAGTAATTACAACAATGTCTAATTAATTCAAAACCACTCTCAGTTATGTAGAATTTTTTTTGTTTTTGCAAACAAAAACGACTTATTTCAATGAATTTATGACATGGGCCCATTAAATTCTTTAGGGAAGACGAGACGATTAATGTAGTTGACTTTGACTGCCTTTGCATTGTTATTTTAACAATATGTTCTTTCTGGCTCATAGTCAAAACTTAATAAACTTTCTTGAATTTTTCCTTATTTTAAATTACACCGAGTCAATTTCCTTATTTTCACAAAATGCAAAATTAATATGAAAAATATTGGCAAAAACAACAAAGAAATATTAAGGAAGGAAGTTTTGCTTATTTTTTTTAATGAAAAAAATAATCCTTTGTTTGTCAGATTGTCAGATTATAGAAGATAGTAATTGTTTGTTTTTTTTTGCTTTTTTATTTATTTTTTTTTTCTTTTTGGGAAAACAGTCAGTGGTCTCTCGAAATTTGTATAAAAATGATAAATTTAGTCAGTCATTAAATGACTTTTCACCGATATGAATACGAAAAGAATCAAAACAATCCTGTGTTCCTTATGCTTCTTGATATACGAATTTAGAGACCAGTATATCAATTGGCTACCTTTCCAGAGCATTACGAAACGACGCAATTCCTAATTATGCAAATTTTGAAAAGGTTAGAAACTAGAATCTCTTTCTGGTGAGAAGTATTTGCTGTAAACACTATTCTTATAAAACAATAGTTGACTCTTTCGATTCTGATTAGATTAAAAAAAAATTTTTTTTTGGCAATAAATTTTAAATGACTTTGTGACTCTTTATGCCAACAGTGTGTGAAAATGATCCATTATTTCACAAGGTAGTCTCTTTATGTAAGGATTTTATTATTCAAAAATCTCATCAAAAAAAAACTAGAATTTGCAAATTTGGAAGTTTGCTCAAGTTACCAAATGCTTCTGGTTTAATAAATTCCCTTTAGTAACTTTTTGATACGCAAAAAAAGTATTTGTACTATAATTATCATAAAACTTAATGGTTATTACTTACTTTCTTTTTTTGCAGTTGCGGTTCTGTAGGTGCAGATCCTCCATGTTACACAACAGAAGACACGACGCTTGCGTATCCTGATTGTTGTCCTGAAATTGTTTGTCCAGAAACCAACACCTCAGAACCATTGTCTGAGGGACAAGGTTCGAATGAAGGGTCAAAAGAACTAACGTCGACCTCCGAAGGTCAAGCCAGAGATGGAAGAAATGATAAATCAGAAAAAGATTCAGAAAATGAGATTGAAGATACTATCAAAATCTTATCAGATCCTAAACTTTATGGTTTCTTTGACCTGGATGTAGCATTGACCCGAAAAAATTCAAAGGGTTCATCATCATCATCAGGGACTTTGGGGAATGACATCATCGAGTCTAATGATTTGAGTCATTTGGGAACTTCGGATTTATTTGAAAATTCAGATGACTATGACATCATGTCAACGGATAGGAGAATATCTCCAAGATTCTTTTACCAGGAGTCAATTTCTCCAGGTCAAGGCTCATTTTATGAATGGACGTATTAGGAAATGGAACACTTACCCCACTTCCGTCTCACCAAAATCCTCACATTTTGAATCTCAGCTCTCCCATATCGTTTTAAAATCTAATTTAATTTTTATTAATTATTATATAACTAATCAAAGTTTTTGATAGTTTATACGCTGAATTTTCCAAAAAAAAAAAAAAAGAATGGGACTTTGTTGAAGTATTAATCCATTATATATGTAATAGGGTGCGGTCAAAAAGTTAAGACTTTCTGAATTACCATAAGTCTTTTTCTTTTTTTAGATGTGTACAAGGTAGGTACAGTGGAACTTGACTATAGTGAATTAGTGTTATAATGTCACCGGATATGATAAAGTTTGGATATAGTGATATTGGATATAATGAACCTTCAAATGTGGTTCATTATGTCTGGGAGATAGGGAATAGAATGTTAGTCTAAACCTCGCATATAGTAAACATCGCTTATTGTAAACAAAGTATCTTGGTCCTTAAAAATTCATTATATAATCAAGGTCAATTGTAATAAGTATTTGTTTAATTGTACATATTGTTGTGCTTGCCAAATATTATTAGACTGGAATTATCCGGATCCGTACGAACCAGTTTCATTTCACAAGAAGGAAGATTTTTTTTTATTTATTCAACTTAGAAAAAAAAAACCTTGCATAAAATTGATACTATTACTATGAAAATCCTTGTAGTTTGGTCGTTTGTGTCACATTGTATACGTAATACACGTGGTACTATCTTATTAATTGTTATCTATCTTCGCCGAATAGAAAGCAACTAATTTCTTATTACGTCTGTAAGAAATTATGTCCAGTGTCTGAGGAAGTTGGATATTTTTACCTCAGCTTCCTAGTCATTTCTCTATGTAATTCTCTGTATCAGGAGGTATGATTTTATATTATTCAATAATAAATTACATACGATTCCGATAGTTGGTCTATGACTTATTCTTCGCACTCTTCAAAAAATTAGTAGAGTTAAATGAATTAATTTATTAGGATTTTTTCATTAGAATTTGCCACATCAAGAAAAATTATTGTTTTTAAAATTTGACAATCAGAATTGGGAAAAAAAGAACCTAAATTATAGTCCCACCCTACAAAAAGTTAAAATAAAGAGCTTACTTTGTATGTAATATAGACAGATCATAATTGGATTAGTTGAAAGTTTTAAATTTTGTAATATTACCATTATTACATGACATATTATGAAAATTTGACCGTAGATGAGACTTAAGAAAGTTCAAAGTCTTACAAGCTGGGAATTTCGATAGGAATAGGAAATTAATACCTCCATTTATCCAATACCATGAACTTAAAATATGCGTTCTACCAATCACAGATAAGTAAGGTGACTTTTGTTTTTCGGGTCTTAAAAACTCATGTAGAATAATAATAATTAACTCTAGTAAATCCACAGTTTAGTATAACACTCATTGCTTACCAATGACAAGGTAAATATTAGTGGAATGTGTAAAGCTAAGTCAACAGTTCCCAATGTGCTAAACTATTTAAATATTCTACTGACTTTGCTAATCTACAAACACATTATTAATTATAAGTATCATATCCGAGTGGAGTAAAATAATCAACAAATTTTAGCATTGGATAGAATATACTAGGCTCATTCGATTTACAGAACTATTGGCTAACTAAACTAAACTAGCCAGGTAAACTAAAGAGAATAACAAGATTATTAGAAAAATCACAGATGTAATTTTGTTGTTTAAAAATACAGATAGCACATAAAGGAACCCGAGACGAAACTAATAATAAATGACTCAATCTCTTTAAAAATATTAGTCAGATAACAATATCCTTACTAAGAAGACATCAGTAATTTCGTTTTAGAAGACGCATAATTTCATAGATAGGATAGAGCCGAACAAAACTCCATGTGACTGAGAGGGGAATTAATTTACCATATAGTCTTTATCTGTTGCACCAGGAAAATTTTAAAATTTAAATATTAAACTCTTTCCGATAATCAGACTTGAAGAAAATACAAACATTCGAATCTGACTGGGTAAGGATTTGAATTGTTGAAAAAATTTCAGTTCCTTTGGTGTAGTTAAAAAAAAGCAGTAGTAATGGACGAAAATTGAGTAGTGGGTAAGGAAAGAAATTAAGCTTCTGGCCCATATATAATTTGTTGAAGGCTCACGGATGTACCAGCCAAAAAACCAACTATTCCAAAGAGCATCACTGCCAAATCTTTCCATAAAGTCCAATGGAGTCGTCCATATCCTGTCCCGTAGTTGACCAACATGTTGATGATCGGAGGGAAAATTAAGGCCAATGTCGAACTACTCACAGCACCAACGAATGATATGAATAAACTCAAGTCAGGTATTAGCACCGCCAACAAAACTGGAAAAAGACAATTTAGTTTCAATTTAGTTATGTAAATATGAATCATTCATAACTTACACGTAACGATGACTAGCACTGTGCGAAAAACATATTCCCATAAAATCTGCATCCGCTCTGTAGGAATTCGGCTTTTGATAGCTGGCCAAGCAATATCAATGGGAACATAGAACTGGAGTGCGTAGGAGAGAAAGATTGAGAGCGCCATGACCAATCTTACTGATCCTGCCAATCTAAAAAATGCAAATACAGCTTAATCGCCACGAACATTTGTATGAGGAAGTCATAAATTTAGATGAAGACTTTACATGTCTGCTTGCGGTAGGTTCAGTGTGATACTACCCTTAATAAAACTCCCATACTTGACATAGCCAAAGAACCCTACAGCTGTATAGAGACAACCCACGATGACCATACCCGTGTTCAATACGCCTGTCCAACCACGAAAATCCTGAGGAGTCTTCATACTATTTTCCAACGGAAGGATCTGTATAGAATATAATCATAGTTTATTTATAAGTTGCACGGAATGTAAAATCGGGTTAATTACCATCCCAATGCCTTCAAATGCATAGATGGCAGTCCCAAAGTAGAGAGGCAATTGTTTCCATGAAGAAAATCCAACAACTACTCTTTTACTATTTATTGGTGGCAAGTTTTCGAAAATATAGTAGAAGATAATACCAAGCCCAACTGCCATGCAGGCATTGGCAATCATTGAAAAGGGAGCCAAGTACTTGAGGTTCCTGATCCAGTTGAGGATGATCATGGGGAGAAGAAGGATAGCCATATATGTCTGGACACTCCAATCTGGACCCATGTGATCCTTAACAACCTGTTTTCAAAAAAAAGTTTCATATCTTCGACATAACTTTTCAAAGTTATTGACGTTCATTGGTTACCACTTGGAGATTTGTAGCCACAAAAACAAAATATACGCAGCAGAAGCCGAGTTGCGTAACGCATAGGAATACGTTGATGATAATCCTATTGAAATAAATACGCAGTTAGACATTAAATATACAGTTTGTCATTTTTTGTTCCTTTACCTTGCAAAGGATGAGAACTTTCGTAGACGTGGCGGTCCAACTTTAAACGAAGTCTCAGCCACTTCTGCAAAACTCAGGCTGGGAACTTGAGTCCTGCGACATAACTCATGGGAACAATTGACCTATAAAAACAAAAATTAAGAAATCAAGGTCTAATTTATGTTTCAACTCAAAAGTTGCAGTATGCTGGATAGCTCATACAAGCATGTGCATAGTGTGGACACAAATTATCCCGATGACCACCGTCGCAAGCGTACCGACAGTAAGACCAGCATTCTTGAAGGCGTCAGGCATTGCCAAAATTCCAGTTCCGATGTTTCCTTTCAAAAGATGAATCATAGTGTCGCAGTTTCTGAAACACAAAGAAATAACGTCAAACATTTACGAACCGCAAATTATACACCACCTCATGAATTTTAAATTCTTAGTCATATTGAGGGATACAATTGATAAGTTAATCTGTGGAAAAAGACTGGAGGCATCAACCTAGATTCTTTACTTTATAGCTAATCAAGAGTTCATGACAGGACTCATAAAGTTCGAAGAGTGCAAGGAACGGTGTTGGGAAAATTACACAGAGACAAAGATGAAATAGGTTCATGACATGCTAAGGCTAACAACACCTTATTTGTGTTTACAATCCAAACACTACTTTATCCTGTTGGACTAGCTATGTCGTTTAAATCATAGTCAAAGCCTTCGAATTAGAGTTGGTATGAAATTGGCTAAGAAGACTTACGACGTCGGATGGAGGACATCTCTCTGAGAGTGAGGGTCATAATGCTCCCCAGTCAATGAGAAGTCATCTCCAATTGGTTTCTTCAAAGAAATCACGGTGGCTGATGGTTTCTGACCAATGGCTCGAGCGGATTCGTTCCGTTGTAAATATAAATTGCTATCACTTTCCGAGTCCTGAGATCCATGCCTAGAAGAACAAATGGTCATAACTTTGATCAAATGTATACAAATCCACTCCGTCCAGAATCCGTGGTGGGTCCTAGTTTATGATCCGTCTTAGGAACTGAGTAATTATCTTCTGAATGTATTGTCTTGTGTTTAAAATTGAGCAGTAGTGTGTAAACTCTTAGAGTTATTTAGAAGTATTGTCCAAAAACTTAGATGATGATGCCGAAGTCGAGAGGAAAAGGTGAATAATGAAGAAGAGTCAATTGACATATGGCAGGAACCTCACGTTTCAGGGAATGAGAGACAGGTGGTAATTCAACTGATGAATAAGAAGTCAACCTAATTAGTAACTTCGATACAAGCTACACAATTAGACCCGTTTTTAATGCTTACCTTTTGTATTCCAAACAAAGGGAACAAATTTGTATAGGCCATGGGACAGAACTTAGCTAGACGCAGATGAAGTAAGGTCAAAGATATAAGCCAAATTATTGAGCAGTATGTAAAGCATTGGTTAGAGAAAATTACGGTCTAGGATTGAAGCACCAGTTATTACTTGTTTCTGGTTTTCATACAATTACTTTTGCTTACCTCACACACTTGGGATCAAAAGTTTAAAAATATCAGTGACGACAAATTATGTATAGCATGATGTTCCAATTAGAGTGCATTATGTAATAAGTGTAATAAATCTTCAACAATAATTGATGTTAACACCTGTCTTGGAAATACCACAACTAAGGGGTAAATGGTAAAGTTTTATAAAACGTCAACCATAGTAACCAACCTTACTCAATACACCACTTCACGCTAGATTTGAGTTATTCTAATTGAAATTAGTAAACTTTAAATAGTTTTAAATAATTGAATTTCACTTACTCATCATATTGTTGAGAACCGCTCGAATCTGCTGCCCCGGTTAGTAGTAAGGGCTCCGACTCTTCTTTTCGTGACATTTTTCTATTCTCTGGATAGTTGAGGGGAGTGGGAGAAGTGAAGACTTGCTAAAGTTTACAACAATGTACCAAGAAGAATGATTCCAACTATAAGATGGATTTGGACTTGGGAGTAATTCCACAGTGGTAATTTTAACATTGAATTAAGATTTGAGCTGTCTTTGTTTGGATTTCTTGATTTGTGCTCTTGTCAAGATAACTTGTAGTAGCTACGACAACAAGACTAATTGTAAATATGAAATGAATTAGTACTGTAGATAAAGTAGTGGTAGGTGGGATAGTGATTGGAATTGATTGAACAAGATGTTTGTCAAGTAAGATGATAAGTTGAGAGATAGGACGAGATAGTTGGTGAATGGAGCAAGGAGACTTGTGAATTCAAGCTGGAGATGACTCGGGGATGACCAAGAGTTAACTAAAGAGGCTCAAATACTTTCCAGACAACTACTAACTCTTCAAGTTAGATGGAAAACAGAAGAGATTAGACAGCGAAGGTAACGTTTAGTTTGACATTCTTCCAAGAATTTCTATTCTCAGTTACACGATGTCAATCCCATAAAATTTTATCTTCTCACGATTAGTCTTCTTTATCTTCACATCTTCTTTCTTTTACAACTCTTTATAAGCTAATTATTAGAATAATTAACTACAAGAGCCACTCAAGTCCAGAAATGACATAATAAATTACATTATTCTCTCTGAGATTAAAAATTACCATCTAAGATGACATTAGGAATCCAATTTGTTCCAAAGATTCTCTCCTGATATTGTCATAGAGGAAGACCAGCAGCAGTCACTTAATACTCTTTGTCCAGTTCAATTTAGTGTAAGAGATCTTTCACTTTTGCAATTGAAAATTAGCTATTTTTCCTCCAGTAATAACTAGGTACTTCTTAAAGTATTCTCACTAAATATTTTAAATTAACCTTGAATGGTGATTGAGAAGATTCTTGATTCATCAACAACTATTCTAAGGAAAGTTAGAGGAGTAAAATTAGTAGGTCAAAAGTTTGGTTAGGAATATCCTAATTAAAATTAGAGGAAGGAATGTGTAAATTAAGTGCTTGGTTAATAACTAATATTGATGAAGTGTTACTAAGCCCCTCTATTCTGTTCCTGTGGTTTTGGTTGTTTGACAACCAAACTTCTACCACTGTTTCTCTGACAAAGTTAGGCCCACCTTTGAGTTACTAGCCCATATGGTGATTTTATTAGCACATATTCAACTTATAAGCCCATATGGATAGAAAACTTACTCTACATTCCCATGCGCAAAAAAATCCACATGATTCAAAAGGGTTACGATATTAACCCTTTTATCCTTAATTTATCTTCAATTCTTATCTTTAGAAAAAGTGTCTTTGTAGGTAGAACTTTAATCAAGCTTACTTAAGTAATAGAAAGACCGACCAAGTACTTAACAAATCCATTTCATGTTCCGGTGCTAATCATATGTCAACTGACCGTGAAAGATTAAAAGCAAGGTTTCTCAATGACATCAATAGAAAAGAATAAGTTTATCGTCCAAAGAATAGAGAAGTAATCAATAGGTTAGGTACTCTTTCTTCAAATAGCCTTCTGTTAATTTCAGGACTAATCGATAAGACTGCACTTATATTTTATTAATGTTATATATTAGAAAAAATTATTTTCTCTCTGGCGATGAAGTTATTTCTTTATTGAATTATAAATATGAAAACTTATTATTAGATGGTTTTGCTTGACTTTTTCCTATCATTTAGCTTGGTGTCATTGAAAAAATGACAATGGATTTCTTGTGTTATGATTTTGACTTATTATGTATTCTGTTACACTATAGAGTATAAAATTGTTTGTAATTTTCCATTCGAAATCCTCTAATCTGTTTCTATTGTGGAACAAAATGAGACAGCTCTTAAAGATCCCTATTATAACTTATGTACAATTTGAGTCCTACTGATTTTCAACAACTTCTCTTCCTGTCTTTCAAAGATTAGTTAAAATAATCTAACAATCCACAAGACTTTGATGCTGTATGGGTAGAATTTTAAGTATACACAGGGTGCCCAGACATTTTAGAAACTGGAGAAAATAAGATTTATTTTTCCACCTACTTCTTATGTCGTCTCTTATTCTTAGTCCCTATTCTGCTTCGTATAAAACTTCGCATAACCTAATTCTAGCAAACTAGACTTTTACTACAAATTACTGTGTGTTGACAACCTGATTATAGACTTATTCTCGGATTAAATACCTGTGAACACTGACCGCGCAAAAGAATTCAAATTTTAACCAAATTCTAGACTTTTGCACACTTTAGAAGGGATTTTCTTTGTAAACACTAATTAATTGAACATATTATATATTTTAGTGCGTCAAGTAAAATAATTCAAAATTTCATCATGTGATATTGTGATACCTGTACTGCAGTATTTAGTTGAGTTAAGTAATCGGTTGTTGGAGCACTCCGGTCATGATTTTAAAGGTTATTAAATTATGATTAGCTAATTTAACCAGTGCTACGGCAAAACATCCCATCTACGTTCTAAATTGAATTGTTCAATTTTTCATCCAAGTCAAAAATATATACTGCATAAGCATAAAAAATATTATTAGTTTGTTAAATTTTGTTTCAGATTAGAATCAGGATTTACTTAGTCGAGTCAATTAAAAAGCAGCTGATCGAAGGCATGGCCATTCACAAAATTTTGTACACGATTGGTCAAAAAAATTCAATTCCCTGAGTCCTTTGGAGCGATAGTCAATCGTATCTTTACGTTTTGACAAAAGTTCATAACAGAACCAATGTGGTTGCTTAAATTACCTTACTATTCGACTACTTTGGATTATGAAAAAATATTCCGTTACCCTAAATAAAATCTTCGTGCAAATGTCTAGAATTTGGTTAAAATTTGAATTTTATTGAGCGCACAGCTATTTAATCCGAGAGTACTTTAATTGTCAACTTAGCTCACTTGATTAGTTACGAGAAATTAGATAATTTGAAGAATAAGAATTAACAATTTAATTTAAGTTCAAATTTACCCCTGTCCTCAAGTTCGCAATCTACCAATTTAGCTGATTAGCTCACCTGGACCCGACTGAGTACCATTTCAAACCGTGCACTTATTAATCGACGAAAGTGGAATTAATTCAGCAAAAACGAGAACTCGACCTTCACCTTATTCGCCAATCAAAACCCGCACGCGGGCCCGCCACTAGATTTATTCACCACGTGATTAGACTAATGCACTTCCGTCCCAAGCGTTATAATTTGTGACTGCAAGAATATACACTTTTCCATTAATAATTACAAATTAATTACCCAAAGTCTGATCTAGATATGAGATAAAATTGTTTTGAATGTTATAAGCTATTTGTTTCCTTTAATTGACAAGTTACACGATCAGTTATGTGGTGTGACTGTTGCAAAACCAATTAATTAAGAAAATTGGACTAGAGAACTTGGCTATTTACAAAGTTCTTCGTAGCTTACACAGTGCAGAGCGTTTTCAAGCATACGGTTAGACATATTTTAGTCCAAGGTTGCTGAGAAATTTTGGAAAATAAAATATGCCTAAATTTTTCATAGCCTTGTTCTAGTGAATCCAAACTCTAATTAAAGATGGGAAAGAACAAATTCTCTGCGATTCATACACAATATTCATGCAGTCATGCGTCAAATGTATCACTAATTGAGGAGTATCGCGTAAGAACGTTCATTTTAGCTTTTTCAGATTTCATATAATATAGGCTTCGATGGTAGAAGGTAGCCTCTCATGGAAACTTCCGATGGTTACCTCGCCAGTTTTTCCTTTAGTTCAACGTTTTTTTTTTTTAATTTTACGTTAAGTTTTTATATTTTCTTTTTTTTAGGTTTAGTTATTTATTTATTTTTAATTTATTAATCTTCATATTGAAGGTTAGCAAGGATCTTGTGTTGCTAATAGCCTTGGAGGTTAGTATGTAAAGCTACCATGAAAGGCATAACAACCTAACATTTACCACCATTGGCTAAATCCAACCTAAGAAATGTTAATGGAGTTGTTCTCAACCTCTCAATTCTAGCGAAATAAGGAATTTTTTTGCGATATGGTGTGCACAAGTCAAATTTTTGAATTCCAAAGCCCGGTCAAGCTTTCGCTGAAATGGTTCGACAATAACAATAACCCGCACGTAAAAATAACACCGTGTAACATTGTGCTGTGGGAAAAATGGAAGGCGAAGGAAAAGAATGGGTCCGCTGTCCTTACCAAAGGAATGTTGGCCATTGTTAAGCATTTTTGTACGAATGTTCAACTCAATTGAAAATCTTGAATTTAGTTGATTACGACAAACGTAAGAACTACAGTTAAAACGGAGAAAGTCGGTTTATAAAATCTTTGGGCACCCTGCAGTTACAAACACGCGTAGCGTTCATCAATTGCATATTCGGTCACACGTACTCTGTTGCAGGAGCTAAAGATTTAATATTATTATCGACTAATGAAATGAAGATTATATTTAATCAGAGATAAGAAGTGAATACTAAAATTGAAGTCAAGGGACCTACTTTTTTTTTGAATATCTGTTTGGCTTCAAGTGATTAAATTATACCTGTGGTTTGATAAAATTAAATGATTAGTTCAAAATCCTTTAATAATATTTTAACTACTTAGTTGCTGTATTCGTATTTTAGATAGAGAATTATTTTTTATCTTGCAAGATATTTGTTATTCTAAAAGAGATTTCAACCACGCGTCAATGATTTTTTATATACAATCTCGAACAAGATTGTTATAAAATGAAATTTATCACAAAATAGAATTTTATAAACACTTTCGAAATTAAATAGAATTTTAAGAAACTTTCCGTGACAATGTATATTATTGTTAAATTCCGCCTTTAAGCATTGTAAAATTATTCAATAACTCCTGTACACCGACATGGGTGCCTGATTAGTAATAATAAATGATTGGAAATAATTTAGTGAGAAATTAATTCGCTGGTGACTGATTCCATTAAATCTGAATACATGTAAAGAGCAACAAGAATCCCTACACTGACATAGAATAGGACAATTGGGCCTAGCACAACAATTTTCTTCTCCTCTTCAGTGGACGGTCGAAGGATTTTGATGCTTGCTGAAAATAATAAAATCAATCAATTAATAACTATGATCGAACGAGTTGTCAATATGTCTAAGAAAATTAGATTGACAATGTACAATCAATTGCAATTTTTTCTACCTTGATTCATAAACAGTTACTAAACAAATTTAAACTTCATTTCAAGGACGCTAGTTTTGAATATTAAAAAAAAACTTGGGAAACTCTGGTTGCTAGTCAAAATGAGACTGATGTTATAGTCGACTGTTAAAGAGCTGCTTATAAAAATCTAGTTCGAAGTGATGAGGTAACGTTACCAAACGCAAGATATACTTGACCTCTAATTGAACGGAATTAAATACTTTATGTTTATGTCTACCGAACTTAAATACAAAACAGCATTATGCATTAGGTTGATATTTTCACAAGCATGTCGACTACTTTCTTACCAAAAGATGCCCAACCGACAGATGCAGCAACAAGTAGAAGTCGAAGTAGAACTTGATCTGTTCCTACATGAAGTATATGCAAGACTTCAAACACAGTTACTGCAACTGCAACAGGTACAAGACAATAACCGACCACACAGACGCATTGGAATATAGACCTGGATAAACAATTCATTACTTCATAACTAATTTTAAGAAACAGTCCACAGGCTTACATAGTTGTTTTTTGTACAAAAACAGCATTATAAGTGACAAGAGCTTTGCCGATCCATATTAATAGGAATGTTGCTGTAAAGCGAGAGCTGTCTAAAGACTCCGACATTCCTTGGAGCAAGCTGTAAATAGGGAATGATTATAAAATTTTTTTAGATAAACACAATACAAAAGTAAAAAAATATTAACTCACAGCCCGATGTATGTACACAGAAACAAAGGTCCCCATAAATCCCCTGAAACAAAGGTTTGGTTACTTTACTTGGAAACGTGGTTATGGTATGGTTGTTAAATTCAATCCAAGAATTATTGTTTTAATAAAAATCAATCGAAAGAAAGCTCACAGTCTCTCATCAGGATGCTTGTCGTCGACGTTGGTAGCAAGGCAAATAATAGTTTTTGTCCTACAGCTTTTAGATCTCGAGTCTATAAAAATTAAATAAACATACAAAATTTATCAAGACTTATCCTTATGGTTGAACTTACTATACTAGTCAATATCGGTTCATCCAACGTGTCATAGACCCCGTCTTTATTATTACCACGAACTTCAGGAACTGAAAGGATTATGTCTCCTTCAAGTTGACCGGAATCGCTATCAAGTTCGTTATCAAGACTTCCCGACAACGCCATTTCATACAAACATCCTACAGAAATTTAAAAATTAGTCCAGAATCAACTCCTTACCACACGAGCCTCTTAATTTGAAGCCTATTATTTCGGACACTCTCGGAACACCTGTACTTCTAACACGCAGGTTTAAAACATTGACAGAAAGGATAACGATCTATTGACATTATTTCTGCATTATTTCTAATTTTTCACTTCCTATTCTTATAGCATGTGGAAGTGTGGTGAATACTCATATGTCGAACAATACATTATAGCCTAGTTTGAATGTGAATTCTTGTCTAAGAACGACATATTTCAGTAAGAAATTTACTGACTGGTATTTCAAAATTGACTGAATGGCTCATTAATTAACAATCGAAGGAGTAACTTACCAAATTTCTAGATGACCAGGTAGATCGTCCTCCTTTTATAATTAGTAATTAGACTAAAACGGCTGACTATTACTGACGTCAATAAAAATATAAAAGTTTGGAGAAACAATGCAGATCCAGAAATTTAAATTTACTTTTTAGCGCAATAATGCAAGTAATTTCTCACCTGGAAATGATAAAAGTCCACAGTGTCAATTCTATTCTCAGTAGCTGGGCATATCATGAAACTTCTGCTTAAAGGAACAATTTGTGAATTTTGTGAAATTCATTGTAGTAGTACAACAAATTATAATTAATTATAATAATATTACCAAAAGAACCGTTTATTACTAGAAAGAGTTTTTAGCAGCCCCAGAAATAAATTATTGTTAAATTTTAAAAATAAAATATAAAACATTGATTAAATCTTTTCCTTTATCGTTGCTCTATCATTAGTAGTTTACAACAAATATTTGAAAATCATATTAATAAATTATGGTTATTTATTTTATAATTATAATTCATGATTGACAATAATAGCTATTTTTAAAAATACTTATTTAGCAAGGAATGTAGAGGTTACCATTTCTTAAGATTTTCTTTTGGATTTCGTTAGGTTTAGGTTCTTAGGTTCTTCTTAGGTTTACTTTAGATTAAGGTTGTTAGGTTTACTTCAGGTTTAATTTGTTAGGTTTCTTTTAGGTTTAGGTTGCTAGGTTTTTTAGATTTAGGTTGTTAAGTTTTCTTTAGGTTTTGATTGTTACATTTTCTTTAGATTTTTTAAAGATATCTTTAGATTTGCTTTTAGGTTGTTAGGTCATTAGCTTGTCTTTAGGTTAGTTAGGTTGTCCGGTTGTTAAATATTATTTAGGTTTAGGTTGTTTACGTTCAATGATTGATGTCAGATTCCTAATCTGCATGAAATTTCTGTTCGATTGGGGTATAACTTACTGCAATTCCGACCAGTGCCTTTAGAATAAGTCAAACTAAAAGATTTCAAAAGATAACACTTTCAGCTCCATGATCCTGTAGTCTCATTAGCGTATAATTGTAGCAAAGGGTCTCATCTTAAAACTAGGTGCCTGTGTTGTTTTTGTGCAAATAGATTTAAAAAAAAATTTTTTTTTTTCTTAATGTGTTTATATAAACCTAAAAAATCACAAGATAAAATATTAATAACTTAAAAATCTCAAAAAAATCCGTCATAAAATTAAACCTTGAGAGGTAGTGATGAGAGGTAAGGAACTAGATAGGACCTCTGCCTAAGTCCTACCCAAATTCATAACTCATGAGTCATTGGTTGGTAAGTACATGAGTGATTGATAACTTTAAAGTTTATGGTTAGTGAAGAAGGAAAAGAAATGAGCTGCCCAACTGTTGAGAGGTGGTGTGAGTGAGTGGAGTTTTTGAATTACCAGGTGAGAAGTGCACTTGCACTCCGAACAACGGCGAAAGTGAATTTTAAAAATTATTCAAGATCCTCAGTCTGTCAACATCAAACGTTTGTGTGGTCGCTAGTCCTCCAGTAAGAGTTCAAGTGAACAGTGGAAGTGAAAACCGTTAGCACAGTGGAAGTGTGTTCAATTAATTAACTGTGGAACAACAGTTACTCATCTACCAATTTATTTTGTAAGTTTACCTTTTCTTCCATTCATTGTTCCAAAATATAACTTCAAATGGATGTTCAATGAATATGAATGAATGACAAATTGTTCACTTTACATTTCTAAATTCTAATACACCTATCGTTTCATTCATGTCCTTTGTCTCAGTTTCGAATCTTTAGATTCTACAGTTATTCCATTTTATAGAAGTTGAATTGAAGTCTTGCGGAGCTTTTGTTATTTACTTTGTCGATGGAAATTAAAATAATAGTAAATAAATGAATTAAACTCAAAGTCCTAAACAAAGTACAAAGTTTATTTATTTAATTTCTGGAATCTAAAGGTACATGAACTGTATTTCTCCTGATTTCTCTCCATTCGAAGACTAATTACACAACAAAGACTCCGTCTCCATTAAATTGATTTTACAATTCAAATCGATGAATAATAATCTAAACCTACAAATAGATCAAATAGTACGTTTTGATTAATTTTTGAAAATATTTACCTTCAGAATAAATTTTTTTTTTTGAATCTTGTACTATGTATTTTCATGATCAACGATTAGGTATCTTTATCACTACTGGTCATTGGTCTTCGATGGTCAAATCTAACATGATATTTATTGAACGGTTTCTCCTAATTCATTGTTAAAATTTTTGAAATTCGGATATAACATAATTTGTGTAAGAGGTATTTTAGAGAGAAAATGGCGTCAATATGAATTGTGTCAGTAGACAAAGTAAGAGAATTAAAAAGTTAGTAGTGAGTGGCTGAAAGGAGGAAGAACAACACTAACCTGGGTCAAAGGTTACGTTTACACAAATTGTACATGGATAATTTACACTTTTTTTTTTCTCTCAGTAAAAGAGCCCAACGACTAAATCTATTTTCCTTTTAAATTTAATATTGCGTAAGTAAGAATCACGTAAGCAATGCAATGCAATTAAAAAGTTTTAATTCCTCACTCAGAGATGCAAGACTATTAGTTTAGGGTTTAATGACGTGAGTGATCAGGTCGTAAATGTTTAATTTAAAAATTTTATTAGAAGGGATTTGAAAAAATGAGAATGACCTAGTCCAGACTCAACCTGTGTATTGGTAAATTGTGTAACTAGGAATAGTTGGAACACATGTTGGAATTATTGATAATATAATTTGAAAGTGCATTAGAAAGCATCAAATCTTCTGTTCTGTAGCAGAGATAATAAAAACTATGTGAGTTTATTGATTAATATGAGATTTTTCAATTGGAAATCCCGAGATTGGTAGCTCTTCTTCACCTGAACGGAATCTGTAATGTTTTTGAGGAAATCTCCTCTCATAGAGGTTGTGTGGAGTAGTGCGGAGCGACATGAAAAGCAATAAAATGACCACAGTGACAGAGACGCTTATCGATTGATTATGTGAATAGATGTGGACGGGATGGGATGGGAAAGTGATGAATTTTCTCCTTTCCCTTTCCTTTCTCCTTGTCTTTCTCTTCTCCCTAAAACAAACCCAATAAATTCAACTAAACTTCTAATAAAATGTTCCAACCTAACTTCCTCTCATCCATCCCCTTCTCCATTCATGAACAAAAAATTCCTCATGTCGAGCTTTCAATTTATATCCGAACTTGGTTTTATTTTTATTGGAAATTCGGGTTTATCTTCTTTTTTTTCTCTCCTCTTCTTGGAAAGACCATGCATAGGGACAAAGCTCCATTTTAAAAGTAAACAACTCCAGAATCTCTTCACAAATACTATTTTTCTTAGATTGTCTCTTCTGGTGCTGGAGAGGAAGTTCTAATAATGCTCTCTGGAAATTAGTTTATGAGGCTTCTGTAGTAGTGAGTGGTGGACTCGTTACGGAATTTAATCCCATTTTCTTGACTCGCTCTCTCTCTCCTGTTTGAGAGTAGTGGAAGGTGGAATTCAGGAGCTGGAGATGATTAAAAGAGTTAAATAAACGAGAGAGATAAAGAAAGTTTTCATGTTTAGTACATAGTTGACAGTTGATGAGATGAAACGGAAGTGACGAGGAAGAAGGATCATCGAACAAGAGAAGAATCGCTGACTCCCTGCAGTTATTTCTAGAACCAACAGACTCAGCCTTCGTATAGGATTTGCCCCTTCCTCGACCTCACTGTGTCTCCTTTATTGTTTTTCCATATCAAATTCTAACAAAGTGTTGACTTACGTGAACTCAAGTAATTATTTCGTTATTATTGATGATAATTTTTATTAGAATCAAATGAGTCTATTGTCTTTCTTCCTGACTCATCCTGGACTCATGATTCAAGAGCTTGTCTTTGGAGTGAGTTTGAGGAGGGTTTACGTAAGCCAGTAGTAGTGAATCTCCTCAAGGATCTCATCATCATTTCTCGTCTAGCCACGCTCCTACCCTCAAATCGCCTCTACAACACGCGGCTTACGTGAGAAACTTATACTTTTTTATTCTTCTTAGACACTCTCGCATAAGAGTCCTATATATGGTTTTTACTCTTCCAACTACTTGTCACTTTAACCTCCGATTCCTAGCATGGAATGAGACAGACTTCATCCAAGTTATAGCCAAGCTCCAACTATTCAATTACTCACAACTAATATTAGTAATTGATAGTTTAGCAAACTTTAGTAGAGACTACTCAAGTCTCATAAATATGAATTTGATCAGGTAATGTGTCTGGAAATGGCTCAACTCTATCTTCCTCATCATTAGTATTTTTATGACTTTTCTTCAGACGAATTAGTCTTGTAATTAAGGATTTTAGGGTACCACCACTACTAGAGGATCTTGGTTCTTCACATCTTTCGATGGTTCTAGCATCGTTTAGATCTTCCAGCTGTACTTGTTTTGATGTAAAGGATTAGAGTGCATGCTATGCAGTCTAATAATGTCTGTACATGAGGATGAAAGCCTTGAGTCTCATTTAAAACCGAACACTTTTTTCTTTACTCTCGAGTCTCGGGGAATCGAAAGTAAAAGTGTCAGGTTTATTTTTCATATGAAAATCCTGGGACTGTTGAGCATCTTCATGTTTTCTGGGATTTTTCTTTCGTATCGGTTGGTTTAACTTCTTTAAGACGGAGTGCGAAAATGGAGTAGATGAGAGGCCATCATGGTTTCACGTCAATCAAGATGAGGCAGAGAGAGGTTCTTTTTTATTAACCCTCTTCATCTGCAAAATGAGTATCTGTAAATGAAAATATGGAAGTGGAGTCTAATTGTTGAGAATTCATTTAGACAAAGTTTGATTTTATTGAATAAGGGGACGTGATGTCTTGTGGAAAGTATTGTCTTGAGCTAGGACTGCGCATAAAGGTTATTATAACAATGGCGAAGGAGCCCAGGAGGGCCTTATTCTTTATTTTTTCATCTTCATCTTCTTCGGTGTGTAAGTGCATAAGATGTTGGAGATTTATATTTTTGTCTTTGGATCTTCTCGGAGAGACTACCTGGCTCTCTGATTCTTCATCTGACTCAGCATTTGCGTAGAGGAGGGTACTTACTAATCTTTAAAACTGAACGTGTTCTAAACCCCATTTCCCCGTCTCAGGAAGACTTTTTATTCAAGTTTTAGTTTATGAGTCATGTTCCTTATAAACCACCACCACCATCCATCCTATCAAGAGGCAAGGTAGTACAATGGAACCATTTTATTATTATCATCCACCGTGAAAGAAGATCAGTGGAGGATTTGAGGTCCAGGTCGAGACCCACCTACCGTGGTTTTTTGTTTTGGTTCTCTAGAGGAAGGCTTACGGAGGTTTGGCGTAACAGGTTAAAGAAACAATATCCACTTGAGGAAATGGGTCTGGTGAAAATGTTTACGGAGAAAATCTCCTTCAAGGACTCTGCAGGAAGATGAGGAGAGAGAGGAGAGAGAGTTAAAATTAAATTGTGGAGGTTTGAGTCAAGAAGGAAACCTTCCACACCCAAATTATAACTGTACTTAGATCCAGTAGTGGTATAATGTGTAGGAACTTGTATCTATGGAGAGAATAGGAAGAAGACGTACCGGACCGGAGGATATTAAATATTTCGGGGAAGATCTCTGATGAGTAGGAAGAACGATCTTGACTTTTTGGGCAAACTATCAACAACATCTTGGGAAAACCAGAAGTTCCCTCACAACTTTTCTTCTATTAAGAACCTCGAAATATAAACTCAATCCAAAACCCCGACATAACATCTCACGAGTACTCTTCTTCAAACTATATCGGAGAAAGTACCTCAAGAGTATTATCTCAGATACTTGTTTTGAAATGTACATGTATAAGAATTTTATTAATTTTCTAACCAGAAGGAGGCAGAGTTACGACAGACTTTTGTTCTTTCTACGAAATCATTTAAATAAACTTGATTCATTCTGAACATTTTACTTACATTTTTTTTAGAAGATTTAAATCACTGACCTAAAAAAATTTTTCAGAAGGCTTAAGAAGAGTACGTTATAATTTTTAGTGGATAAATACAGAGTGTTTCAAATTATTGAATCCATTATCCTTTATCTAGTTCTCAAAACTTGGGATGACGTAGGGGAAACTGATAGTTTTATTGTAAGGAATATGTGTATGGTATTGGACTTGTGTTGCATTATTAGTTTAAATACATAACTTTTT
Organism: Holacanthella duospinosa; assembly: GCA_002738285.1. Lineage (NCBI taxonomy): Eukaryota > Metazoa > Arthropoda > Collembola > Poduromorpha > Neanuridae > Holacanthella > Holacanthella duospinosa. The sequence continues at coordinate 355,337 of NIPM01000049.1, read as the reverse complement.
CGTTTAGTCTACTTGTGTCAATTTCATTGGTCCGCCTATGGACCAAATAAGGTGGATGAACCTGTAGATAACAAGTTTTGAGATTTATGTTTAGGATTAAAAAGGTTAAGCGGAATTGTTAAATTGGGTTGTAGTTTTTATAAAATTCATAAGAACCATATGCATCAGGAAACTAGAATAGAAAGATCTCTGCTCGTTCGTATAAACTTGATCCTTCTTTCCGTAGTGTAGAAGGGTAAAATAATGTGTATAAGTGCTTTCTCTTCTATTGGTTGTTTCTTTGGAAGGGGAGGGGAGGGGGGTTAAGTGAGCCTTGGGAAGGGCATGAACATGGGCCTCATTAGGACGGAGACAAAGGGAGGCCGTGAGGTTATTCTGATGCACCTGAGCTTCGTCCATGGTCCTGCATTTGAGTAGGTGAAGATGGAGATGGTTGTCAACGAATCCCGTCCGTCCGTGTGTCTCTCACTGTGGTTAAGCTGAGGGTTATTGTTGAGGCTGTGTTGGATCATTGTCTTCTTCTCATCTTCTCTCACCTGTTCCTTGATTTTTTTTTCTCTGGAGAGGGTTTCTTCTTTGACAAAGGGAAATGAGTTTTTTATGTCCTGGGCTCTGCTGTGAGGGTGGGTTGTTGATGATCGTTAGCGTAGCGGTTTCTGCCTCAGGCTAAATCCGAGGAGCCCAGACCCTCGACGATGATGGAACCGGTTGAGCCAAAAACTTCTCCTGGGATAACACCTGTTGTCTTTCCTTAAGTTTTTTTTCTTCTTCTTTTCTTACTCTTTTTTCTCATCTCTCCAGCCAAGAACCTCTACTACCTGTACGTACCTAAAAGTTCAGATTTTTCTTCGCTGTTGTCAGATCATTCATGTTCAAGAAAAATTGAGATGATCTTTCCTTTGTAAAACTCTCGTTCAATAAGGAAGGGTATATTCTGGTGAGAGACAAGGAGACATTAGAGAAAGGAAAGTAGATATGAGAAAAAGTGAAAAGAATGACTCTTTCGGAGGGTTTTCTCCTTTGGAGTGAGGGAAATAGGATTTGCCAGGTTTTGAAATTTCATTTTCATTCTCTGCTGGGTTAAAAAGTAGTGTGAGATGAAAGGGTTTTTGGTGACATGAAATAGTTTTCGGACTCTTTTGCATGGTTGGGATTGGTTGGGAAATCCGTCTGTTTTGGTCGTCGGTCGGCAACAGGGTGAGAGGAGTCTTTTGTTATTTAGAGATGAGCTCCTGCTGAATCTTGATGGGCAGATCCTTCCCCTTCTGTAGTCCCAGTCCCATCATCTAACTCCGAACGACCGTCGGAGGGACCCTACACACACATGGCGAGTAGCAAGTTGAAGGACAATAGAGAAGGGAGCATCTTCCCAAACGCTCCAAGCTACTCCGAGATCAATTATATTTTTTTTTCCGCTACTCCCGCTTCTCTCTTGCCTACATTGCATCTGTCCAATCCCTGGACCAAAAACTGGTTAGGAGGCCTCAACTTCACGAGCTTACAGAGAAAGCAGAATGGAGAATCATTTTTAGCTAACAAACAGTAATCTCTGTCTCACAAAGTTTCCCATGTGTTCTTGGATTAGAAGGTATAGGACGCGGTAATCAAGGTCTCCAGGAGCAGAAAATATAGAAATGGCTCAACGGTGTCTCACGCCAACACGGCCAAGGTTTCCACCTCCATAGTCAACGGATAGCTCAAGGAGACAATAAATAAGTCCGCTAGATGGGTAAATTGGCTTACTACATACACACGCAAGAAAAAGCGCCAAGAGAAGCCATATGTTGAGTCTGTACGGTGATGAATTTGAAATTATAATTCTTAAACGTTTTAAATTTTTCTTGTTCTAGATAAATCCATTGAGCTGGGGTGGTTACTGAATAACAGCAAACTGTCTTCCCCTTGGACTCCAAATTCTGTACCCGCTCCGGATACAAACGGAGCGGGTAGTGACCGGAGCCTTGATGTTAGCGATGTAAGAAAGTATATGAAAATAAATAATTTTAATCTTTTTGGAAATTGTAGAAATTCTCAAGTTTTTGTTGGTGTTAGATAATTGGAAGGCTACGACGTACAAATTGGTAGATAAAGAGTTATAATTTTAATATATATTTCTGCATGACAGTTGAGTAGGCCAATCAGGAGATGATGGCTCGAGGGATTGCATAAACATATGCGTAAAGAGATTAGGATGTTTCTCAGTGAGCTCAATGAAGTTGGTAAATGAGTGGAGTCGAGCGGAAAGGAGACTGGCTTCTGCTATAATCCTTTCGCAATAAGCTTATAAAGTCTCATTTTTTTAATATTATTTCTTCAAATGCAATTTCTTGAGAGTGAGATTCTAAATTTGCATATATGCATAAATACTCTTGTTCAGAAGTTGTGAAAAACTGGTTGTGAGAGTCTATAAAAATTTTTTGTTCCAGGACGACAAGGATTTGTCATCTTCGGATGCGGAGGGAGTTTGGAGTCCTGACATTGAGCAAAGCTTTCAAGAAGCTCTGGCCATTTATCCGCCATGTGGAAGGAGAAAAATCATTTTATCCGAAGAAGGAAAGATGTATGGTAAGTCAAGACCAAAATTTTGAATAGGGATTTTTAACCTATTTATGACTACGACTGGGAGTCTCCAAGTCCAATTTTTCGAAGGATTGAGAAGGAGAGAGATTCGATTCTTCCCAAAAGAGAGATCCATTTCGCGCATTTCGGTCCGAACCGAAATATAGGAGGGCAAACCGAGGTTTTTTCTCTCCTCTTTCTCTTCCCAACTTTCATTTGAGTCTCTACGGTGGAACATCTACTAATTGGACATTCTTGGCATAGTTTAGTCGGGATCTCCCCCTCCCCTCACTCTTCTGCACTTTTCCCCCTACCCGGGTGAGAGTCGGAACCCACCGTCGAACGACCCCGTTTCTCTCAACTTTCTACACTACCACAACTCAGAATAGAAAATTCCGTTTTAAGGGAGAGACGAGAGAGACCCTTTCTCTAACTAAAAACTCCCGCTATAAATAATCGAGTCTTCATCTCTCTCTCTCGTCTAAGCACAGAGTACTCACTCTGTGCAAAAAAACCGAAAAGGCCGGAGATAATAGAAAATAGAGTAAAAAATAAAATAAAAATCGAAATAAGTGGAATGTACCCCCTCAATGTCCCATTATTTCCGTTATCGAGAACTTCATTGATCCCGTAACCTTATCCCTCTCCGCTGTCTTCCTGGAATATGATGATGTGATTACGGATTACGTGATCTCATCCACATGGTCCTCCAACCCGCTCACACTCACACCATCTCCTACTACAAATCATTCAAGGAGTTGGAGTAAGACCAATTGAGCCATGGCAGCCATTTATTTCCCTTTTCAATTAAATCCGATCATCTTCTATTCAATTACTCCTTCAACATAGGTAGTTAAGGAAATCGAGCTGAGGCTACGCAATCCCACTTAGTCTTTTCAATCTTTCAACTTGTTAACACTAAATGTCGAAAATTTAAGAAATTTATTTTAATTTCGAGAATGATTTCTATTGGTCCGAGTTTCCGCTCAACTTCAGTTACTTCAGTTGATCATAATTTCTTTGCCAGCTTTCGTTTATAAATACGCTACAAACTTTGCAAAAGGATATTGTAGAATTTTTTAACTTTCTATGATAGTTAGAATAATTTGAACTTTTGTTACTACAAAATTATAAAACTTAATATCATTAGGGATTTGAAAATCATTCCTTGTGGCAACGGATAATTTCTAAAAAAAATTTCATTCAGAAGTTTTGCACCAATTTATGAGTGATTTTTTATTTACTCCCATAAACTTCAGAAAGTACCACGTGATCATTGAACGTGACGTCAAATGTGAATGCCACTGTCAACTATTGTGCTCGTAATTTCCATAAATTTGATTGGAGTAAGGCCGATGCACTCTGAGTTATTTCACTTTAGGTTCCAACCTTAGGTTTAAAAATCCCGCGAGATATTTAAAAACCTTGCCACATTTAGGCTTAAAAAGAGCATCAGGAACCGGAACTTTGATCATAAATTCTACAGAGTTTTATAAACTATAAATTAGGAAACACCACGAACTGTCACTTTATAACTTTCATAAACTCTATAAACCTTGATTTGTCCCACCTCCCACGTGACAGTGAATCATTACTTTATAACTTATACTCTATGATTTCTATAACTCTTATAAACTTTGGAATTATTGTCAACTAAAACTGCCTAATATTCCTTTCATAAGCTATAAATACATTATATGGAATTACTACATGTAAAGTTTTCGTAACATCTTGTGTCCGGCTAATTGATCTTCCAGACTCCTCCTGCCAATTTGTTTAGGTTACATGTTTCTTAGAGAAATATACGAATTAACTAGTTGGCTAGTTGGTTGAGTTAGCCCAGAACCAAGTTTATAACATAAGTTTTGATATATCGTTACACTTTGAGAAATATAAGTTTCTATGGAGTACTTCTATTGAGTTTCTTAACATTTCTAAATATGGATGTGGAGCTGAAATATTAAACTTTTCTAAATAGGAATAACAACAATCAAATCATTGGGAATGAAGTATAACATTACATGAAAATGCAAGCTAATCATTGTTCCCTTGGTCTCCATACTGGACAAAGCAGTATGTTGATGTTCTGCCAATTTCATTTGCAAATTAATCGATGATGATAGACAAGGAATTGAAAATGATGAACGATAAAAATCAAACATTTTTTTTTTTTTTTTTTTATCATCATACCTCCGATCTTTTATCTTTCTCTAATTCATAGGAGGAATGGAAACAAGATGAAAAATGTCAAGACTTTTTGAGTTCCTTTTCTTTTTAAACGCCGTAAGATTCTACAGAAAAGAAAGTAAGAAGGACTGACACTCAATAATATTTTCATGAATTTTGAAATCACAGATTCACAGAGAAAGATTAATTTTCTATTGTTTTTTTTTTCTAAATTAAAGAATAATTTACAGAGCTTCGTGAATAGACTAAATATCAATTTCTTAAAATATATCCATAGCAAAGTGAATATGGAACCTTTTAATTCTGCCGAGTGAGATATTGGTGGTTGATATTGTTTGTATCTTAGGAGGAGTAGANTGTTTTTTTTTTCTAAATTAAAGAATAATTTACAGAGCTTCGTGAATAGACTAAATATCAATTTCTTAAAATATATCCATAGCAAAATGAATATGGAACCTTTTAATTCTGCCGAGTGAGATATTGGTGGTTGATATTGTTTGTATCTTAGGAGGAGTAGACAATAGCTACGAAGGTCGTTGATACATGTTTATATTTTTATACGTACATAATAACATATACAGGGTGGGCTAACTTAAGTGTCCATATAGCCGAGGAAGAGATAAGGGCTATGGTTTCACTTTTATATGTTGTAGTCAGACACTAGCTATGAAGGTCGTTGATCCTATGTTTATATTTTTATACATACACAATAACATATACAGGGTTGGCTAACTTAAGTGTCCCTATAGCTGAGGAAGATACAGGGTGTCTACAGTTTTTTAGTTACGGTGAAAGCAAGCTTTCACGTTTTTTTAGAAAAATGTGTCGTAGCGAAAAGTAAATTNTATATGTTTATATTTTTATACATACACAATAACATATACAGGGTTGGCTAACTTAAGTGTCCCTATAGCTGAGGAAGATATAGGGTGTATACAGTTTTTTAGTTACGGTGAAAGCAAGCTTTCACGTTTTTTTAGAAAAATGTGTCGTAGCGAAAAGTAAATTGGCGCGAAATTCATATCAAATTTTTATTTTATTTTATTAAATTAAATTAAGATGCTGATTTTGAGGGCTATACAATAATGTTGACAAAAATGCTGGCCAAGGACAGACTGACCAAATTTCGTCTTGTAGCATGGTCAGTTTTTATTCGGTCAGCTCAGCATTATTGCGTTTTGGTATAATTCAAAATCGGCCTCTTTGTTGATTTCATAACCACCTTTAGAGATAATGATCCAAACTCAAAGAAACGATTGAATGATAAAGAATAACCTACCTATACCTCTTGGCTAGTGTGCTTCAAACTTGTCATTCGTCGTGCGTTCTTCTTTGTCTGGATGATGTTGCGTTTCGAAGATTAATAATAAAATAAGTAAGAAGGAGCAAAGATAAAAACACATACAAAATCATTATCATGTCTCACACGGCTCAAACCCGCCCCCAGAGTTGGACAAATTCAGTCATTGTTTGGTCAGAACAATCCTACTCGGATTGACCTCGGACCAGTGCCAAATTGCTTCCTATGAGATATGCCTTAAAAAAACTTTAAATAAATGTCAAAATACCTGGACTCCTGACGTATGCGTCATGATCCATGTCCCATTATGAATCAGAGTCGACTCAGAATTTAGGAGTCAGAGTCATGACTCCGAAAGTCGACTCAAAATTTAGGAGTCAGCGTCATGACTCCGAGAGTCGACTCCAGGAGTTCAGAATCAGAGTCAGTTACTCTGACTCCGGCCAAACTGAGAGTCATGGAGAAAACTAATACAAATTAATTATGCCCTAATATTATTTTTTGTTCGAATCGAAATTGGGTGGTCTAGCCGATGAGTGGGAGAGTTTTGCCCAAATGTGAAGTGTGAGGATGAAGTACAGGTATCACTGGTCAAGCGTTATTTTTTCTCACAATAATTAAAAATTTGAATCAGAACCAATTTTGGATTTCATGACTTTACGCGCCAAGAAACCTGTTGTGGCGGAAAGCGAATTTGATGTAAAAACCTTTCCGCCATAACATAGATTTTTGAAACAATGTGAAAGCTTGCTTTCACCATAACTAAAAAACTGTAGACACCCTGTATAAGGTTTCACTTTTATGGTATGTTGTAGTCAGAGAGAAAGGAAGTAGCCTCTTAGTTTTCCACTTTTTTCTATGAAATCCCATCACATAAAAAGTGGTAGCATGGTGTATTCCACTTATGACTATTCTTCAAGCCATGTATTTCACATTATTATTCAAACTGAAAGTAGTTACGTCAGATTCAATGCGGTGACTAAACTTGCGGGAAAATCATAATCCGAATTAAAAAAAAATTTAATTTGGTTTATGATTTTCTCGCCACAAAATTTTCCCCCCAAGTTAGTCACTGCATAGAATCTCCAGTAACCCGATTGAGTTTGAACAGCATGTGAATAGAATACGTATTTTTATTTAAAATTGGGTTTAAAAGGAATATTGTTTATAACGACAGTAGTCGACGGTTATAAGAACACTCGTTAAAAGATCATATTGGTTATAAGACGCGATTTTTTATAGCTTGGTTTGATCCAATGTATTTAGCACGGATTAATAATAATTCGTTATAAAACCAACAGATATCAGACCAAAACGGATATAAGACTTTGCTTTTGACCTTGATACTTGTTTCCCAGCTCGTTATTAGACCCAATTTTCTACTTATAAGACACAAATTCCTTATTTAACGAATTAAGTTGTGATTTACATTTAGTAAAGTCCCTTGCCGACTTCACTTTTGGTACCACTCATCCCCGATAGGCCGTTTTTTTTGTTAAAAATCTACGTGATTGTAATTAAGTAAAGTGAAAAACTCATTTTGATGTGGGTTTTTTTTGCACAAGGTCCACTTGTCAAAATTTGGTCAAGTTCAATGAAAGATGGTTACCTCCATATACTTGTTATAAGACCTTTTGGATCTTATATCCGTTATAAGACTTTTCGTTGCAAAATAAAGGTCTTATATCCGTCGACTACTGTAGTATCTTTTCCGCAAAAGTAGAGGTTATAGATTGAAGAAATGAGTATTTTGAAGGTAAACTCTTGGTTTCTAAAGATATATAAAATGTAAATCTGAATGGAATGCATAATGAGTGGTTCGTAGTATTTTGAAGATGAAAATAATTTGATCTGTATTGAGTTGTAAGGAAGTTTCTTTTTCCTGGAGATGATTTGAGACTCTCCACTTCTGAGGATATGTTTTTGGTTTCATGGAGTTTTGGAGAGGTTTTTCAACCCTTTGGCTCTTTTGAGCTTCTGGATTGAGGGATGTTATAAAAGAGTTTGGAAGAAGATGTTGACTCTGGTATCAAGAAAAGTTGAGTTTACAACAAACAAAAGACTGTTATGTGCGTCTCTGATGAGGCCTAAACAGTTAATATTCCTTACGTCATCTACGCCTATTAGTAGTCTTTTTACGAGACAGAACTTCGAGGTCATTAATTCCTCTCTCTGGTAAAGAAGGGAGGAGGGCAGGTAGGAGATTTCTTGTCATATGAGGAGAATAATGTCACTCTCTACTTCCATGTCACCAAACAATGGAGACCTAACTATCATACTTTGTTTTCCACTACCATATTAACTCCCTTTTGTTTTCCATTTTCTCTTCTCTCTGTCGTCCCTTGAAAGTCCAACTTGTAATTGCGTGTCCAAAGTTGTACACTTCTTCCTCAGTAGCGAGATATGTCACTTTTACCATTGGATCTTTCCTGTTGTCTCTTTTTTTATTCTTTCTCTTCTTGAGGTGTTGACAAAGGGAACCTCTAATGAAGGTTTTCCTTTTGTTTTCTCTTCTCTCAGACCATAAACTTTCACTTTTTCTCTCTTTTTCAAATTCAATAGGCCTGAGCTGTCGTTTCTTTTTCTTTTTCTCACTTTCACCACTAACCATCTACCTTCCTTCCTCTCAGCTTTTCTATTCATCATTTTTCCAACTTTCAATTCAATGAGAGTAAGCGTGTAAGACTTCATGTTTTCTTCTTCCAGAGTTAGTAATTAATTATACATTTGATTATGAGGAAAGTGCCGTCGGTAGGAAATGCCATCTCAACACTGGAAATGGAATTTCCTAATCACATTGTTAGAATTTAAATCGACAAAGGAGAATCTACGCAACAGCTGATTCCAATTATATCAAAGGAGTTGGGATTGATGGTCAATCGAATCTGAAATTATTTTAGACTTATTCTTATTATATTCGAATGGAAATACTGATTTTTGGTTGTCATATGTCGTTCATTAGTCTTTTTGTGGGAAACAAAGCCCTTTGTTACTTTTTATTTGAATAGAAATAATGTTTTGTATTTAAATTGAATTGTGTAGGTAACTAAACTCTGTGGCTACATTCCACTCATTCCAATTTGAATCATACCATTTGATTTAGGATAGGATGAAAAATCAGTCGGTAGGTTGAGTAGTAGTGACTAATGAATTACCTGTTTGATGGTTCTTTGAGTTATATCAAGTTTTAGAAGTTTTAAGGTAGATAGAAGAGGTAACGAATGAGGTATTATACTCCATGTATTGAGATTGATAGTAAACGTCGTGGTGGTTACTTTTGATGTCTTTTAATTCCTACAGTGGCGGCGAAGGGATAATTTTCTTTTGATGGCGGTGAAATTATTTGAATTCTTGTCTGAATCTGTTGAGTTAAGATCCATTCCAGAGATCTGGAAGAATTCGTTTGTAGTAATCTTCAAGGACAAAGTTACCCGTCCGGAAGACCTGGTCCCGTACACAACTCAAGTCTCAATGAAGGAAAAGCACATGATTCTGGTAGTTTTTTTTAGTACTTTTTTTTTTTTTTTGCTTTTTTTTAGTACCATCTTGAATGGAATCAGTATTGCTTAACCAGTTACCTGTAAACTCAGGGTTTCATTGACTGGATACTACTGTCTAAGAATTCCTCCAGGTATTCCATCCTATTCTAATGAGACAGGAGTTCTGGAACTTATACCTGGAAACATAAGAGAGATTCTTTGCATTCTCTAATGGTTGGAGAGCTTTTTTTTTCTGTTTGTCAATTTTACTCATGAAGTTGTGGAAAGAATTTGAGGAATATTCGGAGGATCTGGACATTCCTCTCTATATTCGCACTAGGCATGCAAAATTCAATTTTGCATTTGTAACCTCCCCGGTTTCGACAGGACTTGCTCCTGTCCTTCATCATGCAAAAAGACTAGCATCAGCAAATATACTGGGGGACTGTAAATTATCAGTATTTATTATTAGACTCCATCTTGAGTCGAATGTTGCTGGATAAGGAGAATAATCTCATGTCCAGAATTTCTATCACACGATTAGAATGAGGGATTGCGTCAAGTTGTGTCTTTATCAATAAGTATCTCCACTTTCAAATTGGGAATTGATTCTCTTCCTAAGAATTATTGCTCTGCAGAGTCTAATTTTTTTGTTTTTTTTTGTTAATTCCCAGGACGGAACGAGCTGATAGCACGGTACATCAAATTAAGAACAGGGAAAACGAGAACTCGAAAACAAGTGAGCTCCCATATACAGGTGCTGGCGAGAAGAAAGATGCGTGAAATACAGGCAAAGTTAAAAGTAAGTTCTTTTTATTATAATTTTTTTTTCACTTTTTTTTTCTGAGGAAAGAATGAGTAATGATGAGTCAGGGAAATGGCGTTATGGTTTAGATTTCCTCATTTTAACGGGTTGAGGAGATTGAGGATACCTAGAGAAGATCCAGAGATGAGACTTTAATTTTTGTCCCAATAGAGTTGTGAGAATATTATGAACTTTTCTCACCTACGTCTTGATTTGACGGTGAATTAGTTGAGACCTCTAATTGAGACGTTTTTGATGTGTTTTGTTTGTATATAGCAGAATCAAGACCAGCAAACCAAAGATACCCACAAAGCTCTACAAACCATGTCGTCCATGTCCAGTGCACAAATAGTTTCAGCGACAGCAACTGCGATGAACAAAGCTACAGCAGCAGGTCTAGCCACGCTAGGCTTAGGCACCCCTGTCCCTTATACCAACGCCGTCACGGCGGTAAGCTTGTACCTCCTGTAATTATCACTTACATTATCAATTATACGCACGAATTGAGAACTAATTTTTTGTAATTATGATGTTTTTTTTTAGTTTTGGCCCACGGGACTTCAGCCACCACCGCAAGAGTACGTTACAGACTATGATTTACATAAATAGTATTGTCCTGAAGGTTGGAAAAGTGTTACTACTTCTGGACTAATGGGTTAGAGGTCAAGCGATTCATGTATAGAAGACTTGAGTTCATGAGTGTAAAATTTCTTATTTAGCTGATTTTAATCATACCGTTCTTAATTTAAAGTTTCAAGATGGAATAGAGTAATTAAATTTATTAGTTGAAATTGGAGGCAGCGGCAGTGACATTTTGCAAGAGCTTTGGGGCAATGTTTGTCTTTTTATTACAAATCGTTGGTAGTTAAAACTTAATAATATGTTTTGTTATTTTGTATCCAGTGTGAAACCATTTTCGCAACCCGTTTATGTTGGAAGCGGTGGAGGGAAATCGCATCCTACGGGGAACGGCGTCCCTGAATCAGCGGCCATATCTGCACCCCCACCTCCTGGCCCTGCCTGGGAGGGAAGAGCCATTGCTACTCATAAACTCTGTCTCGTCGAATTTTCAGCTTTCATGGATCTTCAACAGGATCCAGAATCATTGAGTGCCAGCGATACAGTGAGTGATGTGGGACTGAACTTGCCATTTTATAAACTCTCTTTCACCACCCGCTGTATTCGGAATAAGTTGTTGATTAGATTTTGATTTCCATTTTCTTACATATTGGTAATTCGGAGGGTTGGTGGTGACTGGTGAGTTGACGGTGAAGAATTGGGAGTTAGTAAAAGTGTATTGAAATTAAATGCAGTTACATTCAAACTTCCTAATAAATGTCTTTTTTGTTTCAGTATCAAAAGCATATGTTTGTGCATATCGGACCTGTCTCATATTCGGACCCTGTGTTAGAGGTGATAATTGTTACACAACTCTGAAGGATTGGACAAATTAATCATTGATTTTTCTCGGCAAATTTTCAGTCAGTGGATATTCGCCAAATCTATGACAAGTTTCCTGAGAAAAAAGGGGGACTCAAGGAGCTCTACGACAAAGGACCCCAAAATGCTTTCTTCCTCGTAAAATTCTGGGCAGATCTCAATTCCAATATCCAGGATGAAGTACGGGCATTCTATGCAGTTACAAGCCAGTAAGTGCTTGCCACACCCTTCTACTTAGATTTGATATCATTTCTAAGATCACTAGTTAATCTGATCTCTTTGTATTAGGTACGAGAGCACAGACAACATGACAATCACATGTTCGACGAAAGTATGTTCTTTTGGGAAGCAAGTGGTTGAAAAAGTTGAGACGGAGTACCCACGGTTCGAGAATGGACGGTTCGTTTACAGGATCCAACGCTCTCCCATGTGTGAATATATGATCAATTTCATTCACAAATTAAAGCATCTTCCGGAAAAGTACATGATGAACAGTGTCCTTGAGAACTTCACGATTCTACAGGTGATGATGACTTGATGGAAGGATGAGATTGAGGTCAGATTTCATTAAGTTTTTTTTTTGTTTGCCAGGTTGTGACAAATCGAGAAACACAGGAGACCCTTCTCTGCATTGCCTATGTATTTGAAGTATCTTCATCAGATCATGGAGCACAACATCATATTTACAAATTGGTCAAAGACTAACAACATCAATCGAACAAATACATCATCACTCCCTCCAGCTAACTTCCCTTTTTTCCACTGCTTCCGCTTTATGATGAGTTATTTCTTTGTAACTCAGGTTACTTAGGAGTCAGGGCTGATCACACAAGATCAATAATATTAAAAGTGGAAAATTTTAAAGAAATACCTCATTTGTTGACAACTGTCACACGGAGGTCGAGGAAAGAAGGATGATTTAAATCACCATATTCCACTCTTGACCAATGTCTGATTAATACAAACTGATCACAACTTATCCAATCATTTACACATTTAGAAGAGTTACTCACTAGAGTCATGCTACCAAGTTGCCAATCCAAAAGTAACTCTCCGTATCGCAATCACAAAGGATTACTAATCATAATCATCGTTCAAGAGGAAATCCCCTACAACATTTCACTCAAGTTTTGGTATTCTTTCCCAATCTTGTGTGATCAGCCTTTTAGAGAAATCGAGATTTAGCAAATGAACTACTGAAACAAATCTAAGACATTATTATATTGTAAAATCACCAGTCTATTAGGATTTACACTAACAAGTTTTTGTACAGAATCAGTATTTAGCCAAGGTTAAATAAATACGAACGTATTCATATATACTCTACTTAATAAAAATAAATCAAGTCTAAGGAAACTAACTGTTACGCTTTATAATTGTTAGAATTTTAATTTATATAATACACAGAACTATGTATCAATTAATATAAGGAAAGCTGTAGGAAAAGTGACATTTGTATTCAAATGGCAAAAATTTCATACTGATTTTCACGTGTCAAAGTATGAATTTGGAACGGAAGATTTTTATTTTATTTTTAGATCTGACTCATAATGAAATGAAAAAAAAATCTAGAATTAGAATTTAAGTATTTATTTCCATTCTCTCCCTATCTAAAGTACCTTTGGAAGGGTAGAATTAAAAAAAAAATTCTTAGAAATTCATTCAAAGGACCTCATTTCCCAATTTTCAGACCATTTTTTTGTAATGAAAATTTCATTTCATTCAAACGAACGCAAGTTGCAAATTTTTAGATAATAATTTTTTACACAAGTTGTCCCATCANATTCTTAGAAATTCATTCAAAGGACCTCATTTCCCAATTTTCAGACAATTTTTTTGTAATGTAAATTTCATTTCATTCAAACGAACGCAAGTTGCAAATTTTTAGATAATAATTTTTTACACAAGTTGTCCCATCATTACAGTTGATGACGCCAAAAAAAAATACTTGCAAAAAACTTTTAAAAAGTTTTCAATTTTTATGTTGTATCTCTTGTTTAATATTTATTATATTTTTTGTTTATTTATTTTACAACCTTGACTTCTGCTTTTTGCATCCCAAAACTCAAAAGTGAATTTTTAAACACCATTTATTAGGACTCTGTTCATGGAAATTTCAAACCAGAACCAGATGCTTGTAAAAATGTAATTAATTTGACTTCACCGGAAGTGAAATGATGAAAAATTGACGCAGTAGTTAATCTGTTGATTTCCGTTCACTTTTTCTGAAAAAACTCCAGCAACATGGACTCGGTTCATTAACAAAAAAAAAAAATTTTTTTTTTTGACAGGTATGAAAAATTTTGAATCTGAATGAAATTCATTGTATAACTTGATTTTTCAGTAAATCGGTCACAAATACCTACACATAGGCTTCCTATCTAGTTCAAGGTAATTGGAAGTCATTTCAAACCAGCAGATGCGGAAACTTATTTACTTCTGTACATTTTCTCTAACGATTCACTTCCCATTAGGGTGGGAGGGTCGATTGTGAGAAGCAATTGCCAAAAAAAAAAAATGCTATCCCGATGACTCCACTTTATTAAACACACGGTGTTAGAAGATAATTTTAGATATTAGCAAGTGTAGGCGGGGAGAATATTCCAGATGTATCAGGAAGTTCGGTAGATGTAGGAATATGGGTCGGAATTTTGGGGAGGAAGAGGGTTGAACTGTGTATAAAAACGATATCATTGGTCAAAAATTTTCACATTATCAGCCTAACTTCAGCCGCTAGTTGTTCCTTCCATCTTTTCAACCTCCTTTTGAGACATGGCTTTGGAAAGAGACATTCGTAATAAGGTAATGAACTTTTTATCACGTCAAGGTCACTTCAAGTCCTAAGACTTATCAAACGTATTATAATATTTTTGAAAAACATTTTTTTTACTTTCTTCCAGCTCGCTGGGAAGCGTAACCCTGTCGAAGAGCAAGAAGCAAAGGAATGGATCGAAAGTATTTTGGGTGAGAAATTCCCAACAACCGCTGTTTACGATGACATCTTACAAGATGGTGTCGTGCTCTGTAAAACAATGAACAAGCTCAAACCTGGATCTATTGCTAAGATTAATGAAGCTGGAGGTCAATTCAAAATGATGGAGAATATCAACAAGTGAGCTTACATTTAAGTATTGATCCAAACAACTCTTAATTGACTGACTTATAGCTTCCAGAAAGCAATCCAAGAGTATGGAGTACCAAAAATAGATGTTTTCCAAACCTGTGACTTGTGGGAGAAGAAGGATATTTCTACCGTAACGACTTGTCTCTATGCTTTGGGACGTACGGTAAGCCTACTAACCAATTACCTTACTTGAACGTGACAGTTTCTCAATATCTTAGATTATTTTTTTATATTTGTAGTCATACAAGCACCCAGAGTGGGAAGGCCCTTGGTTAGGTCCACGACCAGCTGAAGAAAATATTCGAGAATTCTCAGACGAAACTATCCAAGCTGGAAAGAGTGTCATTGGTCTTCAGGTAAGTAAACTATAACTACTCGATCATTTCTGATATCTTTCAGAAACTAAAAAGAAAATAATCAATAGTAGTAAGAAATAAAAAAAAATACGTTTAGACATGATATTGATTGTTGAACAGGCTGGTCAGAACAAAGGAGCCTCACAAGCTGGAACTAATGCTGGTGCAGCTCGTCGAATCATTCTAGGAAAATGAAAAAGGAACAAGAGCCGGTCAATTTCCACCTAACTCTATGAACAGGATTCTCTCCACTCTCAGAACACCTTGTGCCTTGAAATCTCAATAGTTTCAAAGAATGTTTAATCTCAACTTAATTAATAATGAATAGTATTTCAAGTCTAAAACTTAAATAATTATGTGAGTATAGAATTCTATTCCCGTCATTACTGTCAACACTTGTTAACTTATCACCAAGTCTTTGTCATCAAGCTTTTCTCATTTCTTCCTATTCCTACTCTCTGTCATCCTTTCTCTTAATTGACAATTTTTTTACAACTCCAGGCCTTTCCATACACCTGGAAAACTTAAGGTTTACAAAGCTTCGTATAGTCTCATCAGAATTCAAAGTTGAAAAGAGAACAATGAAATGACAATCATTAAAAACGGACTCAAAATAATACCCTTTCATTATCTTTTTTTCTTTTTTAAATAAGAAACACTTTTGGTTTTGACAAATAAGCTTCATCGAAATTGGAAATCGGATCACAGAAAATGAATTATTATTTGTTAAGATTACAGTGATTATTACAGAGCTTATGCTGAAAAAGAAGAGTGTAAATGAATTTGATTGAGATCTTCATAGATGGCGTTGTTTAATTTCTGAAGTTCGATGTTCGGCAATCGGGCAACTTTTAAAAAATACGTTATTTTATTAGAACTAAGAGTCAAGAATTGGTGGATAATAAATTGGAAATTGTCTAGGAGTGATTAATAGAGATGTAAACATTTCTGCAAAGTAATAATTTTTTTTTTTTGAAACAATTCTCTGGATGATTGATTAACTTGTGTCAAATTGACATGGAGAATGGAAGTTTACGTAACTGACTCTTCCTCACATGTCACTGACATGTCTTTCACCAACAACGCCAACTGACAGGATGTCAATTTCGGTTNTGATTGAGATCTTCATAGATGGCGTTGTTTAATTTCTGAAGTTCGATGTTCGGCAATCGGGCAACTTTAAAAAATACGTTATTTTATTAGAACTAAGAGGCAAGAATTGGTGGATAATAAATTGGAAATTGTCTAGGAGTGATTAATAGAGATGTAAACATTTCTGCAAAGTAATAATTTTTTTTTTGAAACAATTCTCTGGATGATTGATTAACTTGTGTCAAATTGACATGGAGAATGGAAGTTTACGTGACTGACTCTTCCTCACATGTCACTGACATGTCTTTCACCAACAACGCCAACTGACAGGATGTCAATTTCGGTTNAACTGACTCTTCCTCACATGTCACTGACATGTCTTTCACCAACAACGCCAACTGACAGGATGTCAATTTCGGTTGTCATGTTTCTTAAAAAATAAAAATCTTTAGAAAATTTTGTTTCTCATTTTCCAATAATATACTATAATGCTTTAGTGGTTCTATTTTTATGGATGCGTCAAGCGATAGAAATTTTTATTAAATTCCCCCAAGGTCATGGACTCTAAGAGAAGCACTTTGTGTACTTTATTCTTCTTCTCAGTTCTCAACTTGTTGCATTTTCTTATAAAGTTATCACCTTTTTTTTTGTACAAATTGAAGCAGGTGGTGTGTAGTTAGATCCGTCCCTTCGAGCATCTTTTATCGAAAGTACTGAATCTTGGGAAGGTTCTAGATTCTAAAGATAAAAAAGAAATTTTTTCTTTTTCTTTTGCTTTCACCACAGAAGAAAAGAAAGATTTTGGTCACAGTACTTAAATTTGAAATGGGTCTATCTTGAGGTTCTTTTGGTATTTTTTTTTGGACGGTAGTCTACGGTTTCTACTGGAAGTGAATCAAAAAGTCGTAAGTAAAAATGTCTCGACGACTCATCATGAATGACATCACTTTTTCTTTCTTTCTTTTTTTTTACTGAAAATAATACATTTCTTTGAAGCAATGAGGGCAAAGGCGAGTATTTCGAGACACTTCTCAGGATAAAAGAGATCGTTAACTCTCAAGTGGTAGTGTGTGGGCGAGGACCTCGATTTATTTATTTTTGGCCACTCTATACAATCATTTTTTATTAATTTATAAACTTTTAAATTTATTTTAAATATAGTGGTGCAAAGTCCTATATTTTTTTGAGATAACGATTGAACGGATTTTAAAATTTCTACCGGTTTGATTACAGAAGGCTACTTTTTTGGGGTCAAGTGAAAGTTTATACAAGCTTCAGATGAGAAGTTTCTTACATAATGTTTATTTCTAATAACTTCACACTTTTATTAACATACTTTTATTCAGAAACACGAAGTATACACTTATAATAAAGATGTTTTCAAAAAAGAAAAAAAAAATTTTTTTCTTTCTAATTTATTTATTTTTTGAAAAGAAAAAGTCTTTTTTAACTGTGAATGACGCAGTTTGAGACTTTCTGTTGTATAATGATTTCAATTTCTTCTTGTTAGTGGAACTGAAGATGAGATTGGACCGTGTGAGGAGTACTTGAAGTGGTTCACGTTACATGACACTTTGGATGTGATGAGGAGTAAAGAATGAAGCACTTGATTGTTGTCATAGATACCAAAATTCAGAATCCATTCCCTTCATCGCTTCAGATAACAGAGAAAAGTTTTCAAAGAAAATAGTAGAGTTTGATTAGATGAAAACTCTCTTCGTAACTCAATCTCTAACACTCGAATTCAATCCGTTTCTATCGAATTTCAATAGATGAGAATTATAATTCAGTTTCAATAGTCTGACATGACCTTCGGACTACCTTCGGACTACCTTCAGAGGTCAAATCAAACTCTCTCAAAACTTTTATTACTTTCCAGTCCACAATAATTGCCCAATTTAAAAGAAAACTCTTCTCAGCTCTTTTTTTTTTNAAAACTTTTATTACTTTCCAGTCCACAATAATTGCCCAATTTAAAAGAAAACTCTTCTCAGCTCTTTTTTTTTTTTCTTTCTAAAACGAAACTTTCTCATTTACTTTCACTTTCTCTTCAGACTTTCTCCTTTACTTCANAAAACTTTTATTACTTTCCAGTCCACAATAATTGCCCAATTTAAAAGAAAACTCTTCTCAGCTCTTTTTTTTTTCTTTCTAAAACGAAACTTTCTCATTTACTTTCACTTTCTCTTCAGACTTTCTCCTTTACTTCANCTTTTTTTTTTCTTTCTAAAACGAAACTTTCTCATTTACTTTCACTTTCTCTTCAGACTTTCTCCTTTACTTCATTCAACTTTATTTCCAACTCATAAAATGAATCATTATCATTTCAATGAGCCTTCAACATACTTTTAACTTTTCTAAATAACAAAACATAATTTATTATTATCAAGCTTTAATTCAACAACCTATAGGCTAACTAACCGTCCATAGTGACATTGGAGTGGAACCAACTTGTCATCCTGTCCCTCACATTTTCCTATTGTACAACTAAATTTCAATTCTTAAGAGATGATGTCGTCTTCTAAGGGTCCATTTTACAAAGTCTATATTGACTCATTTTTTTTTCTTCAGAAGTCTATGGTTCCGTCATTTAACCTCCTAATTCAGTCCCTCAAAAGAACAAAAATGTAAATAAATGAAGAAAGAAAATTTTATAATATCAAAGAAAAAAATATAACTTCAACTTCCTTCTATTTTTTTTTTTTTTTTGAACTTCTTTTTCTTTTGTTTTTTAACACTTATTTATCTTGTTTTCCTTCTTTAACCCGAATTTTGGCAAATTTTACAGAGAGAAAGTTTATCCATGCGTTGAAAACGTGTATTTGAGATAGAAAAAAAAAAAACTTTTGGATAGAGTGTTATATAAAAGAATAGGACCCAGTTGAGCTCTTATGTCAGAGTGATATAGTCATAATTATCTAATATATTATTACTCTCACACTCTATAATTAACACCAACTCGTACACAAAACACACGAGGTAGTCAAAGTTGTGAAATTCTTTTAAAACTTTAATATATCCTAAGCGTCTTTGTATAAATCTCATGAGATGACGTCAGAAGATTTTGCAACTTCAGCTTGCAAAAAAAAAAAATACTTTTTGCATGTGGTGGAGACGACAGCACTGACTTCCACCTGGGAAACTAACCATGTGTCTTTTCATCCTATTAACATATTGTTTACAATCCTTTTTTTTTTCGTGTCTTGGTTTCAAGAATCAATGAAATTTGGCTAATAATTACTTGTAGTTGGTTAATTATACGAAAGTGATCTCCTGTGGAGACAATTGTTGACAGTATGCACCGTGTTTTGAATAGACGGGAATGTTTCAAAAAAAAAAAAGAAAAAACGAGCCGAATACCTGGTTCTTTTCTGCTGTGGTTGAAGACGGTTGGTTCGAAAGAACGTGGTGAATGGAAGCTAAAAGAAGCTCATTTTCGGTTGAAATGTAACTGGAAAACATAATGCTAATCCTAAATCTTAGGTTTTAAGGTCTACAACGTGTGGGACGACGACGATGTCGGATTTTTTCTATTCCTAACACACAGGGTCGTGTGCAAAATATCTAACAAAACTAAAAGCCCGGAAAACTAATCATTTCAAGTATCTTCCTGTACTTTGGGGTTTCACTTCCCGTCGTGTATATATTTTTTCTAGCTCAAAAGTGTCAATTCAGTAGTTTTTGAGTGAATTTGAGTCAATTTGAACATAAGTTTTTAGGAAGAAGAAGGAAAAATTCTGTGGATTCATTTTTTTTATTATCCTTCCGGTAAGTCTGGGAGTGAGTGAAAGAAAAGAAAAAAAAGTATCGAGAAAAACAATAGTTGAAAGTTTTCTCATTAGATGAGTGAGATGTTGGGAAGTCTTTGCTTTCTCCATGTCAAGAGAAAATAAACATATTATTCCTCAGTCAAAGTTGAACTTTGTCACTAAGGGCTCATGGGACTTTGGTAGAAAGTTTAGAGAAACTCCAAGGACAGGCAACTAACAATCTATCCACTTTATTGAGTCAGTTAATTACTCTCCTCATTAGATACTTACCTCTAGGCTATATTCGAATTACCTCACTTATGCCTCATCCAAACCTCCCTTTCTCCTATTCTGCTCTTAGGGAAAATACGGTGCGATTAGAAACTTTGAACAATACAATCACTTTTTACCATAACAACTCTATTCACAATTTACTCAATATTTAGAATAATACTGCATTTTCCCTAGAGCACGATGAGAGAAAGGCAAGTTTGGATCAGGCATTAAACCTTACTACACGACTACACTTCTTTCAATTTACTCCCTTAGCAACCTCACTTCACTTCATTCATATTTACAATTAAAAAATACAAACCCGGCAACTCTGGAATATAGTCTAGAACTTGACAAGTCTCTTCCGCAACCGGTTTCTCAATCCTCCTAATTATCTATGAAACCAAACTCTCCAACTCACTCAACTCACTCTATAACCTAAATTCATTTCATAAATATTTAAACTNATAACCTAAATTCATTTCATAAATATTTAAACTCATCATTCTATCTTCAATTCATTTCTCTTCCATATCCTAATTTCATAGAATTTTAACCATGGAGTTATGATTTCCCAAGGATTATAATTTTGGCATCGTCACAAAAAAAAAAANCTCATCATTCTATCTTCAATTCATTTCTCTTCCATATCCTAATTTCATAGAATTTTAACCATGGAGTTATGATTTACCAAGGATTATAATTTTGGCATCGTCAAAAAAAAAAAAATTTTTTTTTTAAGTTAAAAAGGTATTAGAAATTTTGATATAAAACTTAACTTTAATATAGCAATGGAAGGTAGAGGAGCAAGTAAATAGCTTTACTTTTCTTTTTTTTGATAAAGTGAGAAGAACATTTCCGTAATTTTACCAAAATTTGATGAGTATTGAAAGTTTCCAGTCTGGTGGATCCAGGAAAGTGTGGGGTATTTTCGTATTTTGAATTTGTAAACTTCAAAGAAAAAAAAGAACAAGAGACTATGAGAATTATGTAAAAAATCTCCCTTTCATACACCTCTTTGATCACATGGTTAATTTTAGACATGAGAGTGCGGAAATTTTTTGGCAATGGTCCCTATGTCTCCAAATATGGAGTTACGCATTGGGGCTTAGATATTAAATCTCCTTCAAGAGACGCCTCCATCTTTTTACCTTTCCTTCTCTTTTTTCACTATACATTCTGTCATCGAAAAAAAAGAAGATTTTTTAAAGTTCTGATGGACTCAGTAGTAAGAGTTGGGTTGTAATTGATGAAAATGTCCACACAGGTAAAATAGTCTATCCCCAGATGGATGACGGAGTTAATGAACTCCGGAGACTTTCTATTGACTCTCCACTTGAGAAATTTTTGTAATTGGATTTTTAGATTTCTTTCTTTCTTTACTTGAAGTCAATCGACCATCGAAATGCCTCTCATAGTTACTGAAGACTCCAAATGTCCAAAATGTGGGAAGCGTGTGTATGCGGCAGAAGAGAGACTGGCAGGAGGTCACAAGTTTCACAAAGGATGCTTCAAATGCGGTAAGAATTGAATATTGACTTTTCTCCTTCAAAAGGACCATTTTGGATTTTTTTTTTTATATTTTCATGAAATTTAAGGGATGTGCAACAAAATGCTCGATTCTACCAACTGTGCTGAACATGAAACGGACCTTTACTGTAAATTATGTCATGGACGGAAGTTTGGTCTCAAAGGTAGCTACTTATAAATAATATAATATTCAATAATATTCACTCTCTCATCATCGATCTATGTACAGGGTTATTCAAACTTTTTGACCCATGTCGAACTCACTTTCTCTAAAAATGAACTTGGGGGGAAGTAAATAATTGGGTGATTGATGCACTCTGGATTATTTTCCTAAAGGGTTTTAAACTCCTGCGAGATATTTAAAAAACTTGTTACATTTACTCACCAGGAACCCGCTCTCTTACTTTGACCAATAATTGTGAATTGAGCGGGAGTAATTCAAAATTATAATTCAAGCTGTGTAATGTAAAGTGATTGATTTCATAGGGAATAGAACTTCACTGACAGACTCATCTATCAAAATAACAATATGTAGGCGGAGTCTACTGCATCTCATGTTTGTTTTTGTTTCCCATTTGTAAATTCCCTATCCTTTACCTGTTTTTGGAGAAAATTGGTGAAAAGAGCGTAAAAGATTTTGAATAACACTGTATTAGTAGTCATTATTGACATAAAGTTACTCTAACAAGCTGAGTTTGTTCAATTTCTAAAAAAAAGTATTAGACAAATTTATGTCGTCTATATTGTTAGGATAAAAAAGGATTTATTTCTATTCTGTTTAACAATGAATTGGAGTCTTTGATATTTTATTAAAAGTATATGATCCTTGAGACGAAAAAATTTCAAATTAGTTTATACACTAACACTTTTCAAACAATTTTATTTTTGACAAAATTTGTTTTTAACATACAGTACAACCAGAAAACTTAAGTCTCTCTAACAATTAAAAAAAAAATTCATTCTGAATTGGTTCAAATGATACGAAAGTGATAAGTATTTCATTGTTGTAGGTTATGGATACGGGTCAGGTGCTGGATGTCTGAGTACGGATACAGGAGCTCAATTTACAGGAGAAAATATACCACTGTAAGGACCAAAACTTTCATTTTCATTTATTAATATTATAAGTAATAGTGCATTTTTCTGAATCGTAAGTGAAAGAAAAAAAATTNCAGGAGAAAATATACCACTGTAAGGACCAAAACTTTCATTTTCATTTATTAATATTATAAGTAATAGTGCATTTTCCTGAATCGTAAGTGAAAGAAAAAAAAAAATTTTTTTATAAAAACATTCTATTTTTCAAACTACTTATTGTTAAGTATTGCTGTCAGTTTCGTTTTCCCTTACGGTAGTTTACAGTTGTTTGAAAGTCATTGTATGCATGAAAGAATCGTTGGATAATTTTTTTGTTTGTTTGAAAATGACTTTGGTAAATGTTGGAGTGTAAATTTACATTCCCAACGGAAGGCTTATTTGAGTCAGATTTAAATTCCATGAGAATGGAAACTGATACAACCTCCTCCAACTTTCTTTCCCTCTCCATTCTTCTTTCGGAGAAAGTTTTCTTGTTTTTTATTTAGAGGAGAAAGTTAAAAAAAAATCTAACTTCTGGTTTGGAATATACCTTATCCAAAAGGGCGAAAAAAAGAAGAAAAAAAAGAAAAAAAAAAGAAAAGAAAAGTTAAGTTTGGATAAATTATAATTACCGACAACTAGTAAGTTGTTGAAGATGAGTTGTTAGTCTTTCTCTCCCAACCTTGTTCCCTCCAAAGTTGTGTTTAATTTGAAAGTTTATAAAAATTTCTAGACAGAGAGGGAGTAAGCTTCTCTGAGCCTACTGTCATATTTTATCCAATTTAGGGATATCCGTTGGAAATAGTAGTAATAGTAACTCGTCCTAATCCTCCACTTTCACTTTGCAAGAGTGAGATGTGTGGGTGGGAGGAAATGATGAGTCTCGTACTCTTACCTAATCAAAACTAAAACTACACCTATAGTCTCAGAACCCGATGGAAATGAGTCAAGAGTTACTTTTTTTAACCTTCACTTTCTCTCTTCGGAGAAAGCTAAAATGGACTTATTTAGTATTATCTTCACAACCACAAGCTTCATGCTTCATAATGATTCATGATTCAAATTAAACCGATACAAGCTCACCGCTAATTATTCCTCTTTACTCAAACACAATTAACAACCTCTAACTCCCTTAATTTCATTTAGAAATTTCATTTCAAATCAACTCAACTACAACTTGAGAATCACGTCGAGATTTCAATTACCACTTATTACAGGCTATAAGAAATTAAATTAAACCCCTAGCACTAGGAATCTAGCCTCAGTATGACTCAGACTAGTCTTCCCAATTCCACCACAAAACTTTCTCTTCAGACTCACTAAGCTCAAGAAAGATTGACCATTTCTTTTGTAGAAAAAGAGAAAAAGAAAAAAAGAATCTAATCTTTCCCAACACTTTCACCTTAATTTCACAAAGAGAAAACTAAGTATTGTTGAGGTATTTTCTCATTGTTCTAGTTCAAACTCATGGCAGTCACCGAAAACGAATGCTATATTGGCACCGGATGGTCAAGGTTGTCCAAGATGTGGTGGAGCTGTATATGCTGCTGAAGAAATGTTGTCACGCGGAAGGAGTTATCACAAATCCTGTTTCAAATGTAGAGCTTGTAGTAAACAGTTGGACTCAATCAATGCTTGTGATGGACCAGATAAAGATATCTATTGCAAACGTAAATTCAATTTATTATTAAGCTAATCATATAGTTTTGAGGGGGTTTTTTTTTACCTTTGTTTTAAAATTTAAGCTTGCTATGGGAAGCATTTTGGACCGAAAGGTTACGGATTTGGGCAAGGTGCTGGGATTTTACAGAGTGACGAAGCAATTCTCAACGGGTGAGACCAGAATTGAGATAATTTATATTCTCAAAAAGTAATTTTTTTTTTGAATATGTGGGTCATTGTAGGGATCAATATCTAGCGAATAAACCGCACTTAATCACAAACACCAGATCTATTATGGCACCGGAAGGAGACGGTTGCCCACGTTGTGGTGGTCGAGTTTATGCTGCCGAAGAAGTTCTTGGAAAAGGACGTGTAAGTTTTTTTATTTTATAACATCCCTTCAAGGGTACTAGGATTATCTTCTTTTTTTTTTTGTCATAGTCTTGGCATCGTAAATGTTTCAACTGTTGTGAGTGCTCGAAAACCTTGGATTCAATCAACGCATGTGACAGTCCTGATGGAGAAGTTTACTGTACGACTTGCTATGGTAAAAAGTATGGTAAGTGATCCCTGTCACGATAAACTTTCTTGTTGCTTTTTTCTCGACAAAAATTTTTGTTAAATAGGAAATGACTTTTTTATTTAATTTTTTTGCTTCCGTACAGGTCCAAAAGGCTACGGATTTGCCTGTGGCTCTGGATTTCTTCTTACAGATGTCTTACCGTAAGTTTAGTATAATCAGTGTCTCTCTTAGAAAATCTCAACTGGTTCGGATGAAGTGATATTATTTATTTTAGGATCTTTCTGACATTATTTTCTTTTTCAGTAATGAAGAGAACGATACTCAACGACCCAACTATGCATATGACTGTTCCCGGATCAAGGCCACTTCAGCTACTGAAGCTTGTCCAAGATGTGGTGGGGCAGTCTTCGCAGCCGAACTCATGCTTGCCAAAGGAAATGTATGTTTTTTATTTTATTTACACTTTTTAATATAAATGTATGTTTATTTTTTAAGAGTATACAGAATTTCCTTAGAAATAAGGAGTACCCGTTTCGAATTCCTAGAATGAATACAGAATTAATGAGCCAAGATTTTAGACAGCTCTCTGAAGCGAAGAAGGTTTTTGAGTAAAAAAAAACTTTCTCATTTTCAGTTGAGTAAAAAATGAGCTAGGAAAACTTTCTCTAAATAATCGGCTTGTCATTTCTCAAGTAACGTCAATTTTGACTTAAAATATAGACTAATTTAGTGAAATTTATTATTATTTTTTTTTTTTAGAATTTGAAATTAAATTTGATAGAAATCTTTCTCTTGAAGGTTAAAAAAGAAATGAGCTATTCATCAGTTGATTTTTTGTTTATTAAATTTATATTTTAGATGTGGCACAAGAAATGTTTTAGTTGCTGCGACTGTCGGCGACCGCTGGACTCGACTATTGCTTGCGATGGGCCTGCTAAGGAAATATATTGCAAGACGTGCTATGCGAAAAGATATGGACCAAAGGTATTTTCTGAATACAATCTGAAAATTTCACATGAAATACAACATGAAAATTTCTGAAAAAAATTTTTTTTCTGACATACATTCTATATACAGTGAGTCTATTTGAAACCTCCGATTTTTGAAATTTATTATTTTCTAAAATAAACAAATCTGGAGTAACTACCAAGGTTATTATGATTAATTAAGCATGAATTATGAATTCCTCATAGCAACCTTGAGTAACTAACACTGAGATTCGACGATAAAATTAAGTAATTTGTAAAAGATCTATTACAAACATCACATGGGTTACACAATTATTAACCAATGTTTAGGTATTTTTGCGTAAAAATTAATTTGCAAAAACCCTGTAAAATATAAAATAACGTAAGATTTCGAGGCAAGCAGAAGGAATAGGAGAAAAGAGAATGTAGAGAGATATAAAGATTAAATGACCCATCACTATTGTTTAAAATACAAATTTTGGAGTTGCCATGGAATCGAGTTTTTACTTACAAGAGGTTTCAACTAGAATCACTGTAATCTTATAATATAAATTTCTTCCTGTCAAGGGTTATGGATATGGGTACTCTCCCACTTTGGTCACAGTTGGGGAGTCAACTGCTCCAATGTACGTTTTCAATCCATTCCTTTCGTTTTCCTTTTCAAAAAAAAAAATTTTTTTAATTATGATTTTGAATAATTTTAGCGCTGATGTACGACCGGGTGGAACACTAAAAGCAAGTGACGGTGAAGGTTGTGGTCGCTGTGGATTCGCCGTGTATGCAGCTGAACAAATGTTGAGTAGAGCAAAGGTAATCACTTTCACCAGCGTAGCATAATTAATTACGTAGAATAATTTCATGATCAATATTTAGCCTCAAAAAAAAATTTAAATTTTTTTTGATGGCAATTTCTCTCTTCTCACAAAATGAGTAACATTTTGTAAATAACTTTCACCCTGCTTACATGAATAATTCAACAGTTTTCTCTCCAAATTTTGTAAAATGTAAACATCCCCATGTCTTCATATAAATATTACAAATCACATTATGATGTCATATTTCTCAATCAGATTTTCAAAAAAAAAAAAAAGATCTCGACGAGAATATTCATCAAATGTATCCTCAAAATCTAATATTTTTATCGAATCAACACTTCACCTTCCATATCTTGTTTGTAAATAGGCAAACAAAATTAATGAAATTCTCTATGAATACTTTACCATTGGAATTGATATCGTTGAGCTCTTGAGAAGAGGTTATGAGAAAAGTTTCATGAATTGATGAAATTCTCGGTTGGCCTATTTTTCGTAGAATCGGTCCATTGTTTACCGAGCGCAATGGAGAGAGAGAGAGAGAACGAGAAAAAAAAAGTCAATTTCTTAAAAAAAAAATATTTATTTTTTATTTTATTATTATTATTATTTTCTCATAGGTATGGCATCGCAGGTGTTTCTGTTGTGCAGATTGCAAGAGTTCTCTCGATTCTACCAAAGTGAATGATGCTCCTGATGGGGAAATCTACTGTCGAGCTTGTTATAACCGAAAATTTGGTCCAAAAGGTGTAGGATATGGCCTTGGTGCTGGAGCTTTGAGCATGGGCTAAAATTTTTATACCCTTTGACCTTAGTCTACAACCTAAATTTATATTCCGTTTCAAATTCATCAAAAACCACTTGCTTATATGGTGAGAACGAAAATAACGAAACTCTACTCACCGTCACGGTTCTCAAAATTTACATCGAACGCACGACTATTCGACAAAGGATAAAGTATAATCCAACCAAACAAACGGTGTCAAAGAATCCGGAAGCTTTTTACCACATCAAAGACCATCCTCAACCCCACCCAACTCGTCTAATTCTCATAGTACTAATTAAATAATTCACTTAATAGCAGTGTTAGACAGTTCTTCATCGCTTTCATCGCTTTCTTATCGTTTCCGTCACTCACACCACCCTCCAACACTCTCTTCACATAACAACTCTCCTCAGATCCTCTGAGCAGAATTATTATAAGACTTGAATTAGACATAATCAATTAAATTAGGAAAAAGGGGAGGAGCTAGGGCGCTTCTAAAAACTATAGAAACTTAATACTTACGATTATTAATTACAAAAAAAAATACCCTTCTCTGCACAACTTACAGCTTGAAATACGTATATTTAATTATTCTTCTAACTTAATATACTAGAAACAACGCAGTGTAAAATAATATAAGACTCTCGCTTTTCAAGTTTGTCATTCTCACTAAATTACGTAACGATTGATGATCTGTGAGAATATCACACTCATCGTTTCTTTCATTTTCCCTATTGTGTTTTTTTTTGTTTTTTTTTTTTTTCTGAAAAAAAAAAATGGAAAAAAAATTGGAAAAAAAAATGGGAAAAAAAGTTAGTGCATTAAATCCAGCAGGAGAAAACGAGAAGATCAAAAGGGCCGAACTTTGAGTATACTTTCTCTTTCCAATTCATCTTTTTGTTTTGACTTTCACTTTTTTTTTTCTCTTTTTTTTTTATTGTAGCTTTCTCCCCATTGAGTTTCTTTTTTGTTGAAGATTGTTATTGTTAAGAATGTGAATGATTTTCGTTTTAATAATAATTTATGCCTCTGCTTTTATCGTCCCTTTATTTTCTGTTTTGATCATTCTCCCATAAAAAAATGTAAGAAAATGTCTTATGCCCTTCAAACTAATTAATTCATCTCAAGTTGGTTATAACTTATCTCAAAGGAGAAACATATTACTGGAACTCCTTAAGAAAATAAAGTTCAGCTTACCCACTGCCTCATTATTACAAAAATTATGAAAATAATAATTTAAGTCATGAGATTGTTATATAACTCATCAAGAAGATGAAAATAATAAGTACATAAATCTTTTGGAGAGTTTTGAACTGCCTGCGGCACAAGTAATTGAAATTTCAAATGAAGAGATCCGACAACCGTTTCCAGGCTTTCTCTTTCGTAAGGATCTTGATCTTGACAACAATGGTAATGGATATGAAAAAAAAAATCTCTGAATACTCTGGATGATGTGGTGTAATTCAAAGACAATGTGGACTATTCTCAGTAGAATTTTCAACTTTTAATAAATTGTACGGTTAGAATTCAAATGGATGGAGAGAGTCTTAGGAATGAGACTTAGGACCACTTTCTCCAAATTTTATTTACTAATCCTCTTCAACAAACCGTAGTCTTATCACGACGACTCAAAGAGTTTCCCATTTCAACTGATCCGTTTGTCTTTACCAGAGAAAAGCACAGTTCACTTATTTACACAAAAAATTAAGTCTTCAGAAATCCATTATTCAAGAGATGAAATCAAATCAAAGAGGATTAGAAGTGACGGAAATGGACTGAAACTTGTATAACTCAATTTTAAAAAAAAAAAAAAAAAAAAAAAAAAAAATTCTTTACCTTCAAGAAATGGAAAGAAACAGTTAGATATAAAAATTAAATGGACATTAATATCAAGCATTCAAGTCCAAATGAATAACATATCACTCACTCCATCAATTTAAAAATTATGAGGAGCGTAACTTACTTTCACTTGCCATTTAACTTCATTTCCAAAAAAAAAAAGAAAAAAAAAAAGTCAATAATAATTTTTTAACAGAGTTGAAAGATTTTTGACTTCTTTCGACTGAGAGTGCCATTAAAAGTAAATCTTTGGCAATAAAAATCCTTTCATTTAGAATTACCCCAAAAGACCCAAAAATTCCCTTTCTTCATTTCTTTTTTATCAAATCAATTTCCTCTTTTAGTCAATTTAAGACATAGGACGAATTTACTTAATCAGTCCAATTTCTCCCTCCGTTTCGTTTGTAAATGGAAAAGAAAGAACTTTTCTTTCCACTCTAAGAAAGGGACCTAAAACATTTTATTTAATTNTTTCGTTTGTAAATGGAAAAGAAAGAACTTTTCTTTCCACTCTAAGAAAGGGACCTAAAACATTTTATTTAATTTTATAAAAAACAACAAAAAACAACAAAAAACTGCATAGTTTAATGTAAAAGATAAAAGCGATGAAGAGAAATCAAAATTCACCAAAAAGAAAATAACCAAGTTCTTAAATCTTGGACTCTTTGAAATTGCTTTGAGAGGATTTGGGGTTTTGTGTNTTTCGTTTGTAAATGGAAAAGAAAGAACTTTTCTTTCCACTCTAAGAAAGGGACCTAAAACATTTTATTTAATTCTATAAAAAACAACAAAAAACAACAAAAAACTGCATAGTTTAATGTAAAAGATAAAAGCGATGAAGAGAAATCAAAATTCACCAAAAAGAAAATAACCAAGTTCTTAAATCTTGGACTCTTTGAAATTGCTTTGAGAGGATTTGGGGTTTTGTGTCATGGTAGGGCAAAATGATTCTTACAGTCTAGAAGAAGCGATGGAAATCCCTACCCTTGGGTCGAAAAAAAACCCACCAATGTGCTTTCTAACCTTCCCTAGACAAAATTAATATATTCAAACACTTATAACTCTAGTTTATATCAAAATAGCAGTAAACCCACTGCACTCGCCTAATTCAACATAATATTCTATACAGTGGAGTTCGGCTTAAGTGAAACCGGTTAGAGTGAAAGTCCGGGTAAAGTGATATCAATTTTCCGTGCACTGATGCTCTTCTTCAAGCTTAAATGTTGCAAGTAAAATCCAAATTTTCAAAATTTAGCTTCTATATTTACACAGAAACAACACAGAGTGAATCAGCAGCGAGTGATTATTTCCTGAACCCAGAGGTACTCTTTGGACAGATTCACAATTTAATTTTTGAATTTTATTTTCATCTCTACCTCACACTAGCAGCTACGCACCTTTAACTAAATCAAATTATTCTCAGTAGTAGTTTGGCAAAAATGGTAAACTGATTTAAAAATTTTCAATACAACTATATAACGCAGATATTTCAATTACAAGAGAATGGTTCCGTATTATAAAAAAAAGTTTTAATCACCAATGTCTTAATGTCAATAGACACCATTATCTTGATAGTTTTTATGATTATCCAGATAAAAGTTTTAATTAATTAGCTAAATTGGCTTATTTGTAGAAAACCCACTTCCTCCTCAATTTAGGCAAGTCATAGGTTAATCGATCAGAAATTTAGCGTATATTATTAATCTTACTTCNACACTTCCTCCTCAATTTAGGCAAGTCATAGGTTAATCGATCAGAAATTTAGCGTATATTATTAATCTTACTTCCATTGTTGACAGTTAAATTATATTTTGTAAAAATGTGGAAACTAATTTGAAATGTTATGAATTCTGGTCTAATATAGTCAAACACTTGCGTAAACTCATAAAATCAAGAATACACATGGTAATAAAATTAAGGTATATTCGATTTCGAATTATCTCATCAATTTGATAACTTATGGATTCAGTCAAACACTTGTACTAATATAGTCAAATTCAAAATTAGTTTTGTATTTTTCCTCATCTATTATGGGTAATTTGATCTACTGAAAGGTGCGTATTTGATGATATGAGAGAGAAATGAAAAATAAAATTCTGAAAAAGGACCATGAAAGGTCTGTCCAAACTGTANAAATGAAAAATAAAATTCTGAAAAAGGACCATGAAAGGTCTGTCCAAACTGTAGAACATTTAATGCTCAATGGTTTGAATATAGTGATAACTGGTTAGTGTGATTGTGATGGTACCTTCGGATCCACTGTAAACTAACTCCACTATGCTTATACCTGGGTGAATGAGAATACTTTTCCAAAATTTATGATTTTTTCTGACGAGAGTTGTGTATTTGAGTTGAGAAAAGAGAGGAGTGGGTTGTGAATAAGTGAGGTTGTCCTAGACTGTGTCACCTAAAATTAGAGTAGACGCAAGACGTGGCTTTCTCTTCCTGTTGGAAGGTAAGTCTCTGAATGAGGGAGTCTAGAAGTTGGTAAAATAAATTGAAGTGAAAGGACTGGGTTTGATGTTCAGTCGTAGAAGAAGTAGATAGGACGAAGAACAGAGAAGAATCTCCTTTCACCCAGGCTTTCACTCCTCTTGCTTCCGGTTTGAGAGTCTCTTCCACCGTTTGACAGAACTAAGGACACTCGAAGAGATTAGTCCCTTAATTCCCTTCCCTCCACTCACTATCATTATTACCCATTACTCTTAGTCAGAGACCCAACCGTCGGAAAGTCGGAGAAAATTATCACACTTTCTCCAGGAAGTGAAGAAATCCTTGGACCAGAAACAACTCCGTCCATCCTCTTCTAGGACATTTGGAAACAGAGAAATTGACATATAAAACGGTAGAGATTGAAGGATTTTGTTTTTTGACCTCAAAAGCCATGAGTATCGAAAGTTATTTGCTCAACGAAAGTTCAGCTAATGAGTCAGAGTATGGTTACAATGTATGTGACGAGGATATCCCATGGACAGCGGCTCGTATCCAACGCGTCATTACTCTCTCCATTCTCATGATCATGTGTTTCTTTGGAAATTCTGTCATCATAATTGTTTTGACAAGTTCAAAAATACACAAAACATTGAGTAGAGTCAACATTTTCATTCTTAATTTGGCTATTGGAGATCTCCTCATTGGAATCATAACCATTCTATCAGAACTTATACTCGAGGTATGTTCAAGTTATTATTTTTATTTTTCTCTATGTATATGAATCATATTTAAGTGAAGAACCAAAGTAGAAAATTTTCCGTTCCGGGCACAGTCAACTACTACCCAAATTCAAAATCTGTCATAATTTTAATAAAAAAAATCAGAAAGATATGTTTGATAGAGATATAATTAGAAGATTCCAGGTAGCAATGTCATAAATTTTCCTTTACACCATCCATCCATCCATCATATTCAATTAGAATTTTTTTTTAATGCAAAGTTTCAATTTTTTTTCTTGGAAATGAGCTCCCAGTTACAGAATACCAACTCAATTTCACATATAAGGAAATGAAAACAGTGACTTTAAATTTTATACAACTTCCATTTCTCCACTTTTTAGATATTTTTAATTTAATTTTAAAATCTATTCTATTCTGAGATTAAAAAAAAGGGATGGAGAAGGTGTGAAAAGTACATTATGTCCCACTATTTTAATTTCCAATTTCCATTTTTTTTTTCATGGTTTGATTTTGAGTGAGAGCTTTTGGGTTCCTACTTACCAAATATCTGTATCAAAGTAATTTATAAACAATATATTATAATTTTTTTTTGCCACGACATACAAAAAGGAGAGAATTAAAATTTTGAATTATACTGTACATGGATTATTAATTAATGTGCATAAAAACTTTTTTGGAAAACGGATATAACTACTTTCACTTCTAAAGGAATTATTTTATATTTTAATGCTCAAAATAAGTTTAGAAGCAAATTGAGTGTAGTCAAACAACTTTTTCCTTTGTTAAAAAGTGATATCAAATCCATTGTATTTTTTATAATTTTTCATCATGAAGAAGCAAAGTTGAGAGCTCAGCTTTGAACTTTATCACAAATAGTTTGAAGTGAAGGGACAGGGAATAAGCCTATCAATTAACAAAAAAAAAAATTTAAAATTTTTTAGTTTTTGGAGAAAGTGGAGATAAAAAAGATGAGTGGTAGGAAGAGGTATTTCAATTCGCCCATTCATTCGTCCTTCGTATGTCAAAATAAAATTTCCATTCTGGGATTTAAAATAAATCCATTTGTATTTTCGGAAGATGGTAATTCGTAGTGAAAGGATAAAATTGGAAATTTGAAAAATTAAGCTTTGTTAGACCAAAACTAAAATACACAATCCTGTGGTTTATGATTCCTGTGGTACTTTCGAACCACAAGTTGTTGATGTGAGGATTGAAACTTTTTCCATTGGCTGGATTTTGTTAGGTTCTTTCATCATCATGTTGTCAAGCTTGTCATCTCCATACTTGGTCAAACCTGACGGAAACAGTTTTTGAGATCTTTGGTCATCAGACTTTCTCCTCCGAAATCTTTGACACGTTCTGACTCAAGGTCATTAAAAAAAAGAAAGTCCAATTTCATCACTAGATCTTCTCTGGCTTCCTCAAATAATAAAATGCACTTCAATTATCGTTACCAGGGTTCTAAACATCTGTTTTTCTTCAAAGGTTTCTGGCGAATGGATCCTTGGGAATTTGGGATGCAAGACACTGATGCCAGGACAAATTTTGACACTTTCGTCAACAATCTATATTCTTGTAGCTATGAGTAAAGACCGCTACCAAGCCATTTGTCGACCATTGGACTTCAATCCTAGTACAAGTCGAGCTAGGAAATCCGTCTTTGTCGCATGGATAGCCGCATTTTTCTCCGCCTTACCCTATATGTTCATATTTGTACAGGTAAAATGATCCATTCCAACAAAAACTATCCATCAACCAATTTCAATTAAGTCCATTTCACGACACTCCGGCAATAGACGAGAATCAATGTGCGTTAAGAGAAATGACCATAATTTGAAAAAAATATCAAAGGAATGGACACTTCCGCTAAATCAATAAACGAGAGAATAATAATTATTCAAACCAATAATAAAACTTTTTTTTAAACAAAAGCAAAACCCTTACGAAACCACAGGGTGAGCCACATAATATTCTCCACACATTCTCCACTTTCATCAAAACAAAAGTAAGTTAATACATAATGAGACTGAGCTGTTGAAGCTAAACAATTTTAATTCTTAAAGCAATGAAGAAGTTGATATTGATAGGATTTGGCGGGAAAAAATTAAATATTTGAAAAAAAAAAAAATTTTTTTTTTTGATTAATTTAGTTAACCGACGGAGCGTGAAGGGTTTGTGGGATCATGCGTTAGGTCACTTTTTGTTAATTTCGATGAAAATGATGGAAAGTTTTTATCTCGATCACTCTGTATTATCCCATTTGAGTTAATTTGGCAAGAACATAGTTCATTGCTCAATAATACATGAGAGGAGAGGTTGGAGAAAGCCATTTATGGATTAATTAGGTGGGAATGGGAGCCTTAGTGGCTCAAAATCGTAAATCAATGATCCCATGTTCCTGATTATGGGAATTGTTTTTTTTACTTCAGGTGAAGACTGGGATTCACGCAGATGGGACGGATTGCTTCTCTTGTCTCTCCGACGGTT
This sequence comes from Holacanthella duospinosa, assembly GCA_002738285.1. Lineage (NCBI taxonomy): Eukaryota > Metazoa > Arthropoda > Collembola > Poduromorpha > Neanuridae > Holacanthella > Holacanthella duospinosa. The sequence continues at coordinate 320,136 of NIPM01000049.1, read as the reverse complement.
ACACGGCGTCGTGGCAGCGGAAACTAAATTTCATTTGGCTCACTCTTAGTGTCCTCATCCTTCCAGCATTCTGGATAGCATTTTGTTATTTTTCTCTTGCAAGAGTTGTATGGCAACAAGCATCACGACAGCAAACCGGAGGTAAACTCAGGGCTCCTCTCCTAATTACTCACTATGTACAGGAGTATTCAAACAATAGGAAACCAGTTATAGTCACTTTCTCTAAACACAACTAGAGGGAATTAGTTGAGCAGGCTATCAAATGTACAGAGCGCTCAATAAAAATAACTAACAATATCTTCTTCACTAATTACTACTACTTTTTCCTTTCATTTCCGGACTATTTATTGAGCTCTCTGTAAAATTGACTCACAACAACATCCCACTAGTTCTTCTCATATGGTTAAGTTTAGGATGGATTGATTAAAATGAAATAAAAATGAAGGGTGCCACCCAAAAAATCATCAAATTTGACTAATTAAGATATAGGAACCTAAAATGAGAAAAGTGTAAAGTAAATTAAAAAAGAAGAATAATCCTTGAATAAAGCTAAGAAAGGTAAAATATTGGGTAAAATATGGTGAGTTGAGTAGTATTGAATTGTGATTTTCCCACTAGTCGTGTGGATTGGGTTAATTTTTCAAGTTTTGGGGAGAAGAGGTGAAAGAGAGTTGTGAAAGGAAGGGGAAGTGATAAAAGATCCTTTGATTATAATTCTGTTCGTAGATGGGTTACGTAAAACTTGTGGAGGACGTCTAATCCCACGAGCAAAGATGAAGACCCTCAAGATGTCGTTGAGCATTGTCATTACATTCATCGTCTGTTGGACGCCATATTTTGTGGTCTACAATCTACTCATTTTCTCCAATTATTCTTTCAACATACCCGAAAGCATCATTGTTCTTGCTGACATGTTGGCTCTAACAAATAGCGTTGTCAACCCTCTCATCTACAGTTGCTACAACATGAAGCTCAAACAAGGGATTACGGAAGCCTGTTGTTTCAGACTTGAGTATGTAATCTTCTAGGCTCATTTTATAAACTAATTATTATAAATAAGGCTTTCAGAGAATCATTTCTCAAACTTGATCATTTTCCCTTGTCACTGTTGCTTAGTTACTCCAATACCTCAGATATTACTTTCCTTCATTTAATTCCTTCCTTCTCCCTCTTCCCAACCTTCACATTCCCTTCAAATCTTAAAATATTTGTTTTTTTTTCTTACTTTTCAAACTAATAATAATTGAAAATGAAAATTTGTAACTTGAATACGGTCTTTGGTAGAAAGTCAAGCGCTCAACGCTTGTCGAATCCGTCAGCCTCAACTTCCTCCACCATTAGACTCCATGTCCGAAAGACCTACTGCCGTACCTATGCCAAACACAATGACAAGGAAACAGCATTCAACTTTGATAAATCAAATCAACACATTTTCAAGAAGAGATCACAACTTATTCAAGGATTCCAGCTATAGACGAGGAGAAACCTCTACACAACTATGAACAAACTCAAAATGGCTCATCCAAATCCAGGAACCAATGGGCGTCCGGGAATGGAAAAGGTCCGAAGTCACTGCGGATCTTTCTATTTCCTACAACAATCGAAATCATTTATCCATTTTAATTTAATATTTGTAACTGAATGTGAAATAAAATAACTAAATGAGGTAAAGTTTCACTCTTGAGGATGCAGACGACTGGTGGTATTAATTAGTATCGCTGCAGTAAATCTTCATGACTTAAAATACTAAGTTCAACATGAATGAAATTAGGATACAGACGAACCGCGTACGAAAATTATTTTTTTTTTGTTTTTGAAGTTTTTTGATTTAATAAAAGTTTTCGTTGAAGTTCCAAAATCTCTAAAACTTTTTTCTTTTGTTTTTCACTCGAAGAAAATGTACAGAGTAATGTAAGTAATATTGGGAATGTAACAGAAGAATTTTTTCTTCTGCTCTATATAACTTTTTGACACATGACTGACAATTTAGTCTGGCAGTCTGCCACAGTTAATTATTTACGCAATGCTGTCCGTTTTATTACATTTATTATAATATAATAGGGACTATATTTTCCTAGTCTGCTTCAAATTTTATTTTAAGTAATGTGAATTTTTGACATTGACGTGGAAGTATCTTTCTTAAACATTAGTAATGAGAATGCGTAGGGTATGTAGCGCGAACTCCATAACTTACGGAAAATTTATTTTTGCATTATTTGTTTAAAGTTTCATCCCCTCATGTTTATACAATGCATTTTTAAATATTTTCCTATCTTTGATTTTTGCGTCTGACTTATTCCTTTACCAAAAATGCATTTCCAATTTTCCCATACATCCCATCCTATCTGGAAATTCAGATTTGCATCCTTTCAAATTTGTAAAATTACACTTTTTTTTAGAAATATTTCCAATAATTGAATAAATAGAATTTCTTAGACTTATCGGACCTAAGGAATCCAGGGTAAACGGGTTGGGATATCCAAGCTCGGTCACAAGATATCACCGAAAATGTTTTCCAACGATAAGTATCATTTTGGTATTTGATAATAGTTTAAGTAAACTTCATAAATACTGTTTGTTGCGTTAAATTATGAAAATTAATAAAAGTATGAGTTAAGTATTGGTCAGTGACTATGATTGGATAGGTCAAATGCCAGTCTAACCTTGATTCAATTTTAACTGCCAAAATCCAGGTATCAAGTTTACCCACTAGTATGAATTTGATTAAATAGTGCAAAACTTAATAATACGAATTTTGAATTCTTGAAAAAATTCGTGTTAGAAAGAAATTATTAGTTTTTTTGCTTCGTAGCACTAATACTTTTCGACCCACTCCCTTTGCTAAAATTGTAGGCATATCTTTTTTCCAATTTTTCACGGATGAGCAGACCTTTGCAAAGGACTTCCCATCGGTCATATATTCGTTTGAGCCGTTTTTCTTCCTCTCGTTTCTTGATTTCATCTTGCTCCTATTAAAAAAACTGAGTATTAGTAGAATCGATACATACTGGATGAATCAAAGATGCTGTACTGCGGTTTACAAGATAAGGGAAAAAAATTCGAAGAAGACTATAATGAGCTAGATTATTTCTGGTTTGTTTGAGAGTTCACCTGGTTCCAAGCATCCAAAAGGATTTCTTTGAATTCATCACAGACGACAAAACCGTCAAACTTTGGATGAGAGCCTGTAGCATGGAATTCGAATCCCACAACAGCTGGAACACAATCAATATTCAATTTTCTTGCCACTCTCATAAGAGTCGGAACTGTAATCCAAAAAATTTTAGCATCACAACTAGTTAATCTGTATAAGTCATAATATTAAGACGTACGTTGCAGATGAACTGTTCCGACAGGTAACATTTTTGGCATGTAGAGATCCACATTACCGAATTCATTTCGAGGCACTTTTCCATCAATTGCAATCGGAGGTTGATAGTCCTCAGTTTGCCATTCGCCAAAGAGTTCTAAAAGTTCATCACGTAATGTAGTTCCAAGAGCCTGAGTGAAACCATAAACATTTGCATTTGAATTAGTATATAAAGATTAATGAGTTAGCAAAACAAGAATTTCTTTTTTAAGTCGTAAAACCAATGAATGGAATGCACCACTCTAGTCACATGGTGTAAAAATCTCGCAGCTGGTCCGCGTGTCTTGTCTTAACTTTTATTCTAAAACCTTACCCGATTGTACTTTGGTCTAGCTTTCACAACTTTGTAAGATTTTTCACCAATCCTTACAACTTTTGCCTAAAATTGTCAAAGACTATTAACTAAGTATTTCATTAACCACATTTAATTTGAGTTTGAATAATAACTACCTTTCGTAACCATGTCTCTCTTCCATAAAGAATATGAACAGAACTTCTAGGATAGACTGGTTCTTCCTTCATGTATCCACTGGGAATAATATCGGGAGGGTAAACTGCTTCAAATTTAAGCAAGTGTCGTCGAAGTACATAGAGCGGATGATTTTTGAACCTATATCATAGATCTTGAACCATTGTAAATACACAGTGCCATAGGTAATTACAAGTTCAGATTTAATAAACATACGCTGAAATTGTTGTTGGTATTGGAAGAGAGAGAAGATGCTCTCGAAGGAACTCATCCTCCAGTCGATCTCTTGGAGTTCTTTTACCACGAAATCCTCTAATAGATTCCAACCACCATTCATGATCCCTCTGCCTCCCTAAGCTAGTCCACCAACGGTTTGAATACCTTGTTGTGACATCCTTCACATGTCCCGTATTTGATAAGCCAATCACATAACAAATTGGTTGAGTAGCTTTAACCTAAATAAAATAATGAATTCTCGTTTAAAAACTGAAACAACTAACGCAAATCTAACCTTTAGCGTAGCATCGGATAAGACTTTGCACTCTATAATGTCCACAGAGACCCACTGTTCCTCTTCCTCCAAATACACTTCCGCCCAAAAGTTATACTCAACTTTGGTTTTCTCTTTGAAAGGGTCTTCTTTCGGATTTGATTTCAAATTACGTCCAGAATTTTCTGTTTTCAAACTCAGCTTTTTTCCCATCTTAAAATCAGGAGCACGCCTCTTGGCCGATTTTCTGGAAGCAACTGTCATTTGCTTATCTTTAGTGGTTCGTTTTTTCCGAACTTTTCTTTTTGGCTCTGTTTCTGAATCTGAAGAACTTAATTCGTCATAGTTAATTTCGAATTCGGATGAATCATTCTCAGATTTTTTCAACCTTTTAGCTTGCTTAGAAGAAACTGGTGTTGTAGACAACACTGTCATGGGTTTAAATTCGGATAGTTTGGATGACTTCGTTACAGCGACATAAGTTTTACTATTACCTTCCACCACTGTCTTCACGCCTTTCGAAGTTGAAGGTTGATGCTCTTCGGTTTCATTGTTTTCACTCTTGAGCAATTTCATCAAATCATTTGCATGTGGCTTGATTGGTGGAGGGACGAGATTCATGACAAGTCGTATTTGTACTCCGAGAGCTCGGAGTATAGCAACAAAGATGAAAACAAAAAAAGTTGGACTCATGACCTTCTTGTTGCCCATTTGCTCCAGTAACTTTGGTAATAGATTAAATGGGGCAGGAACGAGATCATCCATATTATTTCCTATGTCAAGCTTAATAGTACGCTTGAACCAAGAGAGAAATTTTTCTAAGTAGCCCAGGTCAAGGTTTCTTGGTGGGTAACTACGCTCTGACGGCAAGATGGACAATGCTGCTCCTAAGATGGATTCATCTCGCAAAATAGAGTTATACTGTAAAGCTCTTGCTAAAAGACATAAGAGTCCCACACGATGAAGGTCTAGATGAACTTCTCGCTTACATTTGTTGATTTCTCGAACGATGAAGTTTCCAATTGGATCTGCCGCATTCTTTTTCTCTACAAATACAACACCCAATAACTTAGACCAAATTTATTTGTCCAAATGAAAACTTACTTCTCTTCAAGTGGCCATTGGGGTGTGGAATTACAATTTTAAGGCTTTCTTTTAGAACAACAGGAGCAGATCCTCCGTCTTCGTTCTTTTCAAAATTTCCAGCTGGTTCATTTGCTGAAATTCTATTTTCCAGTCGAGCTTTTATGTATTCAACTTCCGTCTGGTTGTTGTCATCGAAATTAGTTACTTCTTCCCAATCAGAGGAATCTGAGGAGGAACTGACATCCTCATCTTCATCTTTATTGCTGCTGGAGCGGGTCATATCAACAAAATCTTATTGATTCCGATTCGCAATTTGCGAATCCTTGATTGGAAACGGTTGACTAATTATTGACCCTCAAAAATAAACTGGCACAAACTAATTTAAGTTAAGTAAATTGTAACGATTGGAACTTCATTTGTTTACTTATTTGAATCTGCTGCCTCTTCCCGCGACAAAAAAGTTTCCGATTAGCACTTGCAGTAAGGTCTGATACACTAGAAGTAGCGTCTCTGCTGTTAGATGCAGTGGACGCTATATCTAGCAGCTCTGCTGCTAGAAGTGCTGTAGCTGCTGTTTCTAGGTGCTTTGCTCCTACTTCTAGGGGCTTGCAGTGTTGCCTACCTTTCGTAGCATATTGTTGAATTTTGCTACAAAAATTCTTTATAAAAAAATAAAATTAGGAAATAATAATCAATTAATTGTAAAATAAATGAGCAAATAGTTCTACAATGAAACAAAAAGTGATAAACTATTCTATTATTTTTCAAAACAAAATGTTATGTAATTTATAAATATTAAAAGTTGGGCTTACCGAAGTAGTAAATTTCCTTTTACAACTTGGGATAACAGAAATACAGAAACAATTAAAAAATTTTTGTTAAAGAATACGACTAACATACATAATAAGCTATAATCAGAGCAGTGGAGGAAGTTTTGAAAATTTCTAGTTGCTAGATTTCTTTTTAAACTGATACTGGAAGTAACTCCCGTAAAAATTTTAGCTTTCTGTCTGTTGTTCAGAAAAAGTGTCATGTTTTTCTGTAATTTACTAACAATTTAAATTTTCCTATGAAGAATTAGAATTGGAAGAAAATTTTAGTAGTAGTAATGCACTATCCCCGAACAACGGACGGTAAAAGCAAAACAAATAATAGGCGTTACACTGCGTATCCGAAAGCAAAGTGTGGGAAAGAAAGTGCCCATGTCCAACGGGCATGAAAAGAAGTGTGCCAACGTGGCAGGAGGCGTTTTTGGGAATGAGGGGAATGAGCCGGACAGGCTCATTCCAGCCTCATAGTGGATTTGGATCTGGTACTGGTTGTGCTCTCCTCAATCTCTCCAAATAAATAATTATATTTTTGGAAATGTGCTCAGACAATAACACTAAATCGACGGAAAACCCACGGAAATGATGCTCAAATCGCCGAAAAAAGATGAAATTAACGGTAAATCGGTATGCGAATGATGAATTTGTAAAATTTTTGAAAATTTGCGACAGAAAAAAAAATTTTTTAACACAAAAAAAAATTTAACAATAGTGGTAACCACCACTAAAAATCTCAAAAATTCTCGAAAATGGCTGTTTTTATGAAAAAAAAATTAACGGCAAATCGGTGTAAAAAATTAACGGTGAAAATTAGTAAAAACTGAATTTAACTTCGCAAAAAAAAATTGTGAAAATTTTGGAACTAGTGGGCAGAACCACTCAGAACCAAGCAAACTTGATGAAATTTTGTAAAAAAAACTATATAAATTAACGGCGGACACGGTATAAACGAAGAGAACCAATCAACAGAGTGAGTTGCAAAAAAAAAATTTGCAACAAAAAAATACACAAAATTTACATGTCTGGATCCCTCACAGACAATAAATGAAAAAATACCAAACAGAAAATCCTGAAGACTAGCTTGGCGTGATGAGATGGCGGTCTGCCGTCAGCTAACCACCAATGGAGGATACGCTGAAGAAAATGATGAAAAAATCCTCCGAGCGAAATGCTGCTCGTCAGCTTTTGAGGAGCGGAAAGTGCCGCTGAATGAATAAATGTAGATGTAAGTGGGGATGGGTACCTGAGAGGGCACCTGATGAGATGGTGGTGGTTGGGATGATGGCTCCTTTAGCCCGATGGGGCAAACACTAAATTCCGTCCCTTAAGGGAAAAAACAGACAAAAAGACCAAATAACTGAAGTCCCTTCGTGGGACAAAACCAGAAACACAAAAGACCAACACTTCCCAATATAGTATTCAAACACAAGACAAACCAAAAGACAAATCGATATAAATAAAAATAATATTGTTGTAGAGGTAGATGAGGAGAGAGAGACCGGCCACTTCCAAAATCAAACTGAGGAAACAACGCCCTGTTCGCCTCATGGCGCACTTCTCCCCATGCCAATCAGGCATGGGCACTTTCTGTCCCACAAAAGCTAGAACTCATTGTCATGCGTAGGGTCTGGATGTGGCAAAGCATTCAAAAACAAATTAAATAATAGTTTTAACAAGAGTTATGGCATGGTATTTTTATAGCCCAATTTCATGTCAACTAACCTTGATCACGACAATTTTTTCACTACTAATTCATAATAATAATAACGTAAATAACGTAATTCGTTTATTTTGTTAACCAAAAAAAATTTTTTTGTCACAATTGAAATGCATAGGAAATAATTTCTTTAAGGTTAATACGGCTAATTTCAATAAATGAGATGTTGCCAGCGACAATGTCGCTAGATCTAGCAGCAGCCCCTAGATATAGGAGCTGCTTCTATATCTAGGAGCTCAAGCTCCTAGATTTAGAATCAGAGCCACTAGATTTAGCAGCATAGACCCTAGATTTAGCAGCTTTACTTTTCAATTATTTTTCTAAAATCGGGTATCAATTATTCTCGCCCAAACTTTATATCAGTCGAAAGATTATAGGATAAGCTATTTAATTCAAAAAAAATTAACCGGAAATTTTATTGAATAACTCAGCCCTGCCACGATGAAATTTTTCTCGGCGCGGTGAAAAGTTGCTAAATTTGATTTACTATCGATTAAAAATAGTAGCTGAACTCGTCAACAGGATATGTGTTCGAGCTTTTGAAAATAAGTTTAGTGCTGCTAGATCCAGCAGCACCAAGACGCTAGATCTAATGTCTGATTCAGTAATGCGTGTACTTGTACCTATCCGAAATTTCACTTTATTTTACACAACTAAGCAACGACCGCGGACAATTATTAGAGTTCCACCGAAGGGTACCCTTCGACCACTAGCCGAAGACCGAAACTCCGGCTTCGGCACTTGCACATGCGCCAAAGGCTTCGCCGAAGCTTCGGCCGAATGTTTTGGTGTGGGGTATCAATCGAAAGGTAATTCTGATAGGAATTTGATTCTGCATTAAAATTTAAGTAAAAAATTAGTTCATTTACAGTATAAATTTTATTCCAAAGCAATTCTTGAGCAAACTTATTTAGGGTTTGTATTTTAGATCGATAAAAAAAATTTGATTCTTAATTTTTAAAGTTGAACAAAAAATATTGTGATGAAGAAAAGTCAATTCCTGACTGTGCATACTGACCAATTCCCATAATTGTAGAGAGCGCCCGATAGTATTAAGGCTCATAGTACTTTCAGATTATAGAAAATTTACGGGAACGAAAATGATAGAAAAGTTGTGATAGAATTAACTGCTTGCTATTCCTAACCGAAATGTATAAGGAAGGTTAACAAGGGGACAACTAGCCTGTGTTCATAAAGTCACTTAAAAGGTGAGAAAATGTGTTCCCAGCCCCACAACTCCTCTCAAACAGAATTTGTTTGTGTTGAGTTTGAGTGGAGAGGATTACCTTGAGGGACTATGACATTTATACATGCCTCTGAGTTGATTAGAACTAGCAAGAGCCCATAGTTGATTCAACCAATCTGAGATATCCAAAATGAGTCACGTTTCATATTTATATTAATCTCATAGTCTGATAGTCTTACAGTACTATGACGCGTTCTATACAATTGCGGGAATTGGGTCAATTTATTTATATCAAATTCTAAGAGAATTTTTTTTGCATACGCTAAAAACTAGACCTTTCGATTGAGACCACACATCAACACTTTCGGCCAGCGGCCGAAGGCAAGACTTCGGCAGGCCGAAGCTTCGGTAGAACTCTAACAATTTTGCTTATTACTTACATTTTCTTTCCTATAAAAATTTTTTTTTGTTCAATTTCGTAGAAATAGGGATTGATATGTCCCTGTCCCTAGATAACTAAAATAATAGTATTCAATTTAATCCGTATCTTCAGAATTTGACTTTACGTTATTAATTAATTAATTATATTCACTATACTAATTATTATATTAACCATTTAAAAAATTTTTTCATACTTTCAAAGCAGCTGCAGTTCTTTCAGCAACTCTTGGAAAGGAATTGGTAGATTTTATTCTTGGATTGCACCTGAATTAATTGATCCTTCGATTAAAACTTTTTCGTTTTCAAAATACTTTTTCACATTTAGAATAGTTCTTTTCTCTTCTTCAATTTTAGGCTTCATTGTTTACTTTACAATCTTAGAACTTAGAATATGAGAAATATTTATTATTTGTATTCCAAAAAAAATTAATCAAAAAAAGGTTTGTTTATTTGCACATTTCTGGGTGCAATGAACTCTGCGACGAGAATGCGCAGACGCATGAATCTTCCTCAGAAAATGTTTTTTAATTTTCTAACCTTCCTGTGCAGCAAATTTAAAAGTGTTATTTTGGATAGTTACAAGTACACTCATTTTTAAATCAGACATTAGCAGCAGCTGCTAGATTTAGCGGCTTCGCTGCTAGATCTAGCAGCTCAGCCCTTACATCTAGAGGCTGAGCTGCTAAATCTAGCAGCCCGCTCCTAGATCTAGTGGATGCTAGATCAAGCAGCCGGATGCTACTTCTAGTGTAATGGACCCTACTGACTTGCTTGGATCAGAGTACAAAGTACAAAATTACAAAATTACAAAATTGATTACAAAATGATTACAACATGATTACAAAAAACAAAATTCTTCACTTGCCAAAATTACAAAAAAAATACAAAATAGAACAAGCTAAATTTCTTTCCCCAAGAAGGATTTACGCAGTAAATTCACAAATTTGAAACTTTAAAGCTAAACTTCCCATTCCCGGCAATAATTTCAGAGTTCAAAAATTTTAAATTTGATACCATCCAACCGAGCTTAAGAAGTCAATCGATTAATCAAAATCTAATTTATCACGCCCAAGAGTTTTATAACAAGGCTTTTTAAATTAACCGCCTCCGTTAGTTAAATTTTGTAAGTAAAAAATCAGACAAGTTCTTTATTTTGTACAATTTTATTTTGTAATTTTGTACAATGACAAAAAAAATTAGGAATTTTCGGAAAATTTTGAACACTTGTGGATAAGTGTACGAATTCCGAAATCCCAAAATTTCGAAATTGTTTCCAAAATGTTTCCAAATTCCAAATTATTTCGTTCCCGAAATTCCAAATTTCAAAAAAAAAAAAAAAATCAAATATTATTAGTTTTTCTTAGCATGTGATGTTTTGGCAATTAGCTTTAACAAAAATTGAAAAAACTAATGGGAATAAATTTAGATTTTTTTCGAAAATTGAGAACACTGGCTTGGATTCTTATACACTTGAGAATTAAATTTTTGCGATTGAATAAAATATTAAACTTCTCATCAATCCACTTCAGCTAATGATCTTGAAGCTAGATCGTGCTATTTCAAGGACAATAGCAAAAAAAATAGTGTTTTACAAGGTCACCGCGCCGAAGTTCTCATGGTCACGCCGTAGCTTCACATTTTCATTTTGAAACATATTTTCTCACTTAGCACCATATGGGCGGGAGGGATTTGGGAATAGGATATGGGCGGGAGAGATGCGGGGATGTGATATGGGAGGTAGGGATACGGGGAGAGGGGATATGAGCGGGAGAACTGTGGGAGGATGGGGTTTTGGCAGGAAGAATNGGGATATCGGTGCGTTGGGTGTGAGCGCAATGGACTTGGGGGGAAGAGATATGGGCAGGAGGGACTTGAGGGTAAGAGAAGCGACGTAGGCAGTATGCATGTTGATGCATGCATATGCATGATGCATATGTATGCTATTATGAAAAGCTAAATTGACAACATGCCTGTGATTTTTTAAATTGTTGACAGATGGCATCTACATCGTATACTGCAAGGGCCGAAAGCCAATTTGTCATCGACGCCGATGCGACGTTATTTAATCCATGTTTCAAGCCTTGGCGGGACAGTCATGTCCCGTCAAACAATATGACCTGCTGATTAGTAGTAAAATTTTTGCGGTTTCGCTTCCGAACGTATGGTATGTAATACTATTTTCCAGAGGGCGCACAAATCTCGCATAATCTTTCGTCTAGGGTTCCATGAGTCCCATTTTCTTTAGAGTCAGAGTCAAGTGACTCAGAGTCATGACTCAGTGACTGAGATTCTAAGAAATTTTATATTTTTATTTATACAGTAAAATTAGCAGTTAAACATTAATTCAATGTAATCATAGCTCAAAATGAGTGATACAAAGACGCTAAGTTACCTAACTATTTTCGGTTAAAGGTTCTCAGATAATTTTTTTGAAAATTTGCTTTATTTTTTATCTGATTTAAAACTAAATTAGCTCACCTGCAATATTTACGCTGATCCTTTCCGTCAACTCTATCAAAATGATCGATGATTGAACAGATCGGAATGTTTTGAACTTTTGTTATTATGATTGGGTTCACTTAAACGAAATAATTTCACCTACCATTGTTTCGGAATTCCTGACCTACTTGCATTAATTGATTCGTAGTGTTGTTTTCATATGTCAATTGCTCATTATCACCTTCATAATTAGCAGCTAAAAACTGTTGGTCCTCTAAAAGGTGCAGAATACGATGAATATTATGAAGAACAGCGAAGGCTATAATGAACCTACAAACGACTTTGGGTTTGTACATTAGAATGCCGCCTGACCTATCAAATCTTCTAAAGCAATTTTTCCATAGGCCAATTGTTCGTTCAATTAATGACCTTGTTGACTTATGAGCTCTGTTGTAGTTTCTGTGAGACGGAATTGGGACTGCAGCGTAAGGGGTTTGAAGCCATGGCTCAAGAGCATATGCTGAGTCTCCTAAAAATTTTATAAATATTTTAAAAATATTTTGTATAAAAATATAAATCATTTTTATAGAATCACCTAAAATGAAACCATTCGGAGGATTTTGAATATAGGTTTGTCGAACCCACGAATTGGACCAAATATAAGCATCATGAGTTGAACCCTGCCACTTTGACACGACATTTATAAAACGACCATCGGAGTCACACATAAACTGCACATTAATTGAATGGCCTCCTTTCCTGCAGACATAATTATGTTCAACTTCCTTACTAGGTGTCAAACTATGACCATGGGTCCCGTCAACTAAAGCAAAAGTATTCGGCATTCGATTTAAAGCAAAAAATTTTTGTTTCTGTATGATACGTTCATATGTTCATATGTTTTGTTTCTGTATGTTCCTGATACGCACCAGGAAGATAAATAAATTGATTAGCCTTAATAACGAAAGCTTTGGTAACCCGATGAATGGATCTTCCAAATACAACCTGTGACATTCCGAGGATATCTTTACCATCATCTTGGAAGATTCCTCGTGCAAGAAATCTGCTCATAAAAGATCTTTTATATATCTAAGTATTTCCAATTAATTAAAAAAAATTAACCTGAGAGCAGCCAAGACTTGAAGGTGAATGGGAATGGCCAATCTGTTGCTTCGGTGTTTAGATTCCAAAGTCTCGCACAAATTTACTATTTCAATAATAGTTTTTTTCGGAAACCTAAAATCTCTAATTAGTGCCTCATCCTCGTAGACCTCAAAAATATTACTGCCATCTCTAAGACATCTCGGTTTAGGAAATCGTATCTCACTTTCTTCAATGATAGCATTTATTAATGCCATTGTTAATTAATTTTAAAGAAAGGAAATTATTTGTGTGAGATTAAAATAAATAACAGACACTTGCGGCTGCCTCTGAGTGCTTGCAAAGTTACGAGAGATTTGAGATATTTTTACTTAGTATTTTTATGAAAGACTACGGATTGTAGCAATCCTAATGTGAATAGATGGTGTTATCGCAAGGTGAAAAATACTTGCGATAGTAGGGATGAGCGACTACCGATTCTCGCAAACAGGTTACTTTGGGATGATTTTTGCTTGCTAGACCCTTTGCAATAATGAAAGACTAAGCTCCCAGAGCCGCGCGGCTAATAACTTCCACTTTGAGATTTGTGGTGGGTTGCGGGAGTTGAACAGAATTTGGTAGTACAAAAAAAGTAAAATGTAAAAAGCAGTAAGATTAATACCGCTTTGTTGCTTGGGAGTCATAACTCTTCGTAGTGAGTCACGACTCAGAGTCACTTTGGAAAGGCATAGAGTCACGAGACACGAGTCAGGTGACTCAGAGTCACGACTCAGCGACTCTCATTTCTCTATTGAGTCAGAGTCACCAAAAACCAATGACTCCGACAAATCGATGAGGAGTCAGATGACTGTCACTGAGTCAGAGTCATTCTGAACCCTACTCTTGTCCACGGGACGAATTTACCTTTTCATTCAATAGCAGAATAATAGGAACACAATTAAAAATATGTATTGCGAATTTTTAAAATTACAATATATTGAGTAATATAAGTTATAAGATTCCTTACTACAAAATCGCATCTATTTAAACTTATCGCAACTAGTGCAAACATGCCACTTATATTTCTTGTCTGTATATTGGAGATTCCTTCAACTGTGAAATTATAGTGGAACTCGGCTATATTAATTAAGAATGTACCAGGAAATTTGGTTAATAACAGCCGATTTTCATTATAGCCGAATAATGAACAATGTTAAATTTTAAATTATGCTCATAACATCCGATCTTTTTGATTTTCCTTGGTTGAATTATTTTATTTTCTAGATGCTACTACCTCACTGCCAAAATCAACCAATAATTTACTTGAGCATAAAAAAGATTGAAAAAAACTGTGTAGAATGCCTTTAACATTGTAGACCGCTAGTATTTACTCAGGATTAAGAAAACCTGTAATAAGAAATGAGGAATAATATAAAATTAAAATTTTGACGACTGTCTAATTTTGTAGGTAGTCCTATGGAATAATAATAAAAATATTCGTGCAATGATTGAAAACTTACTTTACTCTTTCATTCGCAACACATAATATTAAATTAACTTGACTCTTTCAATAAAATAAGGTCTGGTTCATGTCTGACGATGGTGAAATGAAAGGCTAGAAAGTTTCATTACATCCGATTGTTCATTTAAGGTTTTAATATTAATGTGCCTGTCTCTAGACAGGGACCGGCGGTTCACGTTCATTATAACCGTGGTTCCATTAGATCCTAAGTCAGGGTTCACTGTAAGATAAATTAGATAGGCTATACTACAGCCTGCTATTGGATCTAAAAGAGGATAAAGATTTAGGAGGACTTTTAGATGTAAACTAAGGAGAAAGGCTCCTTCCTCTAGGGTTCCTTAACATCCAGGAGGAATAAATGGTAGCTTCGAAGTATAAGTTTTGTTGGGATAACCAATAGGTGTCAGATGTGTCAGCAAATATCCTGACTGACTGGATCTGTTGGAGAGGATAAGGGCGCAGGATAAGGGTTTTATTTCCGAAATGCCTACTCAATACTCATTCACATAGTTTTTCTGTCTCGACCTTCTCTAGTGACCTCGTCGAAGATATTTCCTTTAGCTTTTCAAATGCTAGGAACTTTAGGTGGGATTTAGTTAAGGAAAAGTTAATTTTCTCCCACTTTTCTTTAGATCTCCAGACATGCATGAGATTTTCAGAAGTTTCTCACTTCTGAGAGACTGACAGTGAGTGTTTGAAATTATTAAATGAAACTGTGGATCTTGGTTGCATGAAGAAGGCGGAGAGGGATCTGTGAAGAGAGGCTAGCAGGGCTGAAAGTGTTAATTAGTAATTCTGTTTGTATTGTTGTTAAGAAGTAGTTACCCTTTGAGAAAGTAATCTCTTCGGTAGTGTTTATTTGAGAAATCTGTTCCTGTTTTTCTGTCTCCGCGTGTCATGTCATCCGCTCTCCCGCTTATCTGTCATCATCCGTCGTCTCGTCCTCAACGGAGGCCCACTGCCTCCAACAACCGTCTTTCTCAACTTGTGCATAAACAGAAGACAACCAAAGACTTGAACTTAAGTGGGCAAAGTGTCAGATTTCACTTTTATACCCACACTTAAAGACCCTTTCAGCCACACACTACACTTTCTCAGCTTCACACAACCAGACACATACGACAACCAACAACTTCCTAGAGGTATGTTACTTCATTTTATATATTCCTACATCTCTGTCGAAGTCTTCACAAAAACAGGATTCAGTTTCAAGAAACAATTATCCAAAATCTCAATCATCCTAATTAAATAAGAATAAGTGATTAATGGCTCATTTTTCTCCTCGACCCTTTTCATTTCATTAGTGGCAGACCAAGAATTTCATTACTAGTGAACTGAAAGAGGGACGAACAAAGTAAACCTACAAGAGGCACCTCTTATTTTAACAAATGACCGCTCCAATCTTCTAGTAATTGTCCTAAACAACAACTTTGCTCTCATAGCACTACCCCTGTCAAAATTCTTTCTTGACCTCTAGAGGTCATCAAATCTAGCTTGAGGCCATGAGGCATGTGTTCGAGTTCGAATACAGACCCGTATATTGTAACAAAAGATTTCAATGGAAATAAGTTTCGAATTACTGACTAATACGAAATTGTGCTTAAGTGCAATAGTTACATGTGTTATGACGGCATTCTCTCAAATAGTAGACAGCAAGGGCTTTGAGTAGTCGCATGGTACTACTTTTAGTGGGTTTCTACAGTAAGCTCAATTGGCGCCGACGTAGAAGGAATTCCTAAGGTTTATAAGAAACTATGACAAATTAATTATTATAAATTATAAGGAAAATACCTGAATGCGAGGTCATTAGTAGGACTTTGACTATAAGGGAGCGGAGTAGGATTATAAAGTTTATTTTACATGGAGGAGTAATTCCTTGAGTCGTCCCACTTCCGACGCAGGTCAGGCTGTAATTAGGCATTAGGAAGAAAGGGTTCAAGTTTGGCAGAATGAGGCGGGCTTGTGACGGAAATGAGTTCTTTGAATAGTGTGAACCGGAAGTAAATTGAAATGGTGGAGTTTGGTTGTTCTTATGGTGTCATTTCCAGGCGAAAGTGATTCTCTACTATATTTCTCCGTAAATAAAATTGGGAACCCGAGTCTTCTGGGTGGATTGTGGTGGGCAGCCTGTCAAAAGAACCCTTCCAAACAGATCCTAATGGATTTCAGGAAATTATAATTGGAACTTCAGAAGATGAGACTCTTCAAATTATTTCACAATCACAATCTCATATCTCCTAAAATACATCTTTCAATAATGCCTTTCACTCCAAGTGAAAGCAGAAAGGAAACCAAACTACGCCTCTTCCAGTAACGGAAACCTATTTCAAAGTAAATATATATTGATGACCAGGAACATTTCATTCTGCCAAAAAAATTGAAAATTTTTTTTTATAAAATTTTTATGAAAGTGGTGAAAGGTTGGTAAGATTTATCTCAATCACACTGTTTACTGCCATAAATCCTGAATTTGATTATCTACTAATTAATAAAACTTGTAACTAATATTCTAGTGTATGAATGATTCCACCTCGGAGAGAATCAAATCTTAGCACTAAAGTCAAAATTCTTGATTAATTACCAGCAGAAAAGTAGAAGAAACCGTTTACAGTGCGACTGCAAATAGCAAACGCTGTGATGAAGAGATATTTGGCTGATGCCCTTTTGCTGGGCCAAATTGGTCCATTAATTACCTTTGTAATTAATGGACAACGGCATACTGATAAAAATCAAGTCACTACTATCAAGGTATCAAAAGTTATGATGTTTTGAAAATTGAAATTTTTGGATGTTCTTTTGCTACGCACATCTCTTAGTACATCCTCTCAAAATAACATCCAATAATTTCAATTTTCAAAAAATCATAACCTTTTGTTCTAATGATAGCAGAGTCTTGATTTTTATACTGTGTTCCACTACTTTTGGACGGTATTTTTGAAACTGCTAATACTTTTCTCGGATAAAAATTCCAGTCAAAATATTGTTGACCATCAATTACAAATTTACATTACTACTTTCCCCAGCTAAGGGCATAGCCCAAAAGTCTCTTCCAATGACTTTACTATTTGCAGCTGCACTGTACAATGAATCATCATAGGCATACGATTTTAGTGCTGAGCTTAGGAATCCCTTCATCTGAAAATCAAACAAACCTTGAAAATTGACTAGGAACATTATATAACCTGACCAGGTAAGTCAATAATGGGAGTTGTAAGTCCGAATGTCAATTAGCCAGACGAAGAGACATTCAGGCATTAGTTCTTTTCCATCTTATCCATTTAAATTAAAAGGAAGCCATTTAGGAACCACGCTTGACCTTGAGCCTTCAAATCCGCCCATTGAGGCCTAAAAGCTTTGATTGTCGATCAAACTGAGAGTGCTGAAGTATTCTAAAAATCATGGTAATAAAAATTCTGATAATGGAATATGAACATTTTGAATCTGAGTTGGAAAAGGGTTAAGGTCTGATGATACTAGTACGAAAATCCGTTCTCCTGATGACTATCGATTATCAAAGGGTTGTCAAAGTTCCACTTAAATGGGCCTTTCATCTTGGTGGGACAAGAGGTTATTTAAGTTGTCTTTCAGAAACTAACTAACCAAATAAGCAGAGGCACTCTGCTCTGTTTACCGTTTTTCTTTCTCCTTACACAAAAAGTCTGGTTCCTCTCTTGTCTTGTTTAAATATTTGGGCAATGCAGTGTCTAATGTATTTAACTTAACTCTCTATGCGGTGAGTGCACTTCTTAGGATAACACTGGAATTTTTTACCCAATTTTTGTCCAGTGCAAAATGCCAAAAACTAGTAAAGTCAATTTTAGTAGAAAAAAACCAAAACAATGGGTTTGAGTTTGAGGTTTGAGGGTATTTTGAATGATATCTGGAAACATTTGACAAGGATTGTTTTGAGATACGTAGTCTAGCTCCAGGTTATGGTAGAAGTAGATGGTGAAAGTAAGTTTGATGATGGGTTGTTTGTTGTAAATAGGTAGAGAAATGGCAAAAATTCTAGCGAGATTTCTATTCTGGTAAATCGTATAAAGATGGTCTTGATGGGGTATCTGAAAGTATAATGGGGGTATATAAATGAAAGGATCTCTTAGTCATAGAGTAGTAGTGCTAGTGTATCGTAGAAAGTGGATAAAGTCAGCCTCAAACCCATTAACGTAATGCGGAGATATTGATGTAACTTCTGCTTAAAGCTGAAAAAACATTTAACGTCTTTCCCAACCACTTTCTCTTTCCCTTCATTTCACCCAGAAACTTTCTCTCATTTGGCCCATTTTCACCTTTCTTTTTCCATCCTACATATTCTGTACATACAGGATTTATCCGGAGAGATGGACTCCTTACTTTATACTTTCACCAAAAACAGGTAGGAGGAACCTAAATTTACTACTTTATCTAGAGGGGAAGTTAGCCAACAAATTTATATTTTTAAACCCCAACAAATAAAATCAAACACTACCTGCTACATACAGCCTGGTCAACTTTACGTTCCTTAGAGCTGAGAGAGAGAGCCTATACTTTCTCTATTTCTTTGTTGTGGCTGTGAGACGAAATTGAGACTGATAACGCCAAAGTCGTAATTACTAAGAACCAAAAATGAAAAAATCCTCAGAACTTTCACCAACTCGTTTCCCGCCAAAATTTCAGTGCCGGCAACCTGCAATGTAACAGGCCTTTGACAGCTTTTGTAATTTAGTTAAATGTATTTATAACATTAAAATTTCATATAATTGCATCAACTTATGATCTCTTACGCTAACAATTTCATCCTTGAATTGAACATTTACGTAAGAAAATTAATAATAAAGTATGGTTTAAAGTATTTTAGATATAAAAAATTTGCTTTAATTAGTGAAGGTCGTTTCCAACATTAAGTTTAAATAATGTTTTTACACAACATTGTCAAAGCTTACCATGAGTTACAAGAATTTCAGAGTCAAATGGATCTGTTCATCATCCTGAAGAAATATTAAATTCTGAATATTTCGTTCCAGAAACGCTGAAATAATTTAACATCTAGGTCACAGATTGTGACCGATAGCAATAAAATTGTAACATTATATTGACTAAAATTGACTGTTTCTCCGACTAAACACTTTTCAGAATACCGTTCAATAAAAAGAAGTTGTGCAGTCGCTCACTCTGTGGAGCCACTGAATTAATTTGGGGGTTTTGGTACAAAAAAAAAATTAAAAATTTAGTATTTACTGATGAACAAAACTATTCAGATCTATTCTTTTTTGATTTAGGGTAAAAAAATGTAAATTTTGAGAGTTCTCCTAATTAAAAATTATTTTCAAAATCTAAAGCTTAATTCCTATTTAACTAATTTTATTAAGCAAATATTCAAATCAAAAGACTAAAATTATTTGCGGAGTGGAGCATGAGTGAATGAAATTATACGAAATTTTAATGTAATAAATAAATTTACAAAAGTTGCCCACTTACATTGGTGGTTGCCGGCACTGAAATTTTGGTGGGAAACGAGTTGGTGAAAGTTCTCAGGGTTTTTTCATTTTTGGTTCTACAGTATTTTGTCAATCTAAAAATCTGTTTCTGCTTATTTTGATTTGATAACTTCATCACTAATTCTTGGTTTTGATAAATTATTTCGTCTATCTTAGACTTAATACCATTTTGATCAATGTCAAAAATATACTAAATATTTGTAATATCCGGTAAGCGCTATACACTTGGTCAGAGGACATTTCTAGTAACCGATATTTGGAATCTAAGAGACTAGCGCAAGTTTTAGATGAATGGATACATCGTTTCAATATTCCACCATCATCACCTCACACAATTCGGAAAACTGTGATCAGATTAAGAGAAATTGTTTCCATTCAAACAAAGGAAAATCAGTTTTGAAATTGGTGCCACTATTGACTTCAAATATTCACTACGACATAGAAAAGCATTAAAAATGGATTTACGGAACATAAAGTAAATCAGGTTGTAGAGCAAAAATGCTAATTTCAAATTAGACTCATTACTACAAGTTTTGGTAAAAATAGTGAAAGAACCAATCCATCTGTCTGCATACGTCTGTGCATTACATGTTGGAATGAAATGCCATCGAAAGGGTCTACTTTTGCTAAATGTTACACATAATTTTACCATCAACAGTAATAAAATTTTGCCATTATTTTCCAGATTATGATTCATTTCATTAGAAATCGATAATTGTATACTTTAAATATAACAAAATCTGTAACACCTTTGTCTTATATTTATTATTCTAAATTCTAATTAAGCTTGGTTATAGCCCATTAAAAAATAAATGGAAATTAGCAGAGTCGATGTACATAAGAGAATATGCATAGTCAAAATCCATATGCCAACTTTTCTTTTTTGAAAAAAAAAACAACAAAAAATGGGAGAATTGTTTTTAGAAATGAGTTTTAATTACCATTGTCAAGTTGTTATTGTGTAAATAAGCATGAGTTTTATGGCTCAAGTGTTTTTACAGCCTTTTCCAAAGGTTTCTAATGACATGAACGTCAGCAAAGGTTTTAAAAAAGCTTTTAGTTAGCCCATGTTCCATCTAAGCAAAAATAGATAGTCTGTAATTTGAGTCTTTAAATTTTAAGCTTATTTGACTAAAGTCTCCAGTTGGTTATTTAATAATTTTAAGCTGGAAGGATAAAAATATGGTTAAATTTAATAAGTTTTGGTTCCTTATGTTTCACTTGGTAGAAAAAGTTAATAACCGATCAATCCTAATTCTGAAAAAAAACAAAAAGTTTTGGAGGAAAATTTAAAGTTGGGAAGGAAAGGGGGTGGGGGTGGGGTGAAGTACGTGTAAGGAATACGACAGGGCCCTTGAAGAATAATGAGTGTTTCCCTTGAAATAAGTAAGAACAATGTGAGGAGATAAGGAAAAAAGCACAATGTGGGAATAATCTCTTCTGGGTTCCTCCAGTTGGACCCATTTGGTCATGGACTTTGGGACAAGGGCAAAGGGCAAGTTTCCAGGGATTAGGACCAAATGGAGTCGGATTTGAAACAGACGGTGTATTTTCGTTAGAAGTTGAATATTTTATTATAAATTCTCTCCTAGTCGGAAAGTCGTGCGAATTGTAATGAATGAGGGAATTATATGTCTAGGGATGATGCTCAGGTGTGTCCAAGTGCCAAAAGTTGGCTAACCGCACTAATTAATATTCAGTAGTGTTGAAGGCCTGTTGTGAGGGGAAGTGGGTGGTGGATAGTCTCTTCGAGCTCTCTCCATTTGTGTGATGGATTTTGAATTAATCAATTTTTGGGAAGAAGAGGGTGGGGGTGGGGGTGGGAGGAGAGAGTGAAAAGTCTCGCTATCCGAGCTATGATGGTAGAGAAAAGGAAACTGATGAGAGTGAATGAAGATTAATACTTGCTATCATTTGATGTCCTTTTGGTAGATGTGAAATTCAATGCTGGTCTAAAATTCATTATTATTAAAACTCCTCATTAAGACCACACCATTCTTTTGGTTAATGAGTCTCATTTGACTCTCGCTTTCACTATCTCTCAACCCTTCCACTTCAACTTGAGTAATAATGAAGGAGAAAGTTTGGAAACTTTAGTTTCAAAATTCTACTAGTCCATGAAAAACTTTGAAGGTTTTGGACAATTTGGCTATGACAGGAAGGAAGCATTATTTAAGTAGATGAGAAAGTGCGAGTGTCCTATTAGTTATAATTTCTCATAGACTCCTCCCTACTTTTTCACAACTAAAACTTCTCAACTTCTGATGAGCTTACATAAGTTTTCAAACTTGTTTCAGCACTTATTATTATCCTCTCTCATTACTACCGAAAATTATTACCACATCAACTTAAATTATCTAAACCAGAAATTATTATTTTAGAACTTTGGAATATTTATTTTTATAATATATTTGTACTAAATTATATTTAAACCAATCTCTCGACTCAAACCTATTAGAACCTACTCTAATAATGCTATTATCAAAATTTATTAAACTCGAACATATTGGAGTAAAGTGTATTAAAAGTCTAGTAAAATTTATAATAAAACATTAGTAAAAAATATAATAAGTTTTAATAGTGTAAAAGAACGATAACAAGTGGCAAAAAATTTATAGTCAAAAATTTAAAAAAAAAAAAAAAAAAAAAAAAAAAAAAAAAAAAAAAAAAAAAAAAATTTGATAAAATGTAACAATATATAAATTTAATGCTTACATTTACACAAATGTAAAAAAATATTAAAAAAAAAAGTGAAAAGGAACAAAGTGTACAGAGCGTAATAAAATGTAAAAAAAAAAAAGTTGGAAAGTGTAAGAAAATGTAAGAAACGGTAAAATAATTCATAAAAAATGTTATAAAGTAAAAAAAATTATAGATAAAATATTTGCAGAAGGTTATTGTGTAAAAAATGAAATAAAGGTTAATAGAATAAAAAAATGAAGTAATTATATGTAAAGTATATAAAGTGTAAAAATAAAGGGTGTATAAAGTGAATGGTATCCGAGGTGTGTTAATAATTGTTAGGTTAGGTTGTAAGGGATTGATAGGAGACATTAGAGTAAGTAAGCTTAAACTGAGTCATTGTATTAAGAGGATGTGGAATGGGAATTGTATAATCTTCCAGCCTCTCGTAAGCCCAAGTTTAAATAAATATGGTTTGGGTTGGAGGGAATGAGTGAGTGTCTGGGGAGCGCATGTCTGGACTTTTACTAACTAGTAGGAGAGAGTAGCTAGAAAGTGCGAACGCGTTTTCTCCATGAACAAACCCTCGTCTCTCAGTCTTTCGACACGAGTTGGGCAGACCACTCACATCTCTCTCTCTCTCTACCGCACTCCTTATCTTCTTCATTAAATCTCATCCCATTTGTGGCAGAGGAACTTCTATTAGAGGGATTTCCAGACTCAATTACAGACCAAGCTCAGGAGAAAGTGGATGAGAAACAATAGAGAGAATTCATCTGGATTTTATCAAAGTGTGAAGAAATTAGTGGGGCTGTGTTACTGTCAGACGAGGTGTCCTGATAGGACCAAATTTATTGTAATGAACATTTCTTAGAACAAAGGAGGATTTGAAGCTACTACAAGACAAAATACTTATCAACCTCCCACCATTATCATCAACTACTTTCTCCTTTCAAAAAAATTAAATAATATATCTACAAAGGTAAGCTTTCAACGGATCATCCCGCTCCTCTCAATTCCTATTTTCACTTTCACACACTTTCTCTTTAAGAGAGAAAACTACATCAACTTCATCTCTATCGGAACTCATTTCCAAACCACCAATCACACACTTTCTCTTACAACAACTTTTCAAACTCAATTTCTTAGGATAAAAGACTCAATTGAGGTAAAAGAGGTGACGAAGGGCTCAAAGGAAGAGGAAATCATGAGGATCAACTTCTGACGATGAGCCCAAAATAAACCTTACCCCTGATTTATTATCCATATAATCTCCATTTTTCAAATTATACTCAGAATCTTTATATAAAAACTAACTATCAATAATTGTTGGAATGAAAGGCAGACCTAGTAGTTTAGTTAAAAGAATAATTGATAATATTTTAATGAAAAAGTCTAAAGTCTACGTTTCCTAAAGCTCAAGGCTAATCATAGAATCTTGAATTTCTTTGTAATTGAGGCGGGTAAAAGAAATGAAGGTTGGAAATCAATGTGGAGAATGAATGGAATGTCTGATTTGGTGATTGGTTGAAATTGTAGAGACTGAATTAAGTTAATTGGAGATGAGTGGTGCTAACTGAGCTTGAGATGGGAGTGATTATATAATTTGGTAGGATTTTCTTGTGGGAGTTAGTAGTAGTAAGATGTGTGTAAGGTAGAGGAGATGATCTCTGAATGGAGGGACTGATTGAATCCTCTCCTTGATTAGTCTCAATTCACTCCTCAGACACCTTGACTAGAGAGATTGGAGACCTGGATTTGGAGAAAGTGGAGAAAGTAGACAACGAGACCTTTAAACCCTTTGGATTCCATTTCCTATCCAATGAGACTCTTTCCTTGAGTTCTCATGATGCTAAGTAGGAAGTTTGAATAGGATATGATGGGAAAGTACAGGGGATCCCTGGGAAATTGATGATGAATCAGAGACCTACTAGGTTATAAGAAGGTTTTTTTTAGTTTTTTTTTGTATTGAATTATATACCCTAACAACCTAACCAAGTAAAGTTTATGGTGTAAAGGAACCGGAACCATGCCAAATCCAAACCGAAGGAGTTTAATTGGCTCAGAGAAGCCACATTATGCAAATGGATTATTATCCCAAATCCACGCCCAAGGACCCGCTCAGGTTTCAAATTCAATCCTTTAACGAGGAGATTATTATTTCCTTTCTATTCTTATTACTACTAACTTTTTACACAATACAATGGAGAAGAGATTGGAAAAGAAAACAGAAAGTTTAGATGGTGAGATTTAATCTGAGAGATGTACGGTGTAACAAATGGCCATAGATCAAGGATTTTATATATGAATCTTTCAATTTACAAAGATTTACTACAACTTACTACACAGTGGGTTTTGGGTATAGGTTTTGTTGACTTAAGCCAATGTTTACTATAACTGAAGATTATTATAATCGATCTTCACTATAAGCGAAGCTTTTATTAACACCCAGTTTCCTATCTCCCAGACCTAACGAACTCCAATTTTTGTTAGTTGACCAGAGATTTCACTATATCTAGTTTTACTAGTAGTCGAGTTGCACAAAGGAAGTAGCACATTTTGCACAAAGTTTTTAGGAATAAATTTACAATACTTATTTAAAACTTGAATACTAAAGCCCTGGGGTTTAGTTGTTCGGGTGTTTGATAGAAAAGTTGAAAAGAAAATAGATTAATTTAATTAAATGCGCACAGAAAATTTGATATAATTGAATAATTCACCTGGATAATGTAATTGAATTGGTGAGAATAGGTCCATTTTGGTAGGATGTTAGCTAAAAAAAAAACCCTTTTTTTGATTCAATTCAACCCTTTTTCCCAGTAGTGAGTAGGGATTGAAGCCCTTCTCTTTTGTTGAACGTGGGGAATTAATTAACAATAACATCATTCGGATGGTGAGATTATGTTCATCATAAGCAATTTTTACCAACGAAAATAGCAACAGTAATGATACCTTAAAGTCAAAACTTTTCGTTTATGTCTCAAAATGCCAAAAAAATGTTAAGTACTTGAGCTTTTAAGTGAGGAAAAAATGAACATCAAATTCAACTTTTGTCCTACTTATACTAGAGTTTAGTTGCTATTATTTTAAAGGTATTACGGAATGGTTCCTCGAAACTGTAGATTACGAATGACTATATGAGTAGGATTAGTGGATATTCTGCAAATGAGTGCTCATTAGACTAATTCCGAAAATGCCAAGAGAGTAGGATTTATGAGGCTTATTAAGAGTTGGTAGGAAATCTGTATTTCATTTCATTAGTTTTTTGGTTACCTTGAGTGAGAGGACGGTGGGAATAGGAAATGTGCTATTCTTGACTTGTTAAGTTCTTAATTAGTCTCTGGTACCAATTAACCGAATATCCTTGCCAATTGAGCCTAATTGAATACAATTCACACTAGGATACTTTCTCATTAGACAAACTCTTCCCAGACTTACCTCATTTTCATGACCAACTCTACTTTTCCTAATTTCCTATTCAAAAACATTACTCTCATTCTTAAAATTATATATTAATAAATTAATTAACTACACGTCTTTTCTTTTCAATTAATCTTTTCTACAAAACAACTCATATTGGATGATCAGGATAATAATAATAAATTCTCACTTTCACCGAAATGAGCAATAAAAATGAAAGCTTATATATGCTGACAGAAGCCATGACGCTTCAAGGGTGAAGTTGTATGGCGCATAAATCATAAAACATAGTTTTGAGTTTATATAATTTAATGCGCAGAAATTTAGATCCAGTAAACATAAAAATAAACATTAATTTTGGTTGGTTAACTTCACCATTCATGGTTTCTGTCATAGGTTCACTCACTTTTGCTCATTTCAATAGCAGTGGTGAAATAGTGTAGCGTTTTATCCCAATCATCCTCTATGTTATTGATACACATTTTCGGACAAAAAATATATATTGACTTAAGGAAACATTTTTTATTGGTCCAGTACCCACATTTCCCTTCAACCTACTCCCTTCGTCCCTTCCCTTCAGCTAATTAGTTGAAATCCACTTTGGAAAAGTTTCATTAAGACTTTTCGCTCCAAACTTTCCCATCATCTCCTAACTCATTTCTCTCTTCTTTCCTCAAATTAACAACTTTCCTATTTTTTTTTGCCGAAAAAAAAAATACTAGAGACGGTTCCTTGTCAGTTTCCTGCCTCGGTTGGCTTAATGATTTAATTTGCTAAATGTACGTTTTGGCTCTAATGGAGCTTCAGCTCCCTTTAACTTCTTCTCATCGAATCATTGGCTATCCAAACAGTAGTGTTAACTCACCATTAAAAAAACTTTTTCTACAATTTTTAGCAATGCTAAAAGACACAATGAGCTCAAGTGACGTCTTGGTGTTAAAAGTAGTGAACTAGGAACATGTCGTTCACTATAGCCGAAGTCTATACTACATAGTCTATCTATAACGTAGACGTTACCTCAATTTTTTAGTTAAATAACTTTCATGTTACTTAGTTAATTCGTGTTATTTGAAGTGTAAAATGATCCAAAATGTGTTAGTAACTTGTTTATTAATCTGAAAGAGAAAGGGTATAGTTATGTGAGGACGTAGACTATAGTTAGGATATCCTATCTAAGCTCTATTGTAGTATTTTGTTATTAGGGAAGGATTGAAGTCCATGATTGGTGCAAGAGTCTGAATCTGGTGAGAAAAGGATTAGTTGAGTTGGGGAACGTGAAAGAGATGAGATTTGTGTTTAGAAGGAATTGTAATAAAGCGTAGGATTTTTTTTGGACGGGAAATAAATTAAAGGGATCATCAAGGGGAGAGGTCGGAGTAGGGACTTGGGAGAAGTAGAAATAAATAAGAGGTGCAATCCAATTAGCAGATATCTAATTATTTGTTGGTGAAGCGAATAGACTTTCTCTCAAAGAGAAAGCAATCAACAGAATCTACACCATTCTGGCCCACGAACGCCGAAATTTTGGCAGGCGATGGATAACTTTCTCTTCTAATTACACTTCTCACAACGGGAAATTACTACCTTATTTTAGATTTTCGCCACAGGTTTCTGCGCATACTCAAACTCATATGAGTTTATACACTCAAAATATAATTTCTACTTCTAACGGAAATGGCAAGCAAAGTGAAAAATAATTTTTTTTCTTTTCATATGTTAGACTCTAGTACAGAATAAGTAACATTAGTTGGTATATTCGCACATTGCAGGAGTCTAATTTTCTTGTTAAAAAAAAATTATTTTTTCCGTCATATACGGCTTACATTGGAAATTCTTTTAGTGAATAATATGAAATAAGTTTTTAAATTAAAATCAGCAAAGTTTTGGGACAAAGTGGTGATAGGGTCTTTTGCGATGATCTGTATAGGAACAGTCTGTACAAATTTGAATTCCTTATTTTTGAATTGTAGGAGTAATGAGATTCTAGGGCAAGCTGAAAATTATATTCAGAGTGAGAATGTTTGTAGAATAATGTTTGTCTAAATTTCACATTAGTGTTTCTGAAAAAAAAAATTGTGTCATGTTTAGGAAAAATTACAATCAAATTGAATAATTGAATACAAAACATTTGTAAATTCTACCCTGTTGCCAAGTCTGAGTAACTACGAAATGAAAGTTTTCTTAATGGTTGAATGTATACAAGGTGTACGAATAACATTCGAACTCTTTCCATCCTTTCCCATTTTTTCCTAAACTGCCTCTACTTAGCACTTATATGAATACAAAGTGAGGGGTGAAGTAGGCCAACTGAAAAAAGAAATTTGTTTTCAAAAATTCTGATTCTGACTCAGTGTATGCTAACTTCAACCACCAAGTTTTGTCATTTAGTAGGTGTATAGCAAGTGGACTTGTCAGAGTTAAATGAATGAAAATAATGCAACTAATTTGTTGAAAGAGGCTGTAAATCTAAAGTCGAGTTTGATTGTAGAGTGCTGTGTTTGTGTATGAATGTTGATATATGTGCCTGCCTACAGAGAAAGTGATGGGAAGTGTATTAGAAAAGTACGGAGAAGGCTTGAGTTGCTCAAAATTGAATATTGGAATGGGAAGCTAGCAGACGGTTTGGTTATCAGAAACAAATTGAAGTTTTCCTTATATTAAAAACGGGGAAATGGGACTCTCTTCTAATACCGGCAGAGTCTCCTGAATTGAACCATTTTCATTGTTGGTCATGGTCACAGGCGGGATCGCATAAGTGATTTAATGTGTCATAACGGGAGGTGCAACAGCTGTTTTGAAGAAGAAAACCCTCGCTTTCCCAGCTCGTAGGTTCCCTTTAATATCATCTGATTCTTTCTCAACTTACAAAAATACTCTCATTTTTATTTCTTTCCCTCTCTCACCGACGCCATTTTTTACATTTTGTCAAGAAACAACGATGGAATTGACAAGAGAAGTTACGAAGACTCTTCGGCTCTCTCTATACTGGCCCTTTGCTTTCTAATTCCATGGACAATAACCCATTGCCCAGGCTCTTTTCTCCTAGATTTAATACTTTCTCTCACTAACTTTCTCTCTGACAGGAGAAATTGATACAAATCTTCCATGTTACAGACGTTGGAAGAAATGGGTTATTCCCATTCGGAGGGGAAAAGAAAGTCTAGAGCAACCCGGCGTCTGTCAAAATATTTCACTCTTTTATCAAAAATTACTATAAAAAATATTAGAGAAATTATTGTAAAACAACCAAGTTTCTCACTGCCACAACAACTATATTTTGAATAAGTCAGTTTTGGTGAAATAGAATTTAAAATGAAATTCAAAGCGATTTCCAAACTAAAAAAGAAAGTAAAGGTAGTTTTTTTAGGGGACATTTCTTTTCTGCCTTGCGGCACTTTCTCTAGAGAAAAGGAGAGAAAAGGCTCTAATAGGGAAACTCGTTGAACAAGTATTTGCACAAAGCCGTCTTCGTCTCAATGAGACTCTTTTTTTTTCCTTGACTAACTTAAATGGACCGATTTCTTTAGCAGTCGAATCTTTTCAACTCACTTAACCAGGATACATTCCCACTGTCACTCAACGAGTCCTTTCACTCAAGTCTTAACTTAAATGGATAGGAACTAACTTAAGTACAGTAAGCAAGAGCCTTAGTCTTAGAAAAACTATAACTTTCTCCTGAGTCAAATAGAGAAAAAGAGAAAGTAATTTTTTATCCGGATGGGAGATAATCTGATTCGGATTAGACGGGAAGTAATTGGAGAGTATAAAGTATAGTTTTTTGGAGGAATCATTAGGAGCGGGATCTATCAAATAGACAGAAGTTGTTTGGGACAAATTGAAGGGAGTAGAATTTATATAAGTTTTGGAAGTGGTTCGAGATATTCATCATCCTAATTAGAAATCCTGGAGCAAGAGAAAGTCGAGATGGTTAAGTTTGAAAGTTTTCTTCCTGACAGTTTGGATAGTGGTGGTGTGGTAGTATATTTTGTATATTTGGGTAGAATAGCCTTCAAGTAGTTAGTAGAGATTGTTAGTGTATCCTTCCAGTATTTGAGGAGTTAATATAAAGGAGAGGAAGGAGGAGTAAGTAACTCCGAGGACTCGGGAGACAGTTCAGTCAGTTCTAAAACTCCCGAGATCGCATCTTGTTAATTATAGACAGACATATCTATGAAAACTCGTTATTGAGATGGGACATTTTATTATCCACCATCCCACTTGAATTATAAGTAAATGTCCTCTTCCGCTAACTATCATCAGAATCTCTACACGAGATCTACCAGCCAATCAGCCAACCGCAGGACAGATCTACCCGGATACTCCAATTAGATATACAGACCTACAGCTCTCTCACATACGACCATATCCCGACTCACTATCCCAAACTAAACATCGTACCAATTTCATATAACCTACAACACCGGAATTATTAGACCAATTCAAATATTTTTATATTAATTTCACTCCTACATTTCATTTCAACATCTTTTAGAATAGAAACAGTCAATAGTAAATACGCCGAAATGATGGGAAATTAGATAGTTTTGTATCCACTCACATCTCATCAGCACTAACCAACAACCATCGAGATAGTCAAGTGTCCATTGAAGTGGCCGAACCTTTAAATCGCCAAACTCAAAGGGACGAGAATACAAGTCCTCAAAATTAAATTAGGGATGATATATTTTTTATAGCTATTTATTTTTTTGGTAACTCATAATAGACATATAATAATACTTAATATTTTTATTGGCAAAAGGCCTTTTGAAAATCAATTTCAAGTTTCTTGGGTTGCTAGGGTTGTATGGATGGTATACTAGGGTTATATTATAGTGTACTTTGTTTATAAGAACATCCGACATAAGACCAACTCGGTTACTGGACTTGAATATTATTTCTCTGTTTGGAGCGAGCCTAATGTATTCAGCATGGGAGGCAAAGGCCTGATAAGACCACACAGTTATAAGACCCAGGATTTTTTCAACTCCCAAACCAAGGTCTTATAAAACCAAAGTGCACCGTATTAGGTTTTTAGGTTGGTTCAGATTTATTTCTATGTTACCATACACTGTGCATTATTAAACCTCGAAATTTAATTCCTGGTATATTTTTTACTCCTAATGATTTTTGTTTTCATGGGTTTGAATTCCATAAAGTTGAGATTCAAGGACTTAACGTTTCGGTCACTTTCTTCTCCTCGTCCCTTCGCTTAACGATTGCTTTTGAGTTGGGAGTAAGTTGTTGTGATAAGCCCGACAACGTCACCTGACACTCCAGAATGAGCCGTTGGTTCAATCTAATCCTTTGAACAGAGGATTGAAGAACAAACGAGAGTCCGCAAACAATTAATTAATGAATAAAGTTTTTAGACGTCAGTCAAGAGGTTTTTCCTACTTGGCACTTTCTATCAATAGCAGAGGACCCTATAGAATTGACCATTCTAGTACTGTACCTACTACACAGTGATATGAATCTCTTTGGAAGGAAATGATTGGCTGACTCTCTCTCTCTCTCTCTCTCCTCTCTCCTTTATAGGAAATTGATATTGAAGGGACTGGATGTGTTTAAAATTAGTTAAAATGGAAAATGATCCTAGAGTAGGAGAGAGACTTGGACTGACTTTACTAATTGGAGGAGGTCTCTTGGTGGGGTCAATTAGACTCTCTGACGCAGTGGTCTCTTCTAAAGATACTTGAGCAGGAACTCCAGTAATTGGTAATTGTAGATCTCCAGACAATCTTATTAGACGCCCTACAGACACAATAATAACTCACATTCACAGACAAAGAGAGGAGATTGAAATTGAAATGATGAAGGGAGTTCCCGCACTTGTGTCTAATTGGGAGTCATTCATTTAGCATGAAGCTTTAGGAAGGTTAGACAGTTGGCTGACTGAGGAAGAGAAAGTTAAAGAGAAAAGTAGAAAAAGTGACAGATTTCATAGTTTTGGAGAGGGAAAGTGAAAACAAGTAGATTGTAAAGATTTCTGAGGCAGTTAGAGTGGGAATGAAATTGAAAAAAAAATTCATAAAGGTAATAACTTCCGTAAGGGAAATTGGAGAGGGTCATCCGGAGAAAGTGATTTTTTTCTCTCTGTCTGTCTGTGAGGGAGACTTGATCCTGGAGAAAAGGAATTGGTGATATTAAAGTAAGGATTGAGGAAATGAAAGGGGGGAAAGTGATATTGGTAGAAAAGGAAGTATAAAATTGAAAACAAATTTTTAGGCAGTGGAAAAAAAGAAGAAAAAATTCTGAGAGTCTCATCTTTTGACACTTGAAGAAGAAAGTTTCTTTGGTACTTTTATCCTCCTGTGTCTCAAGGATAAGGGAGGAAATGGATGTGAAAGTGGTTGCCGGCGAAAGACGGCCAACCAAACAAAAACAAAATTGGAACTGAAGAACCACGGATGAATGGGAAGAGAATAAGAAGAAAAAAATTGAAATTGGCAATTAAGTCTTTCCTCTTTTGTTCTTGTTTGTCTTTGTTTTAATGATAAAGCAGTTAGAGTTCTCTGTTAACTCAGTCTGGAGTCCCTTGACGACTCAGAAAAGCCTTCGTACTGGACTTAAGCTTAGATTGTTCCTACACTTTTAATTGCCAACGAGGGAATTATTTTAAATTGAGTCCTGTTGATCCGTGTCTTGATTTTAGTTTTTGTCTCATGAGTAGTAGTGAGTGAGTAAGTAGGACTAGTCCACCTGGTCCTAGTCTAATTTTATGAGATAGTAATGAACATCTCAACTTAATCATTTTCTCAGATCATAATAGTAAAAGTAATAATAATTCTTATGGGCTGAGGTAGTCGTCTTTTTGGCTGGCGGGAGAAACTTGACTTTCTCCTCTCTCTCTCTCTCTTCTGTTTCTCGATGAAGGAGATTTAGGACCTGTTTTGGCGTAAAATCAATTTGCCTTTTCCGCTTGATTACTTTTCAATCATTATTTTATTGAATGTCGCCGCAGCCTCAATGCGTCCGCTTCCTTTCGCTTCGTCTTGATCCATTTCCAACTCTCACGACGAGTTTCTCGAATATCAAATATCAAAATAATAATAATGTTCCTTCCTCTAGAACTTGAGTCTAGAGAGGACATTGAATGAGCTCCAATGTTATATATTTCTTGAAACTGACAGTAATATACCAAAGCCAGGCTTTTCTTATAACCACTCTATCCATTTGTTTTAATAAACCAACTGACATTATACTTAATATCATAACTCATTTCCTATTTCCATGCTCAATTTCAACTTATTTGGATCATTTCCCAACTTGAAATAATTACCTAATTTCCATATTAAGGAATTATTTAGTAGGATTCTTATATTTGTTACTATTGTCCATGGAGACAGACGGACATGAACTACTTTTATAACCCTCTCCAATTCTGCTGTCCGCGGATAATAATAATCTTGGATAGTGAAAGTAAAATTGAAAGGATGAATTTCTTAAATCATTCCGATGTTTTGATTCCAAACTTTTAGTCTTATTGTGCCATCCAAGTCAAAATAAATTTCAACTTTTTTCCTTTTTTCTTCTTCTCCTTCTCTTCTTTGGCCTAAGAGGAAAGGTTAAAGTAATAAATCCGTTCCCTTAAGTACTAATCTTCAAGCTGTTCCCTTCGTTACACTTTTCAAGTTTTCTCAACCTTTGTCCAAGATTTATTTTCTGATTAGAAAGAAAGTAAAGCCTATTTGTCTGATGATTCTTAAGTTTAATTTCACACTAAGTGATCAGGACTCCTTGTCTGAGACAGAGGAGCTTAAATTACTTTCCAGAGCACGTCCAATGTTTTTACACGCTTCGTCCAGTGGTTAGACTTTCTCAGAGAGAGAGAAAGAAAGAAACAAGAAAAAGTGATGAGAAAAAGTTTGATTTCCGTTGATTAGAGTGATAAGTGTTAGATTTATTGAGAATTCTTCTCTTTTTGAATTAGAGGATTCCTATTATTGGTATAAAGTTTTAAGAATTATTCATTCCTTCCTATACTTTCTCCTCACTACCACCTACTCTACTACACTACTGTACTTTTCTCTTCAGAACAAAGATGACATTTATCCATCACGTGGCATTAGGCACTTGAGATGATGAGGGGAAAACATTCAAGGAAATCCATGAAAATTTTAGCACATTGAGAAAAAAAAGAGGGAAAAAAGCAATTTGGAGAAAAGGTTTTCTTCTCTCCCGTAGCAGACGTCTGACAATATTAAAGGAGAAAAGGATGAGAATGGAATTGAGCTCAACTGATATGCCGGATATTTTGAAATGCAATGGAATAATCCAAAATTCAAGGTTTCTAAAGCCTCCTCTCATTGGTTGTTGAGAGGTTGAGGACGTGAATAATGTTTGTTGGGAAGGTAAAGGTAAGGGAAAGTGTTGGTGAGTGAGTGAAAGGAGGACAAGGTCCATTAGGAAGAGAGTGAAAGTGGACTCTATTGTGAGTTTAGTTCCCAGAGCCATTGACAGACGGTAGAGAGTAATATTGGAGTCTTGACAAGACTAGTCACTTGGCATAAGGTATAAAAATCCGGATATCCCTCCCTCTCCGTTTATGCATTATGGACATGAGAGTGGAGAGAGTCTTAAAAATAAAAACGGAGTGGTTGAAAGTGAAAGAGAAAACAGGACCTCCGTCCACTCCACCTCAGAATCCACTTTCCTTTGCCCTATTGATTTTATTTTGACTTCCTTCCTCTCCAATTCCCATTACATTAAGTCCATTACCCCTCCATTCCAATGGAGACACACTATCACTTTAATTCATTTCTATTTCCCTCTTTTCACTCTCTAGGTTCCGTAAGGAAATGCACAATCCAGACAAGACTCTCCTCCGCACTATTCACGGTATGCCTCTCTCCTAATTACTTTCTCTCTTCAAATGCCAATTTTATCACTAAATGTCAAATTCAAATATCAACCCAACTATTATGATTTACACAGGTAATTTTTATATTTTAGTCAAAGACTATAGAGAAAGGTTAGTAATCCAAGACTTCACTTACTTTCTCTAATGGATGTAAATGAGGAGATGATGGAACTCTCGTTGGCGGGAGAAGAGAGTCTTTCAATTTTTGAGACAGGTAGGGAAGTGATAGAGAGGAGAAAGCCAAGGAGTTGGAGAGTGGACAATCTAATGTTTTTTTAAGTTAAAAGCTCTCCTCCTGCCAAGTGAAAAGTAGAAAGTCAAGACTTTCATGGAAAGGCGGAGTGGGATTGAGAAACTTGGTCGGAAGTGTATTATACTGTTTACTGATCTTGGGAAAAAGAGAGCAAATTCATGTTTCGAATTAAGTAAAGGGAATTTATTTTCATTTCATAGAAAACCCCTCTCTCTCTTTGAAATCTTCTAGAGAATCTCCAAAAAATACTTCTTACTCTCAACGCAGTACTCTAATATTGACCGTCGTCTCTAAACCATATAACATTTCTACAGACCTTTATAAGTCTACTAAGGACTATAAAGTAATGTTATATTTCAGTTTATATTAATATAAAACTCCTTACTCCAACTTATTATAAACCAAGGACCTAATGAAAAGGAGTAAAGAAAAATTTATACTTTTTTCACTTTCTTCCATAAATATCTTTATCTCTTATTTTTTTTTTTTTTTTTTTTGGCGGAAGACGAAGACGGCCGTTAGAAGGGATTTTTGGATTTTGTAAAAAGAAAAAAAAAGAAAAGAAGGGGCTAGCTGAATGACCTTTCTCTACTAATGGGAAGGGTTGGAGTGATGGAAACGAGAGATCAAAGTCGATGAGATTTATTTGCATTAAGGGAATGGTGTGAAAAGTTGATAGGCTTTGTCTTTTATCCAATTGGAATGGTTGGAGTCTTCTTTTGGTCAGTTTGGTAAGGCGAGACGTCGTCGTAGATCAAGGTAAGCCTCTATTCTTTTGGTCACCAGAGACTTTGTAAGAGAAAACTTACCTTACCATTTCTCACCGTCCTCACTATAGGCCCTCCAAATATTTATATCAGTTATCAGGACACAAATCCTTGGACTGACTTTCTCAACGAGTCTAAATGGACACGAGAGTCGGTTGGCGAGGAGTTTGGATATTATTATGTTTTAAGGTTTTTTTTATTTCTCCTTTGGAGAAGTGGGCCTCCTGAAATAAATGACGGAAGAAGTGAGGTTGAATTTAGTTTTAATTCATTTCTCATGTTCAGGTCTCTTGTGGAGAAAACAAAAATAAAAGTCTCTCTGCTCCTCAAGTCTAACTTTGCTCAATTAGAAAGATACATGAATTTTGCATTAATACATATGAGACGGAGGGGGGAGAGAAAGTTTTTCCCTCTCTCAACTTTGAGAGCCACTTAGTTTAGCCACAAAAAAACATGAGAAAGGAATCATTTAATGTTCTAATAGAACTCAGAGTCAGGAAATCCTCGAGCTCCCGTTCTCACATCCACTTTCTCCAGCCGAACCTTTCTCCTGCACTTTTTGATTAACTTCTCTCCGAAAGAGACGCTCCTGGAAAACAATGTCGTCAGCACTTACTCTTCCAACTGAATTTCACCAAATCCCATTTTCACCCGTCAATTTTAATGCTGAAAAATTTCATAAAGGAAACAAATTTTACAAGAACTTTCTCTCATTTTTCAGAGTGCAGATCCATACAATCTTACCAACTCTGTAAGTAATATAGAGCCTTCCACTCTATCTTTTTTTAAAGACTGATAAAAAAACACCAATCAGAATTGAAGAGTAGTCTAACTACAAATATATATTTTGAAGTATATCGTTCTATATGCCCGTTAACCTTCGTACTTGTACCCTCTTTCTCTATTCTCATTCTAGTCTATCGTTGTTATAATTTTTATATCCAAATCTACTAGTGATCGGTCTCAATTGAAAACCTACGTAAGTCAGGGGTTTAATTTCTAGATCTGAAACTTCAGGGATTTAATTCTAGTACAAAGTTAAAATTTTTATGTATAATTACTAATCCAAACGTTGTGGTAAGAAAAATATAAACAGTGCTGGAGACAATTATAGACGAGAGAGGAATTAATTTTGGCTCTGGAAAAAGTGCTCAGCTAAAATTATATTCAAGGGTTCTTTTTTTACTAGAAAATTTTTTTTCGGTTCAAGTGATATTTTCACATGGAAAGAGGATGCAAAAGTATACAGGTGGATTTTTTAAATCAAGTCACTGAGATCAAAGGGTCAAAAGTTATGATTTATTAAAAAATAAGTGTTTTCGAACATAATTTCTGAGACACATACGTAGAGTAAAGGATGTGAGTCTGAGAAATAGTTCTAAAATACCTATTTTTTAATAAATCATAACATTTGACCTTTTGATCCCAATGACTTGATATAAAAAATCTACATCTCTACTTTTGCATGTTCATTCATGTAAAAATATCATTTGGACCGAAAAAATTTCCCTAGTATAGAAAAACCTAGACATGATTTTCGTGGAGCACTTTGTCGAGGAAAGAGAACCGGCCAAAAATGGTTTCTCGTTCGTCTATAATTGTGTCGAGCAATGTAATTATGAAAAATAAATAAATAATCCTTACTGAATTCAAATTCTACTACAAGGCTTGTTCATTATTAGGAAATAAAAATGAATATGAATAAATTAATATGTATATAATGTGAAATATTTGATGAGTGGAAAGATTTTATTTAACTTTAGAAATAAATAATTTCTTTTCTTTTCAACTTTCTATTTACAGTGTAACCTGAAAAGTATATAGTAATTGAGTCTAAGGATTGAAAGTAGTAGTTATAATTTAATTTATTTTTCGTTGTTAAAAATTTGAAGAGGCAGTCATAACTTTTTCCAAGTCCAAACTAATTTTGACTATGTAAAGTTTATTAAAATTTTAGATTGACCACAGGACGGAACCAGACGTTAATATTCTCTTTCCGGGGTTAAATTAAATAAACTAATAAGAAGTTTTCATTCCGAAAGGAAAACTATGATGGAGAAAGCGAGGAGAAAGTAAAAAGGAGATCTCATGAAAAATTTATTTTTTAATCACCAACCCACTCCTTTCTCCCCATGTTAATTTCCATCCCTTGAGATTCTTTCAATTAATCCACTCCTGTTCAAATTGAGTCCTTCCCTTCCTCTGCTTTCTCCTCCTCAGGAATTAGAACTAATTCAGTTCATTCAATTTCAATGTGGGTCGTCTACTAAATCATTCATTCCGCATCAACTTCCAAAGACTCCTACCAAGGCAACAAACATATGGAAACTTCATCAGTCTTTTTAAGAAATAATCCAAACGGAACTTTCCACTTTGACACACCTCAAGCCTTCGGAGTTAGCGGAAGTCAAACTTATTTTCACTAAGCTTTAGTAGGGTTTCGAGAAACTCACTTCAAAAAAAGAAAGAAAAAAAAATTTTTTTTCCGCCTTATTCTCTTGTACTAGTAACTACTTAGAAACAAATAACAACAAAAATCGAGTCTACTCCTTTTGTAACAGACTGATGAGAGTACTTACCACCAAAAAAAAACGGAAACGAATCTTCTTCAGATCAAATTCACATTCCACATGCTCTTTTGTACACAATTTTTTGAAACAAAAGATTTTGTCTTATGAAGAAAATTCTTCACATTTTCACCTGACTTTCTCCACTTTCTCTTCCCCTCAGTTGGCAACCTTTTAATTAATCAGATACCACTGGAAGAGAAACTCTTGAGTTATCCACACCGACAAAATACTCTAGGATTTTGGTTTCCCACAGAACGTCGAAAGTACCTCAACTCAAAAAGTTTCTCTTACCTTGGCTCAACTTTCACTTTGAACTTGAGTTGGAGTTGATTGGTTTTAATTTTGACATTCCAAAAATTCTTATTTATTTCATCCAAAGCCCTCCTTGTTCACATAGTTACTTGAAGAACCCTCTCGTTTACATAATTTGATTGTTGAGAGAGTCAATTCAAGTTGTCTCGTGAGTGGGTATGAGGATTTTGTAGTGTGTAAATTGAACTGAATTAGGTAGAAGTGGGTTGGAGTGAAAGGAAAACCGTGGCGTCACCTTCAAAAGACGGTTGGTTTTGACTCAACCCTGGTTTTTTTTTGGCCTATTATTTGAAAAGAGAAAGTTATTGGACCGTCGCGTTAATTAAATCTGGCTATGAGAAAAGACGTCAAGAGTATAGTTATACGAAGTAGACTCATGATTAATTGCCAAGGGATATAAGGACTCTGTGAGTCCTATCAAAAGATGAACAAACTCATAACAAATAAGTTTCATTTTCCTATCCCATTCGATAATAATAGAATAGGACTCTCAATTCTCACCCCAGACGATCCAAAACTTTTACTTTTTTTTCGAAATATATATAATTCCAAAGTCTTCAATTTCTAATGAGTTGGAAAGACAGGGGCGCCTTTCTCTGAGAGTTTTAAGACTCTAATAGCCACCAGTTGTTTTTGCTCCTACACTTTCTCCACAACCTCTCAACACTACTATCTACTATACTCAAAAACAAACAAATTTATTTTTTTACGAAAACAAAAGTTTTCGTAAGACAATGGAAAAAGCAATAAAAGAGATCGTCCAGATCACTTTTCCAATAAAAAAGAGTCAGCAAAAGAAGAAGACAAGTTAATCGCATTAACTGACTGATTTCTGAACCAACTCACTTTCACTTTGTTTTTTGGCTTTTCCTTTCTCACTGGGTATCTCCTGTCCTTGGTTCTTAGTGAAATGACGACAAAAGAGAGAAAAATCGGGAAGATGAGTCTTGAGTTGTTGATCTTCTTCTAGCTCAGCTCCCTGTCTACTTTTTCTTATTTTGACTCATGTTTATTGTAGTTTTTGTCCAGGAGATTATCCATTCGAAGTCTTATATCATAATAGTGAGAGAAGGTAGAGCGGATATTGTCTTTTAGTATCAATGACTCTCGTCCACAGCTCCGAGGCAACCAAAGTCCCATTTCCGGTTTACACATTTATCACCCGTCAGAAGGATTCTCACTCCCGTACTATCAAACAAAACAGTTTCCTCTCTACCATGTCGCCAGGACGAAACTAATCTCTCCATTTATTTCATTATTTCCAGAGGCTGGGATGACAAACGGAGAGATTTCACATCAGACGGAGACAGGCGGAGTGACAGGTCCTCCACCGCCCAATGAATGTGCAGGGTAGGGAGAGATGACAGTTTTGAAACTAATTAATTAATTAATTACAACAATACTATTACTTTTATAGGTGTGGAAAGACTATCAAGGATAAGTTCCTACTTAAAGCTATGGAGAAACTCTTCCATGCTGACTGTCTCACCTGTAATTGCTGCTCAGCCAAATTAGGAGAACTCGGATCCTCGCTATACTTCAAAGCAGGGCTCATTTTATGTAAAAGAGATTATCTCAGGTAAAACAAAAGGATTTTAGAACAATACTTATTATTAAATTTATCAACAAAAGAAAGTTGGAGAATAGAAGGAAGATATGATGAGACAGTTTAGGAGAAGTTGAGGCATAATCTGGCTTGGGTGGCAAAAAAATACAAACCCGCGTTTCTTTTTTTCTGCCGGTACAGCCGACGGAAAATGCTGGATTTGCATTTCTACCGGCTTTCATAAAATTATTAATTATTTATACAAGATTTCTAGAACAAAATATTTTTGGATTATTCTTTTTTACCCTAAACCTGATGAATAAATTTTTCTTTAAGCAATACTTTATCTGGTCATTTTTAGTTTTACCAAAGTTACAAATATTTGAAATTTGTGATAAAAGAAATTGAATTTTAATCATATAAATCACTTATAAACTATTTACTGTTTACACGAAAGTTACTGTATTGTCGATGATTAGTCTGACTAATTTCTGAATTAAAATACTTTTTCAGAAAGTTAAGTTATTACCTTTTAAAATATCTATCAGAAGTTAAAATCAATCTAAAAAACGGTGGGGTCGGCGAGTAGATGTTTTTGCCAACCGAGCCGAGTTGTTCCACACCTTAAGGAAAGGAGTGTAGCTGAACGATTTGTGGGTAGAGAAAGTTAATTTTAATTTTGTTTCGACATTGAGCCATAGTCTAATCCTAGGAAATTCTAATCAGGAAAAGTTAGATAGAATTTGGGAAGCAGACGATGGGCGGGAGTAATTAAAAGTGTAAATATTAGAGCGGATTAGTTAAAAAGTGAGGAGAAAAGAGGAAAATGAAGATGTGAGAAAAAAAATTGGAGAAAGTTTGTAAGTCTCTGGAGGGGAAAGGATTTAAGTTCCGTTGGTTCAATTACTAGAGAAAAATGAGGCTTCATATAATTCATCAAGCTCTAAAGAGCTTAATTATTATTATTCTTTCATTAAAAGCGGGACGAGAGAGAAAAGTGGAATTTTACGTAATTTTACGGAACGTAAACAAAACTAATTGAAAAAACTGAGGAGCACAATAACTCAAAATGTCAAAAGCAGGATGAGAGAGAATGGATTCAATGTGTAGCAATTACTATGTAAATCCCAATTGGTTTTTTCTTCAGTCTGAGGAAAGTTGGTAGAAAGTCTCTCTCCACACTGGAGTTCTTAAACGATCTCTTTTCCTAATTACTTTCTCCTTTCACCTCACATCAACCCAACGAAAACAACTACTTCCCAACACCAAATACATTTACTTACACCAACTTCATTAATTCCTTTCATTACTTAGTACTCTCTTCTTTTTCTTATAGGATGTTTGGAAGTTCTGGTTTCTGTTCTGCTTGTAACAAAGAAATTCAACCCTATGAATTTGTAATGAGATCTGCTAAACCAAACCTCGTGTTCCACCTCAACTGTTTCTCATGCTCTCTCTGCAACTATAGATTTTGTGTTGGAGACAGGTCAGACCCTATGTCAATTCAATTATATACTCATTTTTTTTTATTAATTCCATTTTCTCTAAAAAATTTTTAGATACTATATAGAAAATACAAAAATTCTATGTGAATATGACCATCAGGAGAGAATGATCTTTAAACAAATGGCTCATAGCCCTAATCTTGCGCTGTTACGAAGACAAGTTAGTCAGGTATACAATATTCCCTTTATGTCTCACTATTTATTATGAATTAAAATTTATTTTTATAAATTCAAATTTAATTATTCGTCAACAGTCCGGCTCTGGAGATGAACAATTGCCACACCTTTCTCATCAATCCCACCAATCCCATCATCATCAACAACAACAATACCATCCATACAACCAAACCCGCCCACCTGGACCCTCACTTGACCTTGACTCACCTCCAGGAAGCTCACAGGTGAATGAAAATATTCAGATAGACAAGACCGGAACTCGTAAACAATTCAATGTTTCAAATGGAGATGAAGGTGCTTGTGGATACGGAAGTCCAGACTCAGGGATTCGAATGGATGCTGAATACAACTGAATAATAATAAGGAACGACACTGTCGTCTCTTTGTATACGACACTACGACTTACGGTTTAAGCCGATACCATTTATTACTATTCCAAGTTAATTACATTGCCTACGTTAGAAGTAATCCTAGACGATTAGGGACGGGTACTCAGAAGAATTAAGAGACTGTCTCTTCCATTAACTCTGTAAAAGTATAGGCCCATCAAACCCTCCCTCCCCCCTCCCTTCTATTAATTACAAACAATGAAATGTAATCAAAAACTAAAAAGCAGAAAGGCAATCAAAATCTCTCGTTAGTAGACAACTCCAGTGTTTCTATTGTTGTATTTTTTATTTTTTATTAAATTTCATTCTGATGGATAGATTATGTAACTAAAGCTTTCCATAGCTCGTTGATAAAAAAAAAACAATGACAAAAAGTGTATAAGGACCCTTAAACTATACTAGAAAAATTCTATTATTATTATTATTATTATTATTATTATTATTATTATTATTATTATTAGTTGTACGAGACTGATGAGCCCTGAGAAGAATTATTCCATTAAATATTTTCTAGTACTATGTTAATTTAAGAGTGGTAAAAAAAATCTCGTTCGTACCTAATCAAGGGACTTCCATTTTCCATACTACTGGAATCAATTGACACGGCCCCTATATAGATATTTAGAAGCGGGAAATTTAATTTGATTCTGTAATGAAGCGGAACTTCAAGGCTCCTGTACAATAGAAGATATTTCTTAATTAAAATGTTTAGAGACATGATAAATTAAATTTGAACCTATTTGTCCTCTGTCTGTTATAGTAAGAGAAGACTCTGTTAGGTTTTGATTATTAATCCAATATAAGGCTCTGGTATGGTTTCGATTTGATTAATTAGATGCATTGTTTGAAGGTGAGAGTGTTGATTGTGGTGGAAGTTTAGGTTTGAATTTGAAAGAGAATGAGTTGTAAATAGTAATGATAAGATTTTTGTATATAGAAAGGGAGAGAAATATGGGTAGTATAATAGAAAGAGTTGTCTAACAATTATTTATTTATTGATTATGAGTTGGAGAGAAGAAGGGAGTTGGACTTTGTTTTCTCTTTTAATTTCTTTCCTAAAAAGTTAAATGGAAACGAAAGTGGAATTGAAATGGAGAGAAAGTCTTTATTGACTTTCTCTCTTCAAATTATTTTCTCTCAACTAAATTAGTTCTTCTTTTCTCTCACACAATAAAGAGAACAATATTATTATTATTACTATTATTAATTCTCGTCTTTCTCTCTCATTCTCGTCCCACTCCCAAACACTTTCTATTATTTGGCTTCTCACCTCCCTCTCCAACTTCCACCAAACAAATACTATATTCCTAACAATCACAACTTATCCTTACGTATTATTCTAGCCTCATAGGCAATTCTTCTAATCAAGTTCGTAATGATTTTGATGAGTTGGGACAATGAAATGATTCCACAAGGTACACTTAAAAACCACAGTCTACTAACTTGGACAAGTAGCCGGGAGGGGTCTCAAATTTAGACTTTCTCCAATATGAGAGAGTCAAACTACTTTTTCCTCTCTCTACTACCAAATTTACTTGAGGCAGACAGACCGGACTTTTTTCTCTGTCTCTTCTAAAACAAAAGAGAATGGAGACCGGAAGATGAGAACTGAGCTTCTCCTCATTTTGATAACGGAAAGCCCCATATAATCTTGAAAAAGAGAAAACTTTCTCTTTTACTGAAAGTCAGAGAAAGAGAGGTAATTGCTTTAGAAAATGAGCTTCTAACTTATAATTTGTTTTTATACCACCACCCTAGAAACACAATTAGGCGAGAGAGTAATGACTATATCCTCAAACAGTCATTTCCTCAACTTAAACTTTCTCTTTCAAAAAAAAAATACGTTTATTTATTTTTTTTTTTCCTCTTTTTTTTAAGGTTTGTAGAATTATTTGCCAGAAACGTCCCTTATCTCTTTCCTCCCATCAAGGAAGACTTTAGAAGTGTTTAAAAAATGAAGAACCGTATCATCAT
Organism: Holacanthella duospinosa; assembly: GCA_002738285.1. Classification (NCBI taxonomy): domain Eukaryota; kingdom Metazoa; phylum Arthropoda; class Collembola; order Poduromorpha; family Neanuridae; genus Holacanthella; species Holacanthella duospinosa. The sequence goes on along the minus strand of NIPM01000049.1, from coordinate 275,577 downwards.
CAGATCACTCATGACAATCAACTTGAAAACTTGACTTTCCAACCACTATTTCTTCCCTCCCCTTCACCCCCCATCCCCCTCTCTTGTAATATAAGTTTTTGGTGACTTTTTAATAGGTCCTTTCTTTCCAAAATGACAAAAAATAAAGGGTAAGAGTAGTGGGAAAGTGGACAAAAGGGACATACATACTACTACTCTTCGACCTCCGTTCTTTTTTTCAACTTACCGACAGAGAAATGAAAATTGAAAGGATCCTTTTTTTTTCCCCCGACGCCTGTCACTTTGTTGTTCCCTATTGTTTAAATTTTTTTTTTCCCAACTGGAAACTAAGAATTCGACCAAGGGAAAGTGTTCCTCGTCATGGGATCTACTGAAATTGATACTCGGATTGAGAGAAATCTCTCTTCTCATTGGTCCTTTTACTCATCATCCCCCAAAACGAACCTTCGGAAATGATTTCATGAGTAGAGCTTAAAATAATGATTTAATCTTTGACAGGGAAAGTCAATCTCAATTCCAATGAAAGGCATCAGACAGCCTTTCTCTTCCGTTCTACTGAGCATACGACTCAAAAGTCACTTTCAGCCAATCTCATCCACAATGGAGAATGACGTTAGTTGGTACTCTTTTAATTTTACCCTTAGATTTACAAATCATTATTTGGATTTGACTTTTATTTTATTTTTTTAAATTAACCAAACCAAAAATAAAAATTAAAATTATTATTTTGATGTCGTAAGTTTTTAATCACTTCTTTCACCACATTTTCACAAAACTCACAAAGTGAAGAGAATAATCCAGACAGATGAGAATGCAGAATTGAAAAGTGGTGAAGTTAGCAAACTGGATTTCATTTTGAGTCCACTGGCTCATTTGAGAATGAGATGTGGTTCAACTTTTATGTTTGAAATGATGCGCTCTCAAATTATTTATCCTCAACTGGTTTTGAGAACCTTGATGCTCACTTTAGGAGTGAGCGCTTGATAATTCCCGCGCTGATGCCAAGTTCTATTGTTTTGAGTTTGAATAAATTGATGAAAGGGTTTAATATGAAAGAGATTTAAATAAAAAATAATGCTTTGCTTTCTCCATATACCAAAAGGAGTTGATTTTGTTTAGGTTGTTAGTAATTTCAAATTCAATCTTAATGAAATGAATCATTTGATTGAATCTGGCAACAAAAAGCTTTCTCCTTGAGAGAATAGAAGGAGAAAAGAGTTAATAGAATTCTACCGTGTTATTTTTTATCAATTGGAGAGTTCCTTTTCGTACGAAAATTGAACTCGTAATGGACTTAACCGGTTTAGAGAAGGAATAAAGGATAAAAATGAAAATGCAATTTTGAGTTTTATACAAAAGTAAATGGGAAAAAATATCATCAGACTCTCCTCTGTCTGAAGAATGAAAGGTTTAAATGGTATAATATAAATCATCAGTTCATAATTTTCTTCAAAGTTACTCCGAAAGCTTTCTCTACTTTTTTTCTGGAAAGAGAAAGTAATTCTCAATTGAGAGAGAGTGGACAATATTTTGTTAGGTTTCCTAAATTGAATTCGACTATTTCAGAAAGAGACTTTCACTGTAGAGAGAAACTCTACTTTTCAGTTTAGCAATTCCCATGACCCCTTCTCACAACAGGACATCACTTTCTACTTCTAAATCAATTTATTTTATTTACTAATACTCCACTTAATAAAATATTTATTTTTAAATAAATCCTTTCAACGGGCGGACGGAGAGAACATCAACATACAGAAACCAACACAGCCACGATACTCGCGGTTAATAATCAGATGAATAAATTTACTTCCAAACAGAATAATTCTTTGAAATTATTTAGGATTCACGGAGCAGACAAATGTAAGCTAGCATGTATATTGTTGAGTTAGGTGACTAGGCCTAAGTCTTTGACTATACAGAGCGTTAGATGGGAAATGGTAATCGAAATCATCATAAGGAGAGTCACCTGTCTTTGCTCCTCTGCTCAGCATTACCAAACTTAGCCTCACTCTCCATTTGAGCATCTCCACTACCATTTCCCAAATAACACTCTGTATTAGACCCGACTCCCTTAATAAGTCTTCAAATTCATGAGAAATAAGATGGGAGGAACTGGCCAGGGAAGGGCGGATTCGACAGAATTGGATGAAAATTTCACCAAGTGTGCTCCTGGTCACCAAAGGTCAGATATTTGAATAGGCTTGATCAAAGCAAATAGGGTATCGTTAGAAAGCTCTTGTTAAATCAAACACGATTATAAAAATGGTTTAGCCCTTTGACCCAATTCTTGACTTCTGGAGAACTTATATCATAAAATATTTTTATTTGAACCTAGTCAAATGGGGTATCATTTGAAAGAGCTTTCTAACGATAGTCTACTCATTTTGATCCAGCCTATTCAGATATCTGACCTTTGGTGACCCCTGGTGGTCAGTAAAAGACATACCTCACCATGGGACATGTCACATCGTCTTCACCATAATTAGGAGCACATTTGGTGAAGTTTGCATCCAATTCTGTCAGATCCGCCCTTCCCCGGCCAGTTGCTGCCATTTTATTTGAAATTCGGATATTCATAAATTTATTTTTAATGTTTTTGGACTTGGCAAATCTTAGTTAGTTGAGATATTGAGACAAACCATGTGTATTCTTGGCTTACATGAGTTATACAAAAGTTTTTGACTATATTAAAGCAGAATCCGTAGGTCGTCAAATATCATGAACTTAAAACCAAATTTCGAAGTCAGATCGAAATCTAGATTTGAATCAGATTTAAATAGAAGCATCAACCAATTCTTGGATTTTTATTTTCATCCAATCGCACAAACTTGGAGTTACTGTATCGGAATTATAATAGTAACATTCAAATATACGATTCTACGAAAATTTGTCCTAGAAAAATCCGGGCCGGAAAATCTGGCCTATGAAAAATCCGGCCTATATAAAAACCTAACAAACATTTTTCAAAAGACATCTAAAGAAAACCTAAAGTAAATCTAAACGAAAACTTGAAAAAAATCTGAAAGAAAACCCACAAGAAAACCTATAAAGAAACCTAAATAAACTCTAAAAGAAAACCTAATAAAACATAAGAGAAAATCCAAAGAAAACTTAAAACACCAATGAAAAGATATAAAAAAAAACCTAAATAAAATTATTTCTTTGGTACAAATTTGCAAAATTTTGAATAATAAAAATAATAAAAATGATAAAAAGTTTGCAAAATTTTAGCAAATTCCGGGTTTTCCATAGGCCAGATTTCCGTAGAATCGTATATTTGAATTGAGCCTAAATTTGTTACAATTGAATTGTTTGGATATTCTTTTGAGACTATGTGCTACAAAAAACATTGAAAAATTTTAATTTTCAAAGAGTCATAAGTCCTCATCCAATGATGGTACAGACTTTATGTTTTTGATGTGAAACACTACGTATCAAGTGTCTTTCTGAAACCGTTAAGACTTTCTCCAGCAAAAAATTTTTGCGCAAGATAGATTTTTATGAATTTTGCATTCTTAAGAACACTGCTTTTCCAAGAAAGAGCGTTCTGAAAAATCTGAGGCATATTGTAGATTGTTTGTTTTATTTTTAAATGAGCTTTCATATGCAATCTTTGATTTCTGATAATGGAAATATACAAATATAAAAAATCGGATATAAATCAAAACATCAAACTTTTAAGTTTAAAAAATAAAATCCAATTTTTCTCTACTCTGTTCTAGTCTCGTACTTACATTCTCTACTCCAATGAATCCCGTCTGCTACATTTTTATCACTTCTTTTGTATATAAAATAAATTTCACTACCTACCCAATCATCTTTGGTTTCTTCATTTCCTGGACCATTGTCTACCTGATGACATTATCAACTCACCTGTCCAGATTAAATTTTAATACAAAACACTCTTCCAGCAACTCATCCGAAAAGGCTTGTCTGCTAAGAACTTCCATCAACGCCAAGTCTCTTATCGAGTCTTTAATACTCCTTTTGCATGAATTGATTTTACATTAAAAAAAATTTATATAATGTCACTTGTCCTTGTCCTATACTTATACCATCGCACCAGTATCACTGGCATACTCATAATTTCTACATTTTAAACACTTTTTGACGAAGAAGTGTTTGATGTGAAATGTAAATGAGGAAGAAGAAAGGGTAGTTAGTTAAGTGTGTGAAAGTTGGTGGTAGATGATTAAAAGCTTGAAAAGGACCGTGACATGAGGATTGGTCGTCTTCGAGTGGAAAGCCCATATGATAATTCTTCCTCTTATGATAATTCCTGCACGGTAGTAATTGTAATTTGTTAGAGAATGATTAGGAAGACTGAAGAAAGTGATTTGGATAAATGGAGAGTTGTGTATAGATTTATAAAGGAGTCCTAAGAGATTGAGTAGTCTGAAGAGCATACCTCCGGTCCTGAATGTCTCAATTTCTAAATGAATCCCTTGTCATGGAGCTTGGTGGTAATGGAAGAAAGATAGATAGGAAGCTATGGTTTCGTAATGGAAAAAATTCAAAAAGTATGCAAATTTTGTAAGATAATCCCTTCCCATAACACACACCTGCTGCAGAGAAAGTGGGAGTGAAAGAGAAAGCAGTCTCGACTAATTACGTTCAGTTTCAGGAACTCTCTTGATCCTTCCTAATGGCTTTCCACAAATTATAACACGCACTTTAGATGCTCCGCACCCATCAAACAAAATTCACAAAACCCATCAGGATCATCCAATAATTTACACACTCACATCACTCTCCTCTCATTAAAAACTCTCTCCTCAAACAAAAACTACCGACTTTTTACACAACTTAAATAATCAACAAGCAAATTCAAATTTTAACATCAAAAAATTAATTCTTAATTTTTTTGTAATTACTTGTAATTTAAAAAAAAAATAATCAAATTAAATAAGTTTAAGAAACAGTCTGGAAGGAGTTAGTAAATAAGCCGCCTTGGTCGGTGAAAAAACCTGCCTGGATATACTTTTTTTCTTCATGTTTACAAAATTTAATTTATTATATTAATTTTCATCAAATATTATAAGAGTTAACCATAGAAAAATTGTACAGTAGTTGATGGATATAAATACCATTCGTTATAAGGCCATATTGGTTATAAAACCAAATTTCCAACATGTGATTTTGAACCAGCATAATGCATTTAGCATAGGATAATAATTCATTATAAAGACCATATTTGTTATAAAATGCAAAATTTTCTTTCCAAAAATGGTAGTATTATATCCGTCCACAACTGTAGGAACTTATTTTTACCAATGTTAGGAAATGTGAATAATTTGAACTTTGGTTAGATTGGAGAAAATGTTGGTTGGATGAGTGAAACTAGCGTCCCAAAAAAAAAACTTTATTTTCTCCGACAAATTGAGCTGGATTATCTGCCTACTTGTCCAGGACTGATAAAGAAAAGTGAAAACCAAAAGTTCTTTCTGTTATAAGTTTGTAAAACCTATGTAAAAATATTAATGTTTGTTCTCTCTCTTGCTGTGAAAGTGATGTTTAGTTGTAGTAATAGAATGAATAGGTTCGAAATTTGATTGTGAGTTGAGGGATTGGTTAATGGAATGAAAGTGCGTGGATTTAAAGGTAGTTTGTGGTGGAGTAGATTAATTTGGAAGAAGGTAATTTAGGGATGGATTGAGTGTGAGGGGACGAGATGGTATTTTCCTACGCTCCATTACCTCCTCACTCATGAAATGAGACTGACTTTCTCCACAGACTCTCTTTGAGCTCTCCTTTCTCCGCCTTAAGAAAAGAATCATAATCGACATTCACATTCTCATCTCATCGTTTATCTACCATCATTTTCTTATTTTTTTCGTTTTCTTTTTGCATTTCCTTCTCAACAACAGAGACTCTTCCACTCATCTTTATCCCATCATCCTCTACTTTTGAATCAAGAATAACCTCCTACTTTAAATCATCTTCTACTCACACTCACTCCTTTTTACTTTTTACAAAAAAATCTCATTCCTGTCAACTCTAATAGAATTCTTTACTCATATATCAAGAAGTCGAGACAAAAGAAAAACTAGAACATTATGATCCCAGACTATTTATTTTACATTATGGTTAGTAAGACTTCCTACTGTCGCCATTTACTACACAATCCCATCGTTAAGGCTCTATCACATTATCCCTCCGAGCTCTTCTCAAAAAGTTTACTTCACAATTCAAGGTCATAAATCATGCAAATTTATGAACACTTCAGTCTACCGTTCCAGAAGAATATAAAAGTAATCAGAAATGGAGGAGAACGGGTTTTAGAGCCCTCCAAAGGCCGGATTTCCTTTTCCCTCACTTTCTCTCAACAACTCAGTCCGGAATAAAAATAATAAAAAGAAGGACTTTTCCAATGTTTTGTCTCTTGTAAAAAAACAACAAGAATGTCATTCATAAGTTTTGTATACAAGTAGTCAATTGAGCTCATGATGGTAAGGAGACTTTGAGGGTGAAAGAGGTCAAATGAGAAGGAAGACAAAGGAATTGATGGTAATAAAATTGGTGTTTAAGAGAAGATGAAAATATGTATTAAATTTCTATGTATTAAGTGAAAGAGTGTAGATGGGAATAACTATTATGGTTTATGAGATTCCATTGTCCGTCTGTCTCTCCATTTCCATCAACCTAATCATGGAAACTCTATTATTCTTTTTTTATCCTATTTATGAGTTGGAATTGTAAGGAAGGAAAGGGAAGGAAGTCTTGTCTTTTCNTCTATTATTCTTTTTTTATCCTATTTATGAGTTGGAATTGTAAGGAAGGAAAGGGAAGGAAGTCTTGTCTTTTCGTCTTTTCTATATAAATTATAAATGATTTTCTTTGTTTTTAAGTAAAAGGAGAAAGGTTTGTTATTTAGAGTGACTGGTTGGTGGTTGTTTGTGCGGTTGGGAAATGGATAGGTGGATGTGAGTAGAATGAAATATGTATCTTAATATACATAAGAATAAAGAAACATGGGATGGAACAAGGGCTCTTGGATAGACAAATCCTCAATTTAAACTCGAATTCAAAACTCTTTTACTCTTCGTGAGAATAATACTAAAAAGAGAAAACCAAAAAAAAAACTGAGCCTTATGCCTTTCACTCGACAGGAAAAGCTAGACTTCTTCAAACGACACTCTTTCTCCACTCCAATAAGACTAAATTACTACTACATTATTATTCAAATGAAATTTAGGGAAATCTTGTACAAAAAAAAAAATAGAAAATTTTTTTTNATAGAAAAAAATTTTTTTTTTTTTTTTAAATATTCCATCTGTATTTATATTAAATAAATTAAATAGACCAATTAAAATCCAATGCTATCAAAACTTTCACTTTTACTTTCTCCGAGAAAAAAAAATTATTATTATTATTTTTTTTTTTGTAAAAAAAAAAGATTTTTTTTTGTATTATTGCCTGTTGCTAAAGGATTGGATGATATGAGTTGTGAGAGAGGAAAGTGTATATAGAATTGGAATAGTGTGTGAAAGTCAATGTCCTGAAATTCTCTGAAAGTGGAAAGGGAGTAAAGTGATGAAGAGCTATTCATTTGAGAAAATTATTAAAGTTAATCTCGACGGCTGAAAGGGCTCTGTGAGTACGATTATGGGAAAGCATAATATATCAGATAAGCTTATTCAGAAAACCACATTATTATATTATAACCGCAAGGGAACTCCAGTCCCTCCAACTACCACCATTCAATTTAGATTTTATCACAACAACTCAGGCAAAGGAACTTTCTCTTCCGACGAAGCGCCTACCCACTACTGCGTCAGGGATTCTGACAGAACGAAAAAAGAGAAACCGCCAAAACTATCCACCCCCCCCCCCCCCCCCCCCCCCCCCCCCCCCCCCCCCCCCCCCCCCCCCCCCCCCCNCAACTTTCGGACTCAATTTTGTCCCATAATCTCACCACTTACTCCAACCAACCCTCATCCCAACTCCAATCTCAATCAACCCTGACCAATAATAATAATAAATTATAGGATTAAGAAAATTTCTCTTTCATCTTGGATAATTAGAATTACTATAATTACTTCCCGCCCTCGGTTTCCTAAACTCATGATTACTCCAGACTGATCAAAGTTTTTTGTTTGTTTTATTTTTATTTCAGAAATTTTATAATATTTTTGAAAGGGGTAGGGAGGGGGTGGTTATAAGGGATGAGTGGATCAGAATCACCCATTACACCATTTTCCATTTACTTTTCCCTGAGTCCGAGATATATAAGAGATAAAACAAATCCTTCGCCGAATCATCATATGCAATAACAATATTAGGAAGCCTTCTCGTTATAGCAGGCTCATCTGAGAAAGAATAAAAACGGGACTTTCTTCGGACGATTGTCATAACGGGAGGATGATGATTCGTAAGTTTCATTTTTTTTTCTTAGAGAGAATCCAGTTGGAAGACGAAAGAGGTACTTAATTTTCTCTCTTCCTCTGAACGGAGAAAGTTGCTCATGAATTATTAGGAAAATGATAGAATGTCAGAGATAAGAGTGAAAGGAATCGCGTCCCGCCTTTTATGATCCATCGCTTTCCCAACAAAATAAGAAGAAAAATAGGACCTCAATTTCCCGAGGTCTTCCGTCCTTATCTCCACACTGCGGTCATTTTTTTTATTATTAGGAAACTATAATAGGGTTTTTTTTTTTTCGGGGGGACCCTTATCTTCCTTTTGGCAGTTAGTCTGATGTGTTCCTTCACTCTCTTTTTCCCTCTTTCCTAAAGGTAATCATCATCAATGATCCCAAATCACCAAAAAACCATGAGTCAATAGTATTGAAAAAAATATTTCTTTTTGGAGACTTTGGCACGTAGGGATGGTGGTTTTGAATCCAGTGGAGAGAGGCCTTAGACACGTCTAACTGTCCACTTAATCATAATCCACAAAGTTGGTTTTCATCCGTCAAGTCTCTCACCTTCTCAAAATCCAATCCGCTCTACTCCTGTATTAACTACTACTCTCATTTATCAACTCGCTTTAATACTTAACCCTCCGCCAACTCCCTCAACCCTTCATTTCCTAATTCAAACCAAGAATAACTCAATCCATTGGAATACAGTGACAGATGAGATCTGAGCACAACTTTACTTGAAGTAGTCTCCTGATGACTTGAAGATATCAGAAAGAATATATACCCATCTACCCCCCTAATAGTAATAAGTTTAAAATTCCTGGCAGTATGAGATAGGACGTGTACCTGGTGAAAGTAAGAGAAAGGTACGGGGAGTCTCGTAAGTGGATCTCCCATGGAATGAGTATTTATAGTCCAGTCGAGTCCTTGATCTGACGAATATCTCTCAACAATTCCCCACTGGGGTTGTAAATTTTACAAGGAGAAAAAAAAAAAAAAGAAAGAATACTTTCTCCCGTATCTTTTCTACTATACCAACTTTCATCCATTTCTCTAACTCTGCGAAGTTTGAAAACTTATTTTTGTCGGATATTTACATTATTTGAGTCTTTACTCTTTTCTCTTACTTTCACCCGACTTTCTATTTTTTTAACCCAACCACTTTCGTCCAACGGAATCAAAAAAAAACTGACCAATGGAATCTTTATTTTCTTTTCAAATATTCATAATCCAATCCGCCACAAAATAAAAGAAAAAAGGAAACTTCCACCCGCATCAAGTGCTTTCTCCAGAATACAAAGATGAGATGAGGGATTGCTAAAGATGAATTTTTCTCATTCACTTTTCCACCCTCTAAAAAATAAAATAAAATTCTTACCACTTTTTCATAAAACTTTTTTTGTTTTTTTTTTAACCCCAGATTTCCAATTTGAATTCATGAGGAAACTGTCAATTTAGAACAACCATTACCAAAATAAAAGAGTGGCTCAAAATGACTCCAAAGCCTGTCGAATTCATTCATTTTTGTATTTTTGTTTTTTTTATTCATCTCAACTGTTTTCTGTTTTTTTTTCAAACTTTCTATAATAATTTGATAAAAACGACGAGACGAGAAGAACGTAGCGGGAATGAGCATTACTGTTAATTAATCTCATCACCTTGTTATTATATTTTTTTTCTAATAATAATTTCACATTAGTAGTTATTATAAGAAAGAATAAAGAAAGAGTTTTAGAGTTAGGTATTATTATTAGTAAGAAGAAGTTTCTCTCATTGTTTCTTCTCAAAGAGATTCCAAAACCCTTTGGTAAGTCTGAGACGGGGGTTGAAGGGGAGGGAGGGGGTGGGTTTGTAGCCATTTGAGTTTTGAAATGGAGACTCAATTAGCTCGAGAGCGGAGAGTCCTGGTAGAGACGTGATTTAAAGTTTTAATTACTTGGAACGTCGTTTTCTTTTGTTTCCTGGCCTATCAGGGGAGAGAAGCGGTTGAACATAAACAGAAGCTAAACTGGATTTTGAGAGAGAAAGTGTAAGGAAATGACTTGATTCTCCGACACAAACGACGCCTTTCTCTTCGTCCTCGAATAATGGGAAAGTCCAGTTGTCGTCGTCTTCCACATTATTCTCAAACACTTTCCCTCAACAACTGAACAAATAAACGTAAAATCTGATCTAATAACTCCATTTTCAACTGATGAGGGTCTCGCACGTCATCCCATCCCTCGTCCAATCCCAATCCAGCAAATCAGTTTTGCGTGATCTGAAATAAAACAGGAGGTAAAGAAATAAGGGGGAAATAATATTGATAATAAATATTACTAACTCATGGTCAGTTATAATTAGACGTTATAGTCGACGTTGATTATGCTCCAAGACATTCCTTGTAGTCAACTTACTTCGCCTTGTCGATGGTGTGATTGTTGCTTATAACCCAGAGGTATGGGTTCTTCGTTACTCATTAGAAGATTCTGATAGTCTTGTTCGCAAAGAATCCTATTGTTGAATATTGCAAAATTTTCACCAATACAAAACCTGAAATAATGATAGATTAATTTAAAATTGACCAATGGCAGAAGAAGAGATGAGAAATGTTAAAGTTTCAGTTTCACTCTTTAATGATTTCTCCAAGAGATGTGAGTAAGGTTTTATATGAATAGTTACTAGTTACTTGCTGTGTATTTTTAAAAAACTAAGTGTAAGAGCTGTTTCAATTGAATTTCAATCTGGCGATTATAGAGTTTGTAGCTGTTTCAGGAACAAGAATCAATTACAGGGAAAATTGGTTCAGAAATCCAGACGGACGGACCCGTATAGAAAAAAACTATATGGTCATGTAGACTAATGCCTTTAGGAAAGTAGTTGGGGAAATTGTCCCAATTCGAACAACACTTTCCTAAAGGAGAATCTCCCAAATGAGAAAGTGAAAAAAAAACCCAAAAAATGAAGAGAGTTGAAGTTGGTTCAAACCCTTCCCTTATTCTTGGCTTCTTCTCCACAGTCCCTTAGGAGTGGAAAACAAAACCATCCAATTTCTCCACTACCAGGATTATTTAAAAATATTTAACTACTCACTTTTTTGAATTAATTTTTCATTTTTGAATAAAAGTTAATTCTAATTACCTTCAACATGTCAAATTATTAAACAATCCTTGTCGAATGTACAAAAACCTAGTTAGCTTTACAAAAATTGAGAAGAATTAAACATGTTTTCCCTCTAAAAACTTAAGACAAAAATGTTCATAAGACTTACTAAAATTAAAATACAGTGAATTTTTTCCAAACCTCCCATTTTTGAAATTTGTTATTTTCTAAAATAAACAAATCTGGAGGAACTACAGTGAAATTCGGCAATAGTTTAATAGAATGGACAAAAATAATCTACGGAATCTAGTGAATTATTTCAAAACTTCCCATTTCCAATATGCAATTTCCATGGAAACAACAAAAAGATAAGCAAAAAATTAGTGAAATTGGTGAGGTTAAAGCAGAATGTAGAGTATTAAGTTATGACCGATCATCACTGTTGGAAAGTAATTTAACGAAATTGCCATGGCGTTGACTTTTTGTTTATGGGAGGTTTGAAAAAAATTCACTGTTATATTGAATTATACATAGTAGATTCAACTAAGAGAATAGACGTGGGGATTATTTCCAGTTTGATTCCCGATATCTGATTTTCAGATGAAATAATTTTTCAAAAGATTAGAAACCGAGGAATTCCTAAATGACACTTTAGAGATATCCTTTATGAACTCAATGGAAAATCTCTCCTAAATGAAAAAAAAATAAAGTATGAACCCCTGGGATCATATATGCTCATATGATGGACAAGTTTCTTTATGATCGTAAAACTCTATTTCTACTATACTGGTGGACAGACGGACGGACAAACAAGCTATCGCATAAACCACATCAGAGCTTTGCTGTTGGGGTTAATCAGGAGATTTGATGTGAGTTGCTGACATGGTTTGTCTAAAATTTAACTGAATCTGAAGGATTATATGTGATTTATTGAACCAATAAAATGATATTTTGGCAAGCGTTAATTATATTTGAGAGAAGTTTGGTTGAGAATGAGCCATTTGAGGAGGATAGAAATACATGAGAGGGTTGAATAAATGTTTGGATGTGATAGGGGATGATTTTGGGGTGGAAGGGGTTGTTAGGACAAGAGTTTCGTTTTTTTGAAAACAGACTCCTCCGTCACAGATCATTGGAAAAGGATTAGGGAAATTGCTCAACTCACATCCGCCGATGACTCAAAATTTTATCCTCTCCCTTTGTATCCAACACCAGAACAAACCACAGGAAATTAATCATCCTTTACCACCTCTATTCATTTTACGTTGTTTTTAATTATTAGTTATAACCAAATTTAACATTTTATTTTTATCTTCTGTCACTTTCAGAGGTAATCAAAGTAAATTTCATGTTCTACAATTGATATTGATATTATATGTTAGATATAGGTGACAAGATGTCTTGGAACGAGAGGGGAGGAGGGGGGGGGCTGAGGTGAGTTTATCCGGAAATTGTCCAAGACTGCACATTTACGTTCTACATATTAAATAGTACTCTTCAATAAAAATTACTTTTACATTTTACATTTTTTTTTTATAATATTTTTTGAAGAAAGAAAAAGCTATAATTTAAATCCACATGAGTTTTTTAATTGGAAAATGATAGGGTTAAAATCCTCCTGTATAAGTTATAAAAAAAAAACAGCAGGATGGTAAATTGAGGTGTCCCTCTGTCTCCTAACGTCCTAGCGTAAAGGTGTAGAATTAGGTGACTTGTGCTTATGTCCGATGACCTCCACCCACCACACCTGGCCTCTGACTTTTATGTTCACTTGGCGTGTATAATTGTTCCTAACTTGTCCCTTCCACGCAAGAAAGTGATTTGGAGAAAGTGAAAAAAAAAAAACTAACTGCAAAGGGAGTTTTTTTTTCTAGCTGTACAACTGGTAAATAAAGATTCAATAGAAAGTAAAACTCATATCATATCCTATGACCACCAGTGGCTACTGGCTACCGGTGGACCTACTTTTTTTTTCTATTTTTCTAAAGTCAATTCCAAACGGAGCTTTATGTCATAGACGTTATGATTTACTTTCTCTCAAATACAAAGTAGAATGGTTAATAATTTATCAAAGAAAAATCCATCCGTCTCCACTTAAGCCGAAAAAAAAAAATTTTTTTTTTTTTGCCTGGTGTTATTGGTTGAGTGGTCCGGGGATCTCTGTTCGAGATCTTTCTGGGACAGGCCAGAGTACTGACTCGTGTCAGAGTCGTGTGTCCCATGTCTAGTTTTTTTTTTATTTTTCGGTGACTCTGAGCTTTACTAAACTTTCTCTTGCGTGGAACCAGGGGGAAGTGACAGAAGTCCTATTATTAAATATATGCACTTAATCCTAACCAACCATCAGGGAAAAAAAGTCCTCTTTTTGTGGACCCAAGGCACTCGCACGTGATTCATTATATGATAAGTATCAAATTTTCAATTTTAATTTCCCTCAAATTTACTTTCACCCTCACTTGGAGAGAATGAGTTTTTGAGTTTTCCTTTTTGACTAGCTCCTATATGTAGACTAAGATTAGAGAAAGTGCTATTTTGACTTAATGTGACTGAGAAATGGGACCTCAACTAACCTGTGACTACACTGCTGGCAAGCAAAACACTCCAAATGGTAAATATTTGATCTCGCCCGCATTACCTGATAACAAAATTAATTAGTCATTGTAAATTAATTACATACATTTATCTCCTACACCAGAAACACTCTTACCATTTCGAAACTTGGAATTACCTGTCAAGAAAAAAAAATTAAGTTCTCAGATCATAATCCAACATAGGTAATAGGAAAAAAAAGGACGAGGGTGGGAAATTATTTAGAATAAGATTTTGAGCCATTTGCCCACCTATGCAATCTCCCACACTCTAAAAATCACTTCACTCAACTTCTTTGGCTTACATAGATGGGCAGATTATTAAATTTTTTTTTAATTGGAAAAAATAATAATCTAGATTGAAATGGTTTATAAAATTTTGTACTAACCTTACAGCAAGCTGCACAGTAGCCGGTACTTCCAAAGAGTCGTAGATAATCTCTTTTGCATAGTATAAGGGAAGCTTTTGTGTAGAGTGTGGATCCAACTTCTGCTAAACAACACTGACAACAGGAACATCGGAGACAGGATTCGTGCCAATACCTTTCCAAGCTCTTTAGTAGAAATCTAGTCCCATTTTGTTGGTTTTTTGTTGGTTTTTGTTTGTGTTTTTTATGAAAAAGAAAAAGAAAACTGTGAATAAAATTTTATGTTCACATTCTGAATCTAACCAAAATAGTAGTAGTGTGTTCTGTTATGTAACAAAAAAAGGAAGTTATGAAGGAATTGTCGCCTGATCTCATAGAAAAAAAAAATGAGGAAAGAAAGTGGGATAAGAACCATCCGCCTGGAAATTGTGAAGTTAGTTGATGAGGTTTTTTTTTTTCATTCGGAGAAAGCAGGTGAAGACAAAATTGAATGATAAAAAGTAAATCTTGACAAAGCGAACCTGTCTGTAATTTTTTTCCCACAACCGGCACAGTCCTGTGGAATTTCCATATTCGGAACCTCCGATTTCAAGTTCATCATCTCCATGGACTCTAGAAAGAAAAAAAATTGAAAAATTGGTTACAAAAATTTGAACTGGTAAAAAGTGTAGTAGCTTTTGTTGAAAAAAAAAACGGTCATTTCGAGTGAGAAAGAGATTTGTGGACATGGAGGACGGAAATAAGTTAGCAGGAGAAAATGGGCAATCTCAATGCCTCAGCATAATCGATTCTAGAAAGAAATTGGAATTTGAGGTCCTTTTTTTTCTGACGCTTTTCACAAAAATGGCATTTGTGTACAATAGCAGAGATTTAATCTGCAAAAAAAAAAAAAAAAAGAGAGAGAAAGGTATTGCGGAGGGCGTTGAATAGCGTTAAAATTGTTGATGTGCTCAGTGGCACGAGCAGAATTGAGAAAAGAGACCAAAAACTTTACTTTCCTTTCATCCAAGAGAGAGTTACCGACCCTCTACTTTCTCCTACAAAATCTCCAGAGAGAGAAGGTAAGAGAAAAAGAAAGAATAGAAAGTTGCCCATCTATTT
The DNA here is from genome assembly GCA_002738285.1 of Holacanthella duospinosa. Taxonomy (NCBI): domain Eukaryota; kingdom Metazoa; phylum Arthropoda; class Collembola; order Poduromorpha; family Neanuridae; genus Holacanthella; species Holacanthella duospinosa. The sequence continues at coordinate 260,077 of NIPM01000049.1, read as the reverse complement.
GGTCCGATAAAAATCAAATTGAGTCGAGGTGACAAAGATTTGCACAGAGAGACGCCCGACTCAGCGACTTTCCTATTTCTGTTTCTTTAAAAAAAAATACCTTGTTAGACTTTTTTTTTTCCTGATAAGGAAGCTCAAGGATCGGTTTTTCATCGAAATGACCCCTTACACAATCCCTTTCCTTAACATTTTTCTCATTTTAGACAAATTCACCACATTCTCCGGAACAAAATACACTACTAAATTCAATGAATTACTATTCGGTAATTTAAAATATTTAGTTTTACTTTTTCCATTCTACTTTCACCAGTAACTTTTAGTAAAAAATTTACCTTACATGACATATAAATGGAAGACTATTACTTTTTTATAATTTTTCAATGAAATAATTTGAAAGATTTATGAATAATAAATAAATCAAAGTTACGTCTGTCTCCCTCAGATCCTATGTAATTATTTTCATTTGTCTCACCTTTCTCCGAGATTGTTTATTTTTGTTTAGATTAGATGAAAAAGAAAATAATGGATAGTAAAAATTTGAGTAATGAATTTTAAAAATTTCCGGACTTTCTTTCCGGCGTGTAATGGGAGTGGTAGTTGAGTTGAAACGTTGTGAAAGTTGTAAATTAGGAGAAAAGTGGATTTCCTATTTTTGAATGAATATTCACATAAAGTTCTTATCAAATTAGGATGAAAATTAAAGTGTATAAACAAAAGTCTCAAAGTTCAAAAGCGCAGAAAAGTTCGTGAGTACACAAAGGGAAAGAAAGTTTTCTCTTTCTCGTCAGTCTCGTTGGGTTTGGTGAGACAATGGAAAGTCATAAATAAATTATTCCAAAAGTATCATAATTAAGATTTTCATCCTCTTACACAATGAAATAAATAATTTCAGAGGAGAGTCTCACACTTGAGTGCGCTAAGAAAAAACTCAATTACCATCTCTCCCGCTCATCCCATTCAAAACTCCCTCACTTAAGCTCCTCTTTTCCAAAATGTTTAATTACTTTTAAACTACAGAAGTCCTTCATATATTAAATTTTAATCCCATCTCAACTGATTTACATCACAACCTATTATCACCAGAATCAAACTTACCGTCTCTCCACTCTTTTCTCACTATTATTACCAATTTACTTTTATTTTTTACACACAAATTTACTATTTTATTCATCCTTTTATCAACTTTCCTATCAATTTCCCACAGTTCGAACTTCTCATATGTACAGGCTTATTTTTTATTATTTTTCCATCTACTTTTTCTAGTTTTATCGCTTAAGCTTGCAATAGAGTGGGAGACAAAGGCGCGTAACTAAATTATTTGAATTCTTGCTTATCTTAAATTAGTCGGTCGTACAAAAACATCCCTAAGGTATGGGCAACAGGAGAGAAGGTGAACATTCTGGGTTCATCCTACACTTGCTTTTCTATTAGCCCTCTCGTTGTCTAATAAAGAGGTTTCGGCTATCCCATCTGCTTTTAGTATGTCCAAAAATCGGTTCAAGAAATTTAACAAAAACGGCTTGAGAAATTCATTAAATTCTTATATGGAAAGAATCAAGGTTGCTATGAGGAATAATCCAGAAGTCCTCTAAGAGGTTAGCCCATAACTATTATTTTTAGAAAAATTTTCAATTCTAAAAAAATAACAAACCTTCGCTTTTGTAAACAAATTTAATTTTTTTTTACTTTCGAATTTTAAATTATTAACAGTTTCAAAAATATAATTAATTGAAAAATGTCGACCTGCATTATTAAATCTTTTCGAAATAATTTTTAGTGTTAATAAAAATACACTAATAAAAATTTAATAAGTAAAATTAATATTGAAATTTAAAAATTATGTCATAGTAACATAGTTTGAAATTATACTGATTGACGAAGCGTTAGCCCTTCAAATTAATTCATACTTTTCAAATAATGCACATCAAATTCTACAAACTCAAATTCTTTGTTTTATAATTTTGACTAATTACACTTACATACAGTGTGACTACAAATCTCAAAGGCTATGGGTACAGCCTTTTGGCCCCATGGTCTTTGCTTGGGCCAAAAGTCTGTTCTGTGCGTTTTTTAATTGATGGTCAAATAGTATTTTGATTAAAATTTTGTTCGGGGAAAGTGTTAGTAGTTTCAGAAAAATCAACCAAAAGTAGTAAAACAAATTAAAAAAAATCTAGGCACTACGATCACTAGAAAAAAGTTACGATTTTTTGAAAATTGAAATTCTTGGATTTTATTTTGAGACAACATACTAATAGACGGGCGTTTCAAAAAAAACATCCCAAAATTTAAATTTTCAAAAACCCAGAATGTAGGATACATTGATAGTAGAGATTTAATTTTTTCAACTTTGTTTCCTACTTTTCAATGGTCTTTCTGAAACTGTGTAGTGTTTTCCCCAAAAAAATTCAAGTTAATAACTTTCCTTGCAAAAAAAAAAATGACCTGCTTTCTCCAGTAAAAGGGCATGGGCCAATAATCTCTTCCCTATGAAAAATAATTTATGGTCGGACTGTATTAAGTTCCTAACCTTTGGGTAAAGTAGATAAAAAAACGAATTTTTATTATCTCAATCATCCTGTACATAAGAGTCAGATTTGTAAATGTGTAAAATAAAATTCTCATTCTATGCCTACTTCACCGTTGATTCTTTAATGATTAGTTTTATGTTTGGTAACTGTCAACATGAAATTTCTTGGAAAGTAAGGGACATAATGAATTTCAAAATATGGAAGAACTTGTATAAAAGTTAGCCTAATGAGTACAGAGAGTAAAAGCTTTGATGGAGAGAAAATATGAAATTTGAGAGTTGTTATATGAAGAGGTCAGTTGTTGATGAAGTAGAGGGACATCCTTTTCAAAGGATTTCTTTGTGAGTCTAATGATGTTTTCGGTAGATCATACCTTCCCAGCTCCAAAGGGAAACCAAACTGCATCTTCACTTTTTTTTTCCCCAAAAAATGATGAAGATGAAGGGGATCTTTTATAACGAGGATCCTTTCTCGTCCACTCTGTCATCGTTAACTTTACTTTGTAAATAAGAGGGCCAGGGGCAAATCAAATTGGAAATTGACAATAAAATGTCCATATCAACGACTCATCATTAAAATTCTGTTACGTTGACGTTGACGATTTTCAAAAAAAAAAAAAAGAAAAAAAAAAAAAAAATCTAGAACTCTTCCTGTCTCATAGGAAATTTTACGAAGCAGAAGGAAAAAGAGAAAAGCTGCTGGACGATAAAGATTTTTTTGTTATTAAAAAGAGTCACCGGCTATGCAAATTTAGAAATTGGTGTTGATATTGGAGACACAAATTTAGGAAATATTGTAGTTTTTTTTTCCAATTCAAAACCCATTCCCCTAGTGTTATATTTTCTCCAAATTTTCTAAGTTTTCTAAGATATAAGCTTGTTTTTGTTTATAAAGGAGGTAGTTTGTATAGAAAAGTGAAAGTGCGTCTGGTTTGTGAAGATAAATAGTTGTATTGCATAAATAATTGATATAATTGGATAAATGTAATAGTGAATAATTGATTCTAATATTATTGTGGTAAAAGTTTTGAGTGGTTTGATTGAGGTTGAGTTGGGTTGGTATGAGAGTCTTGTGGGTGAAAAGAAGAGAGAGTGAAACTAATTAATAATTGGAGAAAAGTAGAAAGGATTAGTTGGGTAGGAGAGAGTAGCTAATTACTTGAGGGTGGAAACAGAGGATTAGACAAGGAATTGAGAAACTAGAGCTTCAATAGAGACTTTCTCTCATTTGGATCCTCTTTTTAGAAACCCCAAAAATATTGGTCTCACTGGTTCTTCGACAGAATTTAGAGAGAATGAGGAGAGATAATGACATGCAATCAGTGCTAGACGACGGAAGAATCCGTTATGAGACTTTCTCCATCAAAAACTCCCTTCTTCTTTAGTTTCAGACTTCCCGCCGTCATTCCTTGATTAGCTAGACGGATGATGCGGTGACTTCAAAGGAAGGATCCAATCAAATAAAGACATTTCTCACACTAATTTATCCCATGACACTTAAGATATTTCCACCCCACCACCCCTTTCCCAAAAAAGAAGAAAGAAAAAAAAATTTTTTTTTGACAACCGGACTCTAAATTTTTTAAGATAGAACAGAAGACTCTGGTCTGACTAATTCAAGTAACATAAGACTAACTATATAATAAAAATCAATTTCTGAAATGATATTCTTTTAAGTTGAGATTATGATAGAAGAGAAAGTAAGAAAACTTACAGTGCCAAAGGGTAGTTTTTTTCACCCCGTTGTTGACAGGAATGAATTTAAAAGTTGTGGTGTGAGAAGAACAGTAGGTATTTGGAATGACGTGAGGAAGGGTATGTTTTGAATGAGAAAAATCTCATCCACATGATCTCCAATAAGAGAATTTGAGTAGGAACCACGAGCAAGGACTCTTTCTAGACTTTCCAAAGAAAAGTTGTTGTTGTAACTGTTAGAGTATCAGATTCGTCTTTTGACTAAATACTCTCTGATTCCTGGCGCTTGCGTCCGTCCGTTGGTTTTTCCCTTTTTTGATTACTCGAACACTTCTGTTCTGTTCTGGGAAAAATTCCAAAACCATCATCACCAACCCTAAAACTCATTACGACCAAAGACTTTCTCTGCCCAGCCGAAAACCAAAAGAGACCCAATTCAATTATTCTCATTACCACATTCTATATCAATCTTCATGTCATCATGAGCCTTTTGTCTCCAATCCTCCAATCACACCACACCCTTCCACTTCTCTCTCCAAACATTTACCAACTCATGCCCAACACAAATAACTAATCAATCTACTTAAATTTTACAAAACAATCACTTTTACATTCTCAACCACAGCTAGGTTGAGCTGACCAACAATAGATAATTACTCTATCAAACCAAAAGAAACATAATTAAATTACCGAAGAGTCGTAATGAAATAACTTTGCGTGATTTTTGATACTTAATATTTTCACACAAGAGGGAAGGGTATGGCTCTTTATGTCTGAATTTTTTAATACTCCTCGTCTTGTTACATTTGGTGTCTTATAACTAAACCAGTAGCATTAGTTTGATTTCCTAATGGCCTATTTTAGTTATGAGACACTTTAATAACAAGACGACGCATTCATACCAAATTACCACACTACAACCATACCTCTCCCTCTTGAATGAAAAGTACCCCACCAATAAGTCAACAAAATCACTGTAAACTAATCACAAACCTTGAAAATACTCAAATTACTCCTTACTAAACAATAGACTCCAGAAAAGCTCGAAAAAAAAAATTTTTTTTTTTTTTTTCTGTTAATAGAATTTTCCGCATGACTAAAAATTACTACACTATCACAGTATATGTACAGTCCAACCATAAATTATGTTTTATAAGGAAGAGACTATTGGCCCACACCATTTTGTTGCAGAATTCAGGGGAAGTTGTTAGCTTTAATTTTTTCTGGGAAAACAGTATACGCTTTTACAGAAAGATTATTGAAAAGTAAGATACAAAGTTGAAAAAATTAAGTCCCTACTATCAATGTATCAGAAGTTATGATTTTTTGAAAATTGAAATTTTTAGATGTTCTCTTGAAACGCCCATCTCACATATCGTCTCACAATAACATCCAAGAATTTCAATTTTCAAAAAATCATAACTTTTGTTCTAGTGATCGTAGAGCCTTGATTTATTTTTTTACTTTATTCCACTATGTACTTTTGGATGGTCTATATGAAACTGCTAATAATTTCCTCGAAAGAAAATTCCAATAAAAATGCTGTTTGACCATCTCTATAAAGACATTGTTTTCTCCAGCAAAGGTCATAAAGTCAAAAGTCTCTTTAAAGTTACCATAGCCTTTGACATTAGTAGTCGGACTGTATAATCTTAAAGGTACAAGAAGAAACTTTTGGTTCATACTCATTTCTAGGAAAAGCAGTACCTTTTACTAATGGTTAAATGATTTCAAGATTTTTTTTTCTTCTGTGAAAGTGTATAAGATTCCGAAAGAGCATTGAAAAGTAAGGTGTCACGCCAAAAAAAATCAAGCTTCTATCACCACTAGAACAGAATTCAATTTTTTTTTTTCTAAATTAAAAATTTTGAATCTTTTTAGAGACGCTGTACTAAGAGATTCAAGTTTCATAATTACATGCAAAAATTTCAAAAAATCAAAACTTTAATTTGAGTAATCATAGAGGCTTGAATCTTTGGAGATGATAGCCTACTAATAGATTGTGAATCTTGTAGACTTTCACCGAAAACAAGTGTCTGAATCATTTGAAGAGTGTTAGGAAGTGAGTGGTTTCCCTAAGAAGAGTGATGGGCGAAAAGTCTGTTCCCATAGGTCTTCCTTATTGTCTGGGCCTGTAGAGAGATGTTAATATTTAGTGAGATTGAAGAAAAATCAGGAGTTAGTGTATAAGTGAGTGTTTGGGTTGTAATTTGGTAGAGAGATGACCTCTGTGTGACATAAGTGTATAGTGAGAGTAAATAAAAAGTGTGTATGTTGGAGAAGGAGTGTGGTTGGGAGGGAGTAAAGAGAAAGTGCCTAACGAGCCCTGTAGGAGAGGATAATCTTCATAAGAGACTCAACTAAACAACTCCCATCACAACTAAAGATTTTCCCTGTCTAGGTAAGATGAGGATACAAGGACCAAGGTTCTTTGAGAGAAAAAAGAGAAAGTGATAAGAAAAAGTGGTGTAGTTTTTCAAATGATTACCAAGGCGTAGAGTCTTATCTCTATTACAATTTAGAAGCCAATTACATCTCGTAACAAGTCTGTAAGTGTTTCTGGAAACTACTACCTTCTCATAGAAACTATAGCGGATTTTGGGATGAACAATAAAAGTTGTTGTAGGCTTGTAGAAGGAGAAGAAAAAAGAGAAAGTTAGAGAGATTAGGAAGAAGGGATCAAACCTCATGTTCTTTTATTTTTTTTGCCACGTCGACAATTAAGTTTGACTTTCTCTCTGTGGGACTGTGGCCGACGTGGTGGTGGGAGTGGGAAGCGGTGGTAGGGAAAGTGTGAGAAGAATCTGAATAATTGGAGTTTGATGTTAACTAACTCAACTTATTATATTAGATAGGAAAAAGTATTATATGAAAAACGTCAGGAAAGTTGGTACATTCTCTTCTTTTTAATTAGGTGCTAAAGTTCTCTTGGTGGCTTTCTCTTTTTATCTTCCCACCAAAGAGAAAGTACAAAAGATCCTCGAGACAAGAATTCTCCATTAACTTAGTAAGTAATTAGACTTAAGTTTTTGGACTCGTTGGATGTAAATGAGAGAAAGTGGTAAGTTTATAATAACAATCCCTCTGGATTTCGGATCCAGATGGTTCCATCCACTACTGGTCCAACTGACACAACCTTCTAATTAAAATTCAAAATAACTTTCTCTTCTTTAACAAACTTGAGACTCTCGTCTTTCTCCTACATCCACCAAAACTTTATTTTTATTTTTTTTTTTCAATAATTTTTTTTTTACTTTTTAATTCAAAACTAAGTGTAGTAATTAGTTTCATTCTTGAGGTCATTCTACACCAATCACAGTTCAAAGGGTTTAGAAATTAATTTAATTTAATTAGAAAGAAAAGGAGTTAAATTGAGTTAACTAGTTCTTTAAGAATGAATAATCAAAGCAAGTCAAGTAAAAAAATAATTTATTTTTATTTTTACCCTATGGTAGTGGGAAATGATATATCCTGATAATTAAAAGTGAATGAAACGCTTGGGGAAATTTTTTTTTTTAGAGGAAATTAATACGGAAGTGAGAAATTGTTGTTAGGAGGTACTTTTAAGAGAAAGTTACTCTGTAGTGGTGGTAGATTTTCGGAAATACAGAGCCGGAACTTTCAAAAAAAAAATAATAATTTCTTTTTCTTACTCTCTCTACACTGCTCTTTAGTTATTAGCGTAGATTGGAGAAAGTTCGGCTCTGAACCCTTTGAAATTAATATTTATGTCATCTTAATGAACGTGACGTTGTTAGTTATATGCATTAATAAATGATGAGTTTTTTTTTAATTTTCTCCTTTCCCCTTTTTTCCAACTCTCCCCCAGAGAAAAAAAGAAAAAAAAAAAATTTTTTTTTAATTAAAATATTATTGACAGTCATAATTAAGTTTTTTTTAGTAGTGAAAGTGACAACTTTCTTTTTTTTTTTTGTGATTCTATGGCTCTTATGTATTGAATAGAAGAAAGGAGAGGGGAAAGTAAAAGAGGCTGTGAATGGTGTTTCCACTTTCTCTCAACTCACTTAGCATTAACTTCTTTCTCCACTTAATTAAGTGTCACAGAGTTTTTTTTTTTCATTTTCATTTTCATTGAGGTAATAATCACTTTAGAACTCTAGAAGAAGTCTTTTTTTTTCTATATTTTGAGTTGATAAAGTGGAGTGGTGTAAAGAGTAAATTCCAACCTACCTGTCTCCCCCCTCCCGCCCAAGTCTCCCGCTGTCTTGGAGAAAGTCATGAATCTCTCCTACTCTTTCTCCATGCATAATTAATGCTCGAGGATTGGGGATAATTTCCGGCGGCGTGGTGAAGGGAATGTAGACAAGTAAAAATAATATAATTACACTTCTAAATGATTATGGGAGGGAAAGTAAGGTTTTTCTTCTCTCTATGAAATTAGAGAGTGGAAGGAAAGCATTTTCTGAACTTATAGCCCTTCACTTCCTCTCCCAACCAACCTTCCGTGTCTCTCTCTCATAAAGTCCCACTCCCAGACCCTCCAGAACAATCCTTTTGAATTAAATACACCATCTACAAAAACTTAATTATCATTAAACACTAATTTTATACTCAATTACAGAGCCAAACCTCTATATCAACACTCTCCCTAATTTCACCCCATACTTTAATTCCTGAATTTATTTTAAATTACCTATGGAGAATTTACCCATTTAGTTCCATTCTTAATCACTCAGAAGAGTTAATTGAGAAATAAACTTACTCCTGTCGTATTAATTTTTAAAACTAAAGACTCTCACTCAGTACCACAGAGTCGAAACTTTTCTTTCTTTTTTTTCACAAATAGCAGACATTCTGCTCTACCATTCTCCTAACTTATCTAACCAACTTCCCTTAAATTTTTTTACTTTTTACCACCATCTAGTGGTTGAGTTTAATATTATTTTAACCCTCATGTAACTAAACTTTTGAGTAAAAAGATAAACTCTACTATCACTTATTAATACTAGACTCTAACGTCATTTCAACAATCTATGTGTCCATGGCATTTAGGTTAGTTATCTTTTAAAACAGTATTGTTAGAAATTTTTAAATAGTTACTAGATTAATCAAAATTGGTGTTAAAAGTTACTTTAGTGCTATTGTTTTCACTAAATCCATTTTAAACATAGCTCTTAAATTTTATAACAAAATGAATAATTTATTCGTCTTAAGCTAAGACGCCCAAATNCTATTGTTTTCACTAAATCCATTTTAAACATAGCTCTTAAATTTTATAACAAAATGAATAATTTATTCGTCTTAAGCTAAGACGCCCAAATTATAATAACTTTTAATTGAAGTTTAGAACAATTATTCATTATGGTAAATTGTTGGGGAGACAAAGGTAAAATTCAAAATGTATCCTTGTCTTGTCGGGTGTCTTATTTTAATGTTTGAAAAGAGTTTAAATTTCTTTTAAAATTTCTCAGTTATTTGATATTAGTAGTGTTAGCCTGTGGTAAAAAGCGCGTGATTTATGTACTGGGACTACGAAAAATTGCGTCTTAAGTTGGGGTTAGCTGTGAGATTTGTGAAGATATTGCTAAAGTGAGTTGATGGGAGGTATTATCAGTATGAGTGCTCACGATTTCCTCCATTCCCTTCAGACGTCGAGTCTGACATCTGTCGTCGTTGACCTATGATGAGCTTATCAATCTCTTATGTATAGCTTCAACGATGAGATGACCTTCCTTGTCAACTTCTACAGAACCAATGTATAAATTATTATTTTATTTTCAACTCTTCCAGGATGTCCATGTCCATGTTGAATGTGACAGAAAAACTTAGGTTGATTCCTATCTGATGGAATGATAAAGTTGTACTGAAACTTAGAAAATTGTATAATATTTTTTGGATCCAGCAGGTTGCCTTATTAATTAAAAAGTTTTGTAGTTAGTGTTACATTAGTGACCACCTGGGTATGATAATTATTCCACATCTGGTTATCACTTGAGCTCAAAATGAACAAAAATCCTTCATTATTTTGACTCTATGAATATGGAGAGTTGAATAACTCAAGACAGAGCATTTACAGTTACTACATAAAGCATTTGAATAGGAAATAAAGTTTTTTTAAGTTCCTACCAAGTATAACTTAAGCTTTTCATAAAGTCAGTAATAATTTTTTATTTAATTAATCACAAAGGCATATAGACTAAATAAAGAAATCTTGAGAAGAAGAAATTGAATATAATTACAAACAACGTCAAGAGATCAAGGACCTTGACCTTTTCACTTAGGTTCCGTTGACCCTGTTCATTTTCTCTCCAATCTCCATCCCATCACAGACCTAAGTTACTAAAATTACAAAATCTTTTCAACATTCTTACTCAAGCAGAATTGCTTAATTAAACATTACAAAAAAATTTTGTTATCTCTCAAGTGGATTGATTGGTTGATTGATTGGTTGACTTATTGACCAATGACGTTGGTTAGTAACGTAAACGGTATTACAAATTTCATTAAATTCAAAGAAGATATTCTTAAGAAATTACAAGTAGCATAGGAAAGTTTTACTCTGTCATGGACCATGTTGGAAAACCTGATAACTGTACAAGATAACTTCATTGATATTAGAATGTCTATGGTAACAATCAATGCTAGTTATGCTTGGAGTTCAAAATGGTCAACTAACACTATACGAAACAATTTATGAAATGATACAGACTAAACTAATTTTTATTGAAATGACATAAACTTTTTTCTTTGCCATGCTTCATTCAATTTGTTAGTACTTTAGTCAGTACTTTCGCCCAATTCCCGGTCATAAGTGTATTCACCGAGACCCTGTCCAACACGATTAAGATTTGTGACATGTCCAGCAAGTTCTTTGATGGACTTGACCTGTTCCTCCAAAAATTCTGTCTCCAAGAAATCAGACAAATGTGGGTCACCGTTACGTGAACTAACACCGTGTAAATCCAAGAGAGTCTAGAAAATGAAACAAGGGTCATACCTCATGAGTCATACCTAACTATTACTTCCCAACTCGATGGAAAAAATTACTTATTTTCAACTAACCTGATTAACAGTTTTCTCAAGTTCAAGAGCTGCAGTGATAGCTTCCAATGGTCCTGACCATTCGTCACGTGTTGGTTTAGCAATTGGTTGCAAGACAATTCGACCTCCACGTTTATTCTGATACTTCATAAACTTTTCAGCATGTTCACGCTCTTCATCCGACGCCTTTTTGAAGTACTTGTAGAAACCATGAAGTGCTACATCCTCACGATCAAAGTAGTAAGCCTAAAAGAAAAAAAAGCAAAGAGTGATATTTCTGACCTAACTGACATGTTAGCTTTGATTAGTCAGGATTATTCAAATACGAAAGACGGGAATTGCATCATTCCATATTGATTTAATTGTAGACATTGATAATTATGAGAAATAGAATTACATTCTCAACTTAGAATCTAACTGNTTCCATATTGATTTAATTGTAGACATTGATAATTATGAGAAATAGAATTACATTCTCAACTTAGAATCTAACTGTTGGAATCACGGCGCCTCTAATCGTTACCATATCTACCTTACAAATTACTACTACTACGTAATACTGCCTAGTTAATTTTTTTCTTCATGGATTCATAAAATCTTCAATAACATTTATTGGAGTTGTTNGTACGTAATACTGCCTAGTTAATTTTTTTCTTCATGGATTCATAAAATCTTCAATAACATTTATTGGAGTTGTTTGCCGTATTATTGGTTGATACTTGAACATCAATCTTATCAATTTAGTACGACTCCTACAGTAGGTACTTAAAAATAACCTATTCCGAGACAGTAGAATTACTGACTGGGTATGAATTTATTTAATTTATTCTTCATTCATTGGAATATAATACAAGTATATTACCTAATACTCAATACGTTATTGGTCTAACAAGTCAATGTCGTTAAATGAGCTCATAATGTCGACATTAAATGACGACATTTATGAATCCTGAGAAAACTGCATCGTTTTACATATACCAAACCATAATAACTACGACTCAATTCTAGTTTTAGCTTATTTTTAACTTTTCATAAACAAATGACTAAATGGCTTATGATACGCTTTGATGTGACCATTGACCCAAGAACTCATATTCAGTAATGTCATTATTTCCTTTAAACACCCTTCTAGCTGTTCACAATTTTTTTTTTGTAGTGACCTTTTAGAACAAGCAACCTTATCAATTTGATTATATTCTTTAACAATGGAACAAAATTTTCAGTAATAAGTTGAAAACATAGGAAAAATTTTCACTTTTATCAAAAAAAAAAATAGTACGTAAATAGAATTTTTTTTTACAGGGTGTTTAAAATTTTTTTTGCCAACTCTTTCTCCGCTTTTACCGTTGCTCCTCCCATCCTATGTCCCGGCTAGAAAGAGAACTTGATCCGAACGCGCGAGAATAAATCTCTTGAATTTTGTTGCCTCCTTACATTCCTGTTGCGCATACCAGGTGGGTGATGGAGGTAGCTTTTAGTATGACTAAATTTAANTTGTTGCCTCCTTACATTCCTGTTGCGCATACCAGGTGGGTGATGGAGGTAGCTTTTAGTATGACTAAATTTAAGTTTAGACGTTTTGTTGAATCTTAAATTAAAACGGAGAGTTTGATGTTGTTATTCGCATATACAAAAATTGGTTNGTTTAGACGTTTTGTTGAATCTTAAATTAAAACGGAGAGTTTGATGTTGTTATTCGCATATACAAAAATTGGTTTAGTCAAACAAGTAATACATTGGGGTTATTACAATTGTGTACTACTAAAACTTGTTCTCACTACAAAATGCTTATTTGTGAAGCGTTTGAAGAAATTAACAACGGGTATTGTGAAACCTTGTGTCGCTCTGTTTCTCGAAGGCTTCGAACTTGCGTTGCTGCTTTAGGAAACTAAGTTTGTAAATCTAATAAGGAGAATTGAATTTGTCCATCAATAAATAATACTTGCCTACACTAATACTCCATTTTTTTGTTTATTTGGTAGCTGCAGCCACGACAGAAAAATGATGCCATGTGAAAGCATGCTTTCTAGGGTGCAAAAAAAGATTAAACACCCTGTACTGTCTCCTCCACTAATTCGAAGGACTGAATTCTCTCGATGACGACCTAAACTGTTTATGTGTTTGTTAACGAATTGTCAATAGCAACAGCAAATTGACTTTTCACCAAATGTTGGTTATCTATAAAAAAATGTCCGTCTGTCCGAACTCCAATTTTTCCCTCCGGTATTAATCTTCAGTTGTTCAGAAAATTAGAGGTCTAGACTGAAGTATTTTCTCAGACGGAGTCGGTAAAACCCTAATTGTTTGCTTTAGGTTTTGCTATTAGCTTCTGAAACAATGAGTATGGGAACATAATATAACCGTGTTTATATTAAATTTATTTTAATTAGGATTCTAATTTTAGTAATATAGTGTGAAATTCTAAATAATGTGTCAATTGTGTCACAAAAACTGCGTTTATGTATTTATGAAGAGTAGTGTTCTCCATGACTCTGACTGACTCTCATGACTCTGACTCCCAGGGTATGTGGGAGTCATTTGATGACTCTGACTTCTTCGTGTTTGGGACTTAAAGTCGTGATTCTGAGTCAACTCCAAGCCTTGGGAGTCATGACTCTTTTTCAACATGGTAACTGAGCATGTTCGAAAATATCGAACTTATTTTCCTTATTTTTTCTCAACTTTCAATATTAAATGAATAAATAAATTAATATTTTTATTTTAGATTGTTTTACCCGATTTTCCATATTTTGTATAAGGTGACTCCGGAGCCACCTGATACAAAATATGGAAAATCATCATGACTCTGACTCTGGACTTAGAGTCAACGCCCAAAAACCCAGGGGTCGGAGTCATGATTCGAGAGTCAACAGCATTTAGAAAGTCTGAGTCATGACTCTCTATTTAATAAAAAATTCCATGTGTTTTTGGACGAGGTTTGTTGTAAGAATTATTTTATAAAGTTGGTATCCATAGTGAATTCATTAAAAAACCACGTATACAGTTTAGCTCGTCATCGAGCGAATTCAGTCCTTTGAATTAGTGGAGAGGACTACGCACAACTCGTTACCTGCGATGTCATGTGATATGAATCATGTCATGCCCTAAGAAAACCTTCACAAATTTTCAAAAAAAAAAAATTTTTTTTTCGAATTGTCCTAATTTTTGCTATAATTTTTATAAAATTTCATAATTCAGAAGAAATAGGAAAATTACAAGCCTCGACGCCATAGTGAAGAAAAGGCAGTTTTGATTTGACAAGTTTGATTGTCTTACCATTGACATGTAGACATAGCTGGCGTATAGTTCCATGTTGATTTGTTTGTTGATATTTGCCTCACTCTCTTCATGATAGTTCTGACGGCAGATGGATCCATTGGGAGTTGATTGTTGTGACATTTTGTTGGAAGTAATTGTAAAATGTCTCTGTAAGTAATTGATTGTTGTCTGGAAAGAATTGGAGCTAGGTAGTTTAGTAAAGAGTAGAGAAGTCTTTGCCGAGTAGAGAGGAACTGCGACTTTCTTGGGAGCAGAAGCTCTGATTCTTCTGAAATTTTCAAATACTACTCCTCGACTCAAACCCCCCGGATCTTGTCGAAGAACCCCGATTTCCTTCCCTGTCCATTGGATCCATCTGTAGAAAGATGTCAGGCCCCTCTTCTTACCAAAGAGTCCAACGTCCAGAAAAAAATTAGACGCAATGGGACATGGACCAAGCTTTTGAACTTTCGAAAAACATGAGGTTGACATTTCAAATCACTACTTTAGGTCAAGTAGTTTGAATTAATTAATTTAATTTTTTTGAGGAGAAAACCTAAGTTAAGTACTTACCTTTGAATTCTTGATTTATTTGAAAGCATTGATAAAAGTGAGTGGAGATGGTTACTATGGAAGCATGGGAAGATAATGAAAATTGGTTTAAGGAAAAGGTAAAATATTTGGTAAAAGTATGTTGGTGTAAAAAGTAAAAAGTAAAAAGTAAAGTGAGAAAGGGAATAAAAAGTGAATTAGAATGTGAAGTGATGACGGTAGTGGAGAAAGTGAGACTTGAGACTAACCTACTTTCTCTCCATGACGTCACAGTCCCTATCCTTTCTCTAATTGTTGGGATTAATTTTAAGTTTGGCCTTAAATTAACTTAAAGTTTTAAGATATATATAATAATCTCGAGTTCCGAGAAATGTATTTTAGAAAAGAAAAAGAACGAAGAGGGTTGAACTCTATTGTTCAGTATCCAGTTCAAGCTGGTTTGGTAAATATAAGAATACTTAAAGTTAGACCTATGAGTCAAAGCTTACTTTCTATTTGGGAGAACGTACAAAGAATACATGTCTATTCTGTATAAAAGGACTTGAAATGAAATAAAAAACACAGTCTTACATTGAACGTTACCCTGCCCAAATTCAATACCAATTATTTTGAACCGTGGAGAAAGGTCCTCAAGTATCAAATAGTTTTGAGCTTTCAAAGTTATTAATTTCACTAATGAAATACAACCCCTCCCGATGCATGAACAAACGGAACAACAATTATATAACTTACGATTTACAAGTGGACAGACTAACAATGGATCTTACCAATTCTTCACCACTTTCAATTTTACTTCTAAAACTTATTTCGACCCCAAACAATCCATTTCAACACCCTTACTTTATCCACTTCCCAACATGTTGTCTTTCTTAATAACACTTCCATTATAGCTTGATTATTCCAAATCACTACCTCTACATAGTTTTATGCATTACACAAAATCATGTAAACAATTTTTGCCATCAATTTTTCCTTTTAGAAAATCATCAAAGAAATAGTTGATGTAACTTCAGGAATTAAAGGATCGATTTTGAAATTTGAATTTTTCTTATGAATCAACATAGAATATTCAGAATAGCTTCTCATATTTTCCTTTGAATATTCAATCCATTAATTTTCATAAATTCAACTGGTTTGTGTAATATCGTTACTTAACCCTCTACCGTTTTGCTAGCTGTGAAAAAGTGTGAAAGGCGTTGTTCGAATAAGGTTTCTTATATTAACCCTTCAGAAGTCGACAAAGAGCTTTCCTATTCTTCTCAGACTTCTTTCCAACTAAATTAACCAAACTTTTTGATTGTTTAGTTACTTTTTGTAACATTTCGTTACCTTTGGGATAAAAAAACAGGAGCTACGGTCAGTGAGACTAACATTTTTACATTAGTAAAATGATTCTGATTAGCTTATTAATGAAAAATAGTAAATATTAAAAACTTAAACTTAAAAGCTATAAGTAAAAATAAATCTGCCACTATTTCCTTTCATTAATTTCTGAAGCGAACCCAACCAAACAAGTTATAAACGGAAACCAAACGAAAATTGGAGCAGAGAAACAGAAAACGAAACGGTGAAATAAAGTAAAAATCTGACACAGTGGTAAACACTTGATTATAAATAATGTCTCGTGTTCTACTGTGAGGAAGGTAAGAGTTTTATTTGCAATTTGATAAGCTCAGGTGTAAAGTTCAATCAATCATATCAAACTCCAATAGAAATGAATTGAATCGTAATCAGATAAACTAAAAATTTGTATTTACTGAAAGATTTAATTCAAATAAATCAAACCTTACGGTATGAGTACTAGCACTCACAGACAGCATTCAGTGTGTAACAGTCTAACCTGCAACGGTATTCACGAGAACAGAATAACGACTTCATTTATACTTTTGTAACTACCAAGTTTAACTCATAATTAAGAAATTCTAAATCAATTCAACTTCAAGTCATCAAATTTCCAGATTCCATTCGAATTTAATAAGAACTTATTTTCAATATTATTGGAATTCAATTCAAATTCTGTTATAAATCATTCCAATTTTGTTTCAAATTTATTCCCAATTTTCTAGAAATTTGATTTACATCAATGAAAACACAAAGAAGATGAAAAATCGTAATAGGTACTACAATATTGTGATAATTATTGACAGCTTCATTCCTTTCCATTTCATTTCGTTTTCACTAAATTTTCATTTCGTTTCTTAGTGAAAACGAAAATAAAGCTAAAATTTTCGTATTCAAAAATTTGTAAAACGGAATCGGTGGTAGCTCTAAAAGTTTAAGTAGGAGTTTTGAAAAAAATATTTTTTAATTTAACAAATCAAAGACGTTGGTGGTATTTATTTAGAGTCTAAATTTAGGAATGTATTTTTTTTTTATATTGATTTAACGTTTAAAGATGAATAGATCTTTTTTTAGAATTTAGGCCAAGGTGGTCAAATAGTAATTCCAGTGGCGACGCTATAAAAAAGTCGTGAATGAATCCATAAAAAGACCGTTTCCCCTTTGAGTCATATTTTTTTTGTTTTTCTTCAAACTTTTTCTAGTGCTTAGTGAGGAATATAAATTTATGTGTGGAAATACATAAGGTTAGAAAGAATCAAGGTAGACCAAATCCACTATTCACATTTAACATCCCCCCATTCAAACTTTTATTACTGTCGAATCAGTAAAAGTGGAATTAGTAAAATACCAATTCTGCGGAGCAGTGAAGGAATTAAAAAATATTTAACAATCAAAAAGCATTAGAATTAATTTATGAAAATGTGGAGAAATAATAATTTAGTCTGATATGAATGTCAAAGAATTTTAATCCAAAATCATGTTGAAGGTATTTAAAAACTAGTATAAAGTTTCAACCTATTCCCTCTATGTGAAATTGCATAATTTTGAGTTTTACTTTCAATCTATGTATTAAATGGAATTCATTAGTTGGTTCAGTTGGTTATAATAAAAAAATTAATTGTTTCCAACATTTGAATTAGCTCCAATGTCAACTATGCAGAGAATATTATCCGGATGTTTTCTATAAGGTTAATAAATATAACACTCTTTAGATGAAGGAGTTAATTGGACTTATTTTCTTACATAATATCCAATGAGCGAAGTTCCTAATTCTCGCCCACTTGACCCTTAGGAGTGCCCCTGGAACCTAAGATGACTTTATTATTGACGTCAAGTTCTCTTGATTCCTTGCTTTGGATTCAGTGACAAGGTGTTGGCTTGACCAATCATCACGTCTATTTTTTCTCTTTTCTAAGCCTCAAGAAGCCTTTGTTTCAAACTTCGAGACTTAATCCTTTTCAAGTGGTTTAAGAGAAAATGACAAAATCCATTTAGATTTCATAGGAAACCTTAGTCATGTGAGCAGACGGTAGAGAATCTAATGTATTCAATTCAAATGTCCTACCTTCATGCTTAACGAATTACCAGTTCATGTCCACTATTACAAGGTGACGAAGGCACCAATGAGAAGAGGCCATACATTAATACAAATTTATCACTCTTTCACCTAGTCTCCTCAATTATAACTAAAAATATGACAGTAAAGTGATACTTTTATGTTCAAAATTTAAAGGCTCAGTTTTTACACGTTTTTACAATTTTTAGAAGTAAATGATAATTTTTCAACTCTTTGGGACAGATTATACAGTGCACGGCGGTTATAAGAGCTCCCCTCCGTCGCCTGGAAATGCTTGGGACAGATTATACAGTGCACGGCGGTTATAAGAGCTAACCTCCGTCGCCTGGAAATGCTTGGGACAGATTATACAGTGCACGGCGGTTATAAGAGCTAACCTCCGTCGCCTGGAAATGCTGCTCTTATAACCGTTTGTTCTTACAACGCTTATAAGAGCAGGATGTTCTTATAAAAAGTATATGGCAAAAAAAAATTTTTTTTCAAAATTTATAAAAAAAAAATCTATACTATAAGTATAAATCTTAAATAAAGTTATCAACTGTAACTATCGTCGACAATTTCGTCAAAAATTGCAATTGTTTAATTCCTATTTAAAGTTTTGTAAAGATTTTAGAAGAACGACATTTCAACTGAAATGATTTCAAGTGGTACTTTTAGAAGTTGAAGATGTAAAAAGATTATTTTTGTTTGAGATTTGACTTTTGCTCTTATATCCAATTCCCGCTTCAAAAATTACTCAGCAAAAGGTAGTTTTTATAACCGTTTTGCTCTTATATATGTTGTTCTTATAACGCGTTAATGTCCCATGCTAAATGCATTAGAGCAAACCAAACCCGCAAAACTCTGCTCTTATAACCCGAATGTTCTTATATAGGATGCTCTTATAAACGTCGTGCACTGTACTTAAAATATGGAAGAAAGAAACAGGGATGAGTGGTAATGGTGAAAGCATGGTGGAGCTGTAGCATCCAACCGTAGTACTCAAGTCTGCTTACCTGATGGAGTCGGAGTTAATTTAAGTTCCTCTCACACTTGTGATGTTTACGTTGTGCCAAAATAGCCGCTGTCACACGCACAAGAGTTGTAAATAGAAATCTTGAGCAGTGCCCAGCAGCTGTTATGGACAACCAATGAACAAGCGTCGCTCTATTCCGCATTCGGAAACCATCTTAAGATCCAATTGATTGACAATAATAATAATAATAATTATAACAGTAATAATACTAATACTAATATATTTAATTAAAGAAATTAGAATATTGTGGGGAAAGATTTGACTGAAGAGCTTGTAATTTTGGTTGGTGGAGATGAAGCCGACAGGTTTGACCACCAAGGAGATAGAATTGGAGTCGTCACAAGCGTATTGTTCCAGTGGCAGGACAACACTGTCTCCGTAAGGTCGGAGTTGAGCCAGTATTTATAACCAGTCGACGATCCACTATAATTGGATTCTTTTTCCTGTTTGATTGGCACAGGTGGAGGAAGTGACCCGACGATAGAATCCTTAGAAAGTTGTCCATATCGTCTTTCAACTGGTTCTCTATTACAATGGACAGATGGATTTGATTGGTCATTGACAGGCATGTAAGGGTGAAAGTGATGAGTCCGTCCATTCCTATCTCCTAAATGGAGAAGGATTGAGGAAGGAGTGAGCGGTTTCTGGATCTCCTTATGAAAAACTGAATCGACTTCATTGCGAAAGCTCTTGTATTTGATCTCCTGATGAAGCCTACCTTTGCCATTCAAGAACAACCTCCAACGGGTGCGTAAAATGCGTCGGGGAGCCGGAAGTTACTCTTCTTTCTCTTTTCTCCGTTCATGATTGAGAGAGATTTTCTTTCTTCCTACGGAAAATCAATGGTCCTCGTGTCATCACCTAGAAAAAAAAATTTTTTTTTTTTTCATTCACAAATCTCACAAAATTTCTGCTAAATTGTTCAATGAAACTCTTATTAAAGACTATTTGTCACTTTGATACTAAAGGTCAACCATTTCATCTCCTATCTTCATATATTGCTACACACCTTTCAAAATCATTCAAGTCTAAAGTATTTAGTTTTTGGAGAAAGTTGTCAAAAAAAAAAATTTTTTTTATATATACAAAAAAGTCATCGTTATAAAATTGAAGAAGAGTAAAAGTGATTGAAGAAATTTGAGAATGAGGATTGGATAAAATGAGTAAAAAATGAATAAGACTGATTGGTAAACTGAGAAAGCAGAGTGATGGGGAGAGAGGGGAGGGGAAGGAAGGTGGGGATTGGTGAAGTCATGTAGCCGAAAGGTCAAGCGGTCTCTGTCTCTCCGTCCAATTGTTCTCTCTCAGGTCTGGAACTCTCTTCTGACTCTGAGAGTGTGTGGAGAAAGTAGGTCAGCCACAAAAGTGGCGTACGCACATTGGCAAGGTCTTCTTTCATCCGTCTGATGAGAACCTTGGGAGAGGAGGAGGGAAGGACTTGACTCTTCAGAGTCCACGTGGAAGAGGGTCGATGAACCCCCCGAAAATTCCCCTCAGCCAAACACTTCCCGCGTCATCACCGACCTCGTCTGACGCTATTTCCTAAAGGTAACGACTAACGACTCTGAAAATCCTACTAGGAGCCACTCCTAAACCACTAACTTTCCTTCATCAGAACAACCACAGAGTTTCATAGGAGAGAAAGTAGGTCAATCTCCGATTATATGTTGGTAAGGACAGGAATCAACACAGGATCTGCGTTGAGTCTATCTTTCTAATTTTCTTCTCAAGAGGAATCAAAAGAAAATTAGAAGCCTGAGGCTGACCTCTCAATGACCACTAACCCCTTCAACCAGAAATTCACTAGAATTTATCCCTACAAAGAACCTCCTCCTCTTCAGAAACTCAATTCAAGCCAAACTATTAAATTTCCATCCTCAGTATTTACTTACTGAATTTTGTCTGGTTTGAATTAGAAACTGTTGAAGTAATTTTTTGTGTAGAATCAGGTGAGAAGAGGAGTAGTCTGGTAATGAAGGAGAAACTCATCATATGATGGGAAGGACTTTGAGAAGAAGGATTGATGTAAGTTCCATTGCTTGAGCTCATTTTTGGATTATAGGAAGAAAGAAGCTATTATTAGGACTGCCGAATCTATTTTTAGTAGAGAGGGACTCATTGGCGAGGTGGGAGAAATTCGGATTTCATTGCGTCATTCCATGAATTTGGGACGAGGGAGCGGCGCGTGTGGCATAAAGAATGAATAGAGACTCAAGGAACTGAAAGGTCGAAGTGTCCCTCCGAAGGCACCGACCTCATCCGACTCAACTACTTTCTCTTTTATTCACAACCAGAAAGGCCCAAGTTCATCACCCAAACTGCGTAAGCGTAACGCACTTCTACTCACTTCCTCAAAATAAAACCAAGCCTTTCTCCAAAGAACATTACAAGAAAAGGAGCCGAGGAGAGAACCACACTCTTCATTTCCTCAATCAAACCAACATTTCATTTTTACTTTACTAATTTTTTACATTATACCCCATATATTCACTTCCGTTACAAAAAAAAACAAACACAAATTTATTCCTTCTACACCAATCATGCAAGAAAAATCTAAATACTCAACCAAATCAGACATTTTTTCTTTAAAAATATTTTCTCACATGGATCCAAGTCACTCAAACCACTTACTCACTCAATTTACCACCACTTATTTATGAAATTTGCAAAATAACCCATTTTACATCTGTACGGAGATAACCAAATTTTTAGACCCCGGTCATAGTCACTTTTTTCAAAATCAACTAGAGTGAATTGATAGGGCATAATTTTATATACGTGTATGCTGACTCATACGTATTACAGTTTGTTCCATAAAACTTATCAAACTCCATTTTTTGAATGATTTCCCCCAAGTTTGATGTTTAAAATCTTTATGAGAAGTGGCAATTCCAATTACAAATACAGTTCAAAAAAGATAAATAAAAAATTCCATAAGATGCTCAAGATATTGAGTAAAAGGTGAAAATGAAGAGGGGAAAGCTGTTGCAAAATTAAAACGAACTTCACGTTTTGGCGGATTTTTTGCAATAAACAAATTGTAACTGTTTCTGAGTATCACTTTTATTGACTTTTTAAGATATTTTAGTCAAATTTCGTTTAAAAAACTTACAAGGAAATACTGAATTTCATGAACCCTGTCTAAAATTAATTTATCCTATAGGAAGTTAACTTTGACCCCATGCTCTTTGCTAGAGAAAGCAGCAGATAATTTAATTTTGACAATTAAACGTATAACCCAAACATTTTTCACTGATAGTGTTTAGGGTTTCAGAAAGATCGTGAAAAACTAGAGAATCTAAGTAAAAAAAAATCAGAACTCTACAATCACTGGAAAAAAAGTTATGATTTTTTGAAAACTGAAATTCTTGCTGTCATTTTGAGACGATGTAACTAAGAGATGGGCGTTTCAAAAGAACATCCAAAAATTTCTATTTTCAAAAATCATTAACTTTTTTTTCTTCTATGAATCATTTCTTCTGATATATTGATAGTAGGGACTTGAGTTTTTTCAATTTTTTCAATGATATTTCTGAAACTATTATACTGTTTTCCCAGTAAAAAATTTTCTACTAACAACTAATCTGATTTCTCCAGCAAAAGGGCATGAGCCACAAATCTTTTTCCTAAGATACATTAATTTCTGACGGACTATATTTAGGACATGAAACGTCAAGTGAATGCATTGACTGATTGAGATAATGAAAAAATTAATATTTTGTTTAATAGAAATTGTCATTTCTACTGACGCAAAGTTAATTGGCAAGTCTGAGATATTTAGTAAAAAAATTGCCAAATATGTCCAAAAAATAGGAAGAGAAATAGGAAACTCGAACTTTATCCATGAATGAAAATGCTAAATCTTCGCGATTGGAGCTCTATAACCTTCTCTATTGGTTTAATTTATTACAAATTAACATCTGATTATCATCTTCTACTGTTTGGAGATGTTTGTAAGCGGTTTCAGCATTGAAACTAGAGAAAATACAGTCAATCCACTAATGTTTGGTTCTATCTATTAAAGTTCATCTCTGGAAGCTACTTTTCGCCCATGGTCTTTGTGTGGAGATAGGGTAAACCAAAGGAAAATGGCAAAATCATTTCCAGGAAAAAATCAATGTTCCAAATTTTTAATTTAAAAAATTGATTTAGAAAATTCTCCTCAAATATTTTTTATCATCTTTCTGAAACTGTTTACACATTCCACCAAAAAAAATTTTTTTTGTTCTGGAGATAATTCAACCTATCTCCACGAAAAGGGCATGGGTACGTAGAACCAAAAATAAAAAAACCCTAAGTACTTTCACCAACACAATTTCATCGAATATTCAACACCAAGAAGCAGTAATTTTTGGCAGGAATTTAATTGATAAAAGTCCAAACCCTGAGAACTGTCACCAACTTAGTTCCCGCCAAAAACCTTTGTTTCTTGGCAATTGAAATATTCGATGGAATTGTGTTGATGAAAGTTCTCAGGGTTTTTTCATTTTTGGTTCTACAGTAGATTCCAGAGAACCAAACGTTAGTACAATATATAAATGTATATGTATAAATATATAAATATATAAATATGTATAAATGACTGTAATTGCGCCGGTAGAAAGCAATCAGAATTTGAAGCTCTTCATGCCAGACAGTGCTTGGAGTAACTACAAAAAGATTGCCCTTATGTTTTATGTTATTATTGACATGATCTTAAAAAATTAGCGCTCAAGTTTTCCCAACGGCACACCAGAGGAGAAAGTGATCATTAAATGCTTTATTTCAATGATCGTACTTTGCTCGGTTGTTATACAGTGTGTTCAAATAAGAAGGCGAAATTTTTGAGAAATGATTTTGAGGAAAATGAATTATTGATTTTATGTCACACATTTCCACAAATTTTGAACTCCTCAAGCTACTGAAAACCGTTGCTACGAAAGTTTAGCTAAATTTTTTTAATTAAAAATTGTTGGAAGAGCCTAATGTGTGAGAGTTTTGAAAATTCCAGTCCCGGATTTTCGCCTTCTTATTTGAACACTCTGTATATAGACTTTCTGAAACCGCTTTCAAACATCCCCGAACAGTTAAAGATAATAATCAGTTGTTAATTTGGAACAAATTAGACCAATAGACAAGGTTATAAGTGCTCGAATTTCGAAGAATTGCCATTTTCACTCTTGGAGAAAGTACTAGCTTCCTCTTTCTCTTCATCTTTTTAGACACATTTGGCAATTTCTTTACTAAATATCTAAAGCAAAAATCAAAGCGATCGATTACCTTTGCGTCATAGTAGAAACGACGTTTCAATTTCGACAAAATGTTGATTTTTTCCTAAATATGAAACAACAGGTGAAATTTTTTATACAAAATTTGATTGGAATATCTTAATAAGTCAAATAGGGTAACATTCAGAAAAAAATTCCTTAAATTTGTTGCCAACTTAAAACGTTCGTTTTAATTTTGCAACAACTTTCGCCACTTTCTGTTTACTTTTTACTCAATTTCTTGAGAAGCTAAGAGAATTTTTCAATTTTTTTTGCAGTGTTTGTAATTAGAATTGTTAGTCTTTGTAAAAAAAAGTTTTTAGTTTATACATAAACTTCATACAAATTCATACAAATAAATGAAAATATGTTTTGTGCAACAAAACGTGCATCGCGCTTATTCTTAAATGAAGAAATTTAGAATGAAATTGAGTGAGGTTTATGAAATTCTTTTTGAATTTCGAATTCCTACCCGTGTGGATTGGCTTCATTTTGACACTTTTTGGAAAGAGTTGGTGAAAGAAAGGACCTAAAACTTTGATTAAATCTGTATATACAGTGCGTTCGAATAAGAAAGCGAACTTCCCGCGAAATGATTTCAGAAAAATATTAGAAATTTACAAATTTTAGACTCGTGCACCTCAATTGGCTAAAAAAATACAAAAATTACTAAAGGAAGTAAAAGACTAATCAAACCTGAAAAAATTAACAAAATAGACTACTTTTGTTAATTTTTTCAAATGTTTAATTATGGATCATTGAAGTTTTGAGTTGACATGCTTACCAACGTAATGACCACACTTTTTTTTATAATTCAGTTTCATTTAGGGTTAAGATATTTCCACATGCAGAATTTAGTATAATAACTATTCTCAATCTTGATCGAAAGAGTTCAGTAAATTACAATTATAATTTCAATTCATTGAACTCTTTCGATCAAATTTTAATAAGGAACATGTTAGTTAGGTTCAACTCAATATCATAATTGCTAAATAATTTTTTTTGATAATCAAATCAATTCAATTTTTAGTAACAATGCCCAACAATGTAAATTGAGATTATGAGCAGAGCAAGTTAAATATTATGTGTCCTGATTTGTTTTCGCCTGCTGACAATACTAATAGTCGTTACGCTTTAGGTGTCATTTTTATTCTTAGTTTCTTTTCCTCAACATTTGAAATTGTTTCAAAATAGTTTTTATTTGTTTCAACAGACTAACTCCTGTATCAAGTTTAGTTTCAATAATTGCTAGATTTATTTAATGGAAAATGGAACATCTTTCAAGGCAAGTAATCGTCAGCGGTAAATTTTGGTAGGTACGAGTATCAGCGCTGTGTATCAGCCCATTGCACTAGTGTTAAGGTTAAGTTAGGATTTTAAGAGGCAATGAGCTGATACAATTAGCGGATGGTGCTTTACTTTGAACGAACAATTCATCAGTAGTATGAAATTGTCAACCATCATGCGATGTAATATTTTAAATTTGAATTAGAAATACTAGAGTTACGATATTTTACCTGACTACATATGTTTTCGATGATCCCCCCCCCCTCATTTTCACATAAGTAAACTATCAAAGGAAAGAATTTCAGGATGATAAACCGCCCAGCAGCTGTGCAATTGTCTAATTATCTATAAATTTTGAATTTTTTGTGATTTCATTGCGCGGGAAGTTCGCTTTCTTATTCGAACGCACTGTATAAAAAAAAGGAGGGAGGACGGGGGGAAGTCATTCTCACAATAGAACTAATCTAATCTTATGTCGTAAGTTATTAATAATAAATTTATATTAATAAATTTATTATTAATAATGTTCTTTTACTCATTCCTGAAAGCAAAGTTATGATTTTTACATTTAGAGCTACAAACGAGCCGAGATTTTCCTTGGTTCGGTTCGGATCACTTAAATTTCAGTTCCACTCGGCTACTGGCTCTCACGAGCTAAAAAATGCCAGCTCAGCTCGACTCGTGGCTCTTCTCCCTCACACAGCTCTTGAGTTGGCTCGTTAGGTATCTATAATTTTGCATTATAATCGAAAACTTGTTTCTACTTCGACGTTGTGACTATGGAATCAGATTCTGATTAGTATACTCTGATGTTCGTGGTAGCACTTTTTCATACGTAAAGCGTCTTACTTATCATTCTGTGCAGATTCAAGAAAACCATGATTCCATGTTGACAATGGCTTAAACCATGAATAGGGTGTGTATCTAGACTTTGGTTTTGTTACCAAGATTAGAAATTATAAAGATAAATTTAGAAACAATTATTAATGAAATTGGTGGGATGCAATCATAAATTGTTCAGAGCTGAGCCGAAAATACCGAGTTCTGTGCGAAAGATGTTATTTGCAATTGCAAGTTATGCAACAATTGGACCAATTGAGTTCTTACTGACGTCATAATTATCTAAAACTTGTTGATTTGTAAGACGTTTCAAAAAAAAATTTTTATACAACGTTTGGGGGTAAATTCTAGCAATTTACTCTAAATTAAAAACCTGAAATTTTGTCGAGCTGTCTCACGAATTATTTTGGCTACTTGAACGACCCAATATCCCAGCTCAGCGAGTCATGAGTCATGACTCGCTCATTTATAAACGAGATGAACAATTTCCTGCAAAGCTCGGCTCAAACTAAGCTTGCTCACTTAGGTCGCGAGCTGGTTCGATTGATTCACAAACATAATTGAACACCTTTGAATCGTTAGAAAGTATAGGGTGACCACTTTAGACAACCATACTAACATGTAAGGTGAAACTACCCAATTGTTTTTGAATTTGATACTTTCACCTTACAAGTTACCATGGATCCATAAAGTATAGTAGATGACAAGAGGTGGACAAGTCTTTTATTTATTACAAGAAAAGTCTTCAAATTTCAAATTCCTCAAACCCTTTCCAATTATTGACTAACCTGCAACTGTAGAGAAAGTCTTACAAAACTCGTAATTCTGAGTACAATTCTTATTGTGAAAACGAAACCTAATTAAGTTAATTTTATGAAATTTTATATACACTTGCAATAATTCTTAAGCTAAATTCTTAAGTTATTTAGAATCTAAATTTCAAGTAGATTTCATCTGGTAGTTTAGGGTGTACTTAGAATAGGCCTGAATTTTATAGAATTTCATTCTTTATTACGCTTTATTTACCTAGATATTTATCAATTTACCATCAATTTTCTCGGGACTTTATTTATCAATTTAGCATCGGGATTTTTCCAAATACTTTCTAATAATCAGAGAATGTATAGTATTTCTTACTTTCTCGGAACTCTTTTTATCATAAGGAACAAATATTATAGAAATTCAAAGTAAACTCCTTTTAAACAAAACTTCTGAAGACTTGAGAACTGAGAAAATATAATTATGTATTTGCTTTTCACCACATATTACCAAGACTGCAGAAAGCAGAGTTCGAAAATATCAAAATTATTGTATATTTTGATATATCAGATATTTTTGGTATTTTTGATATTTTTGATATTTTTGATATTTTCACGCATTTGACATTTCTAACACAGTAAAGTTAGGGTCAATTCAAACCTAAATCAAGGCATTTATAATTACCTGATTAGGAACTAGAAAAGAAAAGTAGTAAATTGTGTAGTTAATTAATTTGTCTTTGTCCACACAACTTGCGAAATAGGTTTTCAGTCTCTGGAATTCCCTGGATCTCCACTTTACATTTTTTGCAAAAAGTCCAATTTCCTGTATTTTTTTCTTTTCTGGAACATTCAAAATTATTCAAAATAGGATCTTTAACCCTGGGCATTCTCTTGTGTGACCAATGATAACTAGATCTGCTATTTTCGAATTTCTACAGAAGAATAACGTCTGTTGTTTAATAAAAATAACTAACTACCAACCAAATTAATACTGCTTGGGAATAAAATATTAAAACAAAATATCTCAGGTTGAATTTCTTTCATTCATACGCTTGAATAATACTGCAGTTTTACGTCGTGTCTGCTTTACATTTACGCCTATAGCTTCATGGGTGGTCTAATGAAAATATAAAAAATATCATGATATTTTCCGAAATAAATATCATGATAAATATCTTGATTTATATCGTGATATATATCGATTTGATATTTTCTTCGAACTCTGCCAGAAAGTAGTCGAAGAGAAAAGGTGAGATTTGAAATGTGCCGCTCACCTCAGTTTTTTTTTTTTTTTTTTTTTTTTTGTAAAATTGTTTGTTACAATTTCCTTAAGCTTTGATGAAAATCAGTCAATTTTTCCCTAGTATGTTTTAGAACCATTTTAAGACTTCAGCAATAATTATGGTCTTATTTGTTAGCTTTCACGTTAAAAGTTTTTATTAAAATTTAAATTAGAAACAACGTTTTTTTTTGTTTAAGTCTCTTTAGTGATGTCGAAATTTTTATTCAGTGAAAATATATCACTATTTTTTTTCTTTTCAACTATTCTGAAAATTTTATTTTAGAAAAATTATGTAAATTCGTTGAAAATTTTGTAAAGCTTAAATTTTAAGGGTCATTGGATAGATTGAATGTTAGGTGCTAGATACTGAAATAATGAATACAGAAATGGCGAACCATTTTTATTAGTCAAAATTAAGTCAAACGATCAAAGTGAGATACCATGGCGCTCTGTTATCGCAAAATTAATCAAGTAAACCGCTCACATTCGTTTCCAACACCCTGACGTCATTATTACCCTTGCCGATGAGTTCATTTTTGATTAAGTAAGACTAAATTTTGAGATAAAAGATCAAATTACAGTTTCCTGAGACCCTGACATTTCCCATCCTGCTTTCGCATAATCGTTATTCGCCTCGTAACCAACCAATCAATTTAATCATCACTAAAATTTCTATTAGAAGGTACACTGAGTACCTCCTTTCCAATCATTTTTGACAAGATTGCCTAAATCAGTTTGTTTCCAATATCCGAATAATCCAAAAACCTTGTTATTACCATCCAGTTCTTCAATCATTCCCTCAATTTCATTTCTTCTGATTTTCTTATTTCGTTCATATAAACTAAATTCAATTCACTATAATTCCAAAAGGAAACAATTTCCACCCACGCAAATATTATGGAAACAAATTTTTGTTTGAAAATCCGCAAGTTCGAGAGCTAGCTCAAACTTCCTGTATTAGAAAATCAAAGAAGGTGATTGGATTGAAATGTCATTTGGAATTTACATGAAATCATGCAGAAAGCCTTATTAGTTTTCATTGTAATCTCAGGAACATAAGTAAATATCTTCCAATGAAGTTTTGAATCTTTTTGAAATCTTTACTTTGTTTGGAAATTCATGTTCATATGAACTAAGGTTTCTTAGGTTAGCTTCAAATTTTAACAGCTACTTGAAACTTCAATATACTTGAAATTGTGTAAATTATAGTTAAAAATTGTTAACATGGTGTGATACCCTGCGCTGCTTAAGTAGTCTACACTTTTAGTCTCAATTTTATTCTCAGCTTGTTATCCTTGGCTGAGAGGCAAAAACTTCTCCTTCACTTTTCCCACCAAACTCTTCCCTCGCAACTGAGCTGGTCATTAAATGCACGGCACATTGTGAAAATAAGTTAATTTCATTATTTGACACCTTCAAATTTATTTGATTGATTTCCTGTTGCTGTGTGTTGGTAGCTTGTTTCTAATTGGACTCTGGACTCAGGAGACTTTTAGCAGTTGCTTCCTTTGTAGGTATGACCAAACCGAAGTCAGTGATTTAGCTCTAGCTAACGAGCCATGGCTCTGATTCTCTCTGCCAGATGGTTAGAATTAATTATCAAAATTTTTTTGCTCAATTACTTTGCATATAAAAAATAAATAAGAAAAAAAGAACCCTGTACAAATAATGTTGTCTAGTAGTCCCTGTCAGATTTAAATTAGATTTTGCAATCGGTTGGATTCGATCCTTCTGTACGCAAAAATTTTTTCTAAATTTTTTGACTTTTCGGTTCCCTTACAACTCAAAAAACTACCTTTACAAAAGTTGTTGTGAATAACCAATGGAGGAAGATATTCCTCTAACATTTTTCTCCACGATGACCTGGTCAGGTCAAAGTTCAGGTTTCTTGATTTTCCGAAGTTTTTTTTATTTTAACCTAAACTTTGCCCTGACCAGGTCATCGTGGAGAAAAATGTTAGAGGAATATCTTCCTCCATTGGTTGTTCACAACAACTTTTGTAGAGGTAGTTTTTTGAGTTGTAAGGGAACCGAAAAGTCAAAAAACTTAGAAAATTTTCGAGATGGGGATTTGTGTTAAAAAACTTAGAAAAAATTTTTGAGTACAGAAGGATCGAATCCAACCTTTGCAATCAAGTAGATCTTTCCATGCAAATAATGTTTAAATGGGACAGAATGTCCTTCGGCTTCTCATTTGACCTCTGGAGGTTACTAAAGGTCAAATTTGATTTTTAGTACTCCTTGTCACATTTTAACAGAATTTCGCCAACAAATAGATCTGCTGGTTGGATTCTAGACTTGAGTTTTTCAGCCCATATATGCAGACGTCACCTGGCATAAGTGCGAGATAAGTTTCAGTATAACCAGGTAAACACAAACTGGAGGGGAAAAGTTAATTGAAAAAGTGTAGACTACTTAAGCAGCGCATGGTAGTTTAATAATTAATCCAAGGACACTTCATTTAGGACGAAAAAATTTTTTTTTTGAAAATCAGCTGGGATTGTAAGATTTGAGATGGGGAGAAGGTGTCCGGTGAAAGTTTTTGATTCCTTGGAAATTACGAAATTTTTTAGAAAAATTAAGTAGATCAAACTAACTTTTTTTATAAACTTTTTTAAAGATGAAATATTTCTTCTATACTGATTGAATGTTACGTACCAGTGTGTTAAGACTCGTAAATAGATGGGAGATAATATTTGAAGTAAATTAAATTAAACAATTAACTTAAAATTTATCAAATTGTTCTAACTTGGTTAGTATTTAGAAAGTGGATTTTTGTGATTTCAAAAAATCCTACGGATGTCAAATATGAGTGATGTTGATTAGTTTGATGCCCTCTGTCTTAAGACTTTATAGATCTTATAATTTATGAATTTTACCACCGTTTCTTTTAAAAATAAATTTAAAAGTTTGAATTGAAGCTGTTGCTTTTTGCCAAACAGACCTCTTCTGTACTTGATGTTCCGTCCAACTTGATTGAAGATTTCTTGGAACAACTAAAACAATGAAGGACAATTCTCACAAATCCAAAGTGAATGTTGAGATTCTCTCTCAAAATTACCTCCAATTTATATGAAAGAGTTGCGCAAGAATTTTATAAATTAATTCGGCGCAAAAATGTCAACCAAAATGTATCCCTTTTCTTCATAAATTTTGGGGACTAATTCATTGGCTTAATACAAGGTATACCTCCGTTTTTACCCTCCTGTTCCCCTCACTAACCCGTAATGTGAAAGCAGGAGATACAAAAACCTCAAGTACTTTCACTTTATACTTACTCTCGAACCAAATAGTATTGAGTCCTCGGCGGGATTCGCATATAACAATTTTCCAAACAAACATTTTTAAATTGGAGTTGTGTGCGGCAGTCATTCAATTGTATTGTGATTTATTCAATGAACGACATGTCCAGAAATTTCGGAAATGTCTACACAGATACTGCTATCAATAGAATTTTCTAATCTTAGAACAGCATTTTAAGTAGATTTGACTAATTCCATGTTTTTTCCAATTAGTCTATCGCGAATTCAATATTTCTCTTTATATTTTTGAGCTTTTAACTTCTGTACCATTTAAAAAAATTTGCCTGCATTTATTTCGTTTTAGATTTGGAGAGACCTAGGTTTCATTACAGAAAAAATTTTGTACCCTATGTCCCGGAAGTGTTTAATGTGGCGCAAGTAGTATCAGTTGATACGTTAACACCACATGCTTTAGCATTTGCCTGAATCGTATTTCTAATTCCAATTTTTTCTAAAAATTCCTTGCTATCAGGTGTCTCCCGCCCAACTTTTTGTACACACTCTGGTTCAACCTAATTAGAAACAGTTTTTCCTTTAACACTATGTTTTTTGAATTTTTGGCGGTAATGTAAATAAAAAATAAGATTATCTGAATTGGTGATTAAATTTTAACTTCACCGCCTAAAGGTTTAAATCAGAAGACGCGCACATCTTGAAAGAAAAAAAATAAAAATTCTCGCGAGAACTTCGAGGGCTCAATGATATTTGGTTCGAGAGTATGTTGAATAGGTGACGAAAATATTGAATTCACCAAATCAGTCGACTGACGGAAAACTAGTTAATTTAAATAGAAATTTTAATTACTTTAAAATAATAAAATGCTTAAAAATGGATTTAAAAAAAAACTATAAATTTATACAATAAGGTAGCAAACTTTGGAGTATGAATAATTCGTCATATTTTTCGAACACAGTTTTAAAACTGTTTAATTAAACGAGACGAAGGAGAGAAGTACTTTTACCCTATGCTCTTTGTTGAAAATGCTTTGTCTAAATTTGATCAGAAAACTTTTGCCGTACCCACGAGGGCACGGTTAGCACGCGACTTAAAGGTAAAATATTTTGAAATGATTGGAGGTCGAAATAGAAAAAATTTGTCCAAAGATGGGAGCTAAATTTACATGATTGGCCATTCCTTTACTCATCTTTTAACCAACTGTGTCTAAAAACTGGTACAGTGTACTTCGGTTATAAAAGCTATTTTGCGAGCCGAAAAATCTGGCTCTTATAACTCCTCTCATGATAAATAGTGAAACTCCCATCTCTTAGTATAAAGTCACAAAGAACATTCAAAAATTTCAATTTTCAAAAAATCATAACTTTTGATACAGTGATCGTAGAGGCTTGATTTTTTGACGTCAAACGCTACTTTTCAATGATGTTTTTGAAATTGTTAAGAGTTTTCCCAGAAAACCTTTTGCTTCGAAGATAAACTCCACAAATTCTTACTACCATCAAGCTCGAGGTTGGCTTACGAATTGGCTCAGCGTGAGTGGAAGCCTAATACAATGGTCCACAAGTGTTTAAGGCTGCTGGAATTTACTTTTGTTCCATGCTCTTTGCTGGGGAGACCATCGTTCTTAAGAATACGCGGCATTTACCTTGGACAGAACAGTTTTTCTGGGGAAAGTCCTAACGGTTCTAGAAAGAGCATTGGAAAGTATTGTTTGACGTCAGTCAAAATCAAATAAAGGTAAAAAAAAATCATGTCTTTCATCAATTATTGGATGAGAAATTATGATTTTTTTTTAAATGGAATTTTTGGATATTCTTTTGAGATGATGTTCTAAGAGATGGCGTTTGAAAAGAATTAAAAAATTTCAATATTCAAAAATTATAACTTCTCATCAATAATCGCAGAGACATGATTTTTTCGACCGCAAGCACTACTTTATAAATAAACTTTTTACTCAAGAAGACTGCTTTCTTCAGCAAAGTGCATGGAACAAAACTACCTTCTAGCGTTCTTAAGAATCTAAGGATCACTGTACTAGTTGAACTTTTTCAACATTTCTCCTCAGTGTCATAATTAAGGATAGAGAAAAGTTGTACTATGTATTTCTGAATTAGGCAAGGAAATTAAGGAAATAATTCAAAAAAAGAAATTTTTTGTTTTTGTTTTACATTACAATAAACCCTTTCTAATAAATTAAAACAGAGACGATAACTTCCAGACGAAGCGGAGCTCAGCATAAGCAATTTCATGACATAACTTACAACAATAATTGAAAAAAAAAAAAAATTACATTAAAATTTTTATTTTTTTATTCAATCCTTAAGTTCGGTGTATCACGTGTTTTATATTTTTTATTTTGATAATTAGCTCTTGATTTTAATTATTAAAAGTTCTTACCAAAAAAAAAGAGTAGCAAAACTAAAATGTCGTTGATTCCTATTTTGTTCACAACAAATCTCTTAGTGTCTTATAAACACTTAAAGGCTGTCTTATAAACACTTAAAGGGAACGAATTTTTTTTTCAATGTTTGATTAACTTTTTATAACTTTTACAAAATGGAAACATCAATATTCTAAATCATAATTCATAATTTAAATCATAATTTAAAAGAGTGTAGGCCAATGGGAAATTAGCAGATGCAAATGTTTGTGAAAAGTTTCATTCAAAACTTTATCAACTTTCTCTATAAAGTTCTCACCAGGTAAACAAATTAAAAAAAAATCACAGTGACAATAGTAATATTCGCTAGTGTAAAAGGAACATCTTTTCACAGGTAACAGATGATTAGTAGCAAGTTGTGCCTAAAGTGCAGCATAACAACAAACTCAACGAAAAGTAATAAATAGTTTTGAAATGAATGTTTTCCAAACAATCCTATTCAGTAATTTACTCCCTTCACTCTTTCACCATCACACTTCCAAAACAATAATGAAAAATAACAAAGTGCTAACTTGAGTGAAATTCATAAGTAACTATCTCAAGACGAAAATAATAGCACAGAGTAATTAATTATTAACCAAACAATATTTGACATTACCTAGAGAAATTTTGAAATTCTCACTGTCTCTTTGTCCTGTCACGCAATTTTCTCCAGATGAGAGAGATTTTCTCCAGAGGGACTTCTCCAGTTGTCGAGTGAGCACAAACTACCGCCAAAATTGAAAAAGGAAAGTGCGTGAGACTTGCTTTTGACTAGTGAATTAAAAAATTAGTAGTGGTCCATTTTTTGAGAGAAGAGATGATGTCCGGAGAGAACGTGGCTACGGAATGGAGTGAGAAGTGCGTATTCGCAGCTGAGAAGTTGAAAGCTGGAGTTGGATAGTTTGACTGAGACTTGGGTGAGACACTGAACCCGGGTTTAGTTTTTGAATGAGGATTTTGTGAATGAAAGGGAATCGGTGAATGGGGCTGGTTCTGACGTCAGTAGGAATTGATTGACGGTTCGCCACGTGCCGTTTCTTTTGGCCCTCTTTCTCCAGTGCGTTGGTGCGTTGGTGCGTCGGGACATATTCCTACGCACTCCATACGCAACAATCTCATTCATCTTTATCCTCCTTTTCTCCCTTCTCCACCACTTGTCCATCTACACAAAACAACTAACAATCAATCTACTTTCTCAGAAATTAACTCACAATCATCATTCACATCACGCACCCACGCATCTAACAATTATACCACACAGCTTACCATTACTAACCACAAACAACTACACCAGACTTCAGACAAATAAACATCATCTCCCAATTGTCCTAACAAAACTCTATGGATTACATTGGGAGACAAAGAATTTCTCTATAAATCCGACGGCCAAGTCCAATAGACTTTAAAGTCAATTCGGCGGCAATTAGGCAGTGTCACACGACGAATCACAGATAACTAGGCAATAAAAAGTAGTCATCGACGACTAGTCACAGACTGCTAGTCACAGACAACGATGCACAAAGAAAGTAGTCACTGACGACAACTCACAAACCACTAGTCACAGACAAGTAGTCACAGCGACAAACAGTCAGGTATAAGTAGTCATAGCGGAAACTAGACTGAGGTAAAGACTCTGTAGATAACTGCGTTATCCTCCTTATGAAGATTTCGATTACCAGTTTACAAATAATACTCTTTAGTACACAAATGAAGGCAGGGATACAATTTTTACTAATGTTTTCATGTCCACAAGGAATTACCATTACAAATTATTTTCAACTTGAACTAAGTCGAACAAATTATTTTCCATGTTGTTTGTTCGGCTTAGGCATTAGCCGAACGTCGTCTATGACGAACCAAATATCCTGGTCCCCCCCAAGTCGTCGTGTCCGATGTATACTGTACACTCACTCATTCCTTCAGTCTGGGATTGGACTTTGGAAATATACTCCTAATTCTAGAGGTGTTGCGGATATCCGTCGCCTAAAACTCTGCCAGATAGACTATCCGCCGAATACCGGATACTTATAGGTATCCGTGCGGATAATTTTCTAGACAATTTTTTCAGAAATCCCTGCACGTTCGCGTGAAATGAGTCAAAACGCATCTTGTTTTAATAAAAATTATTTGCAAAACGAGCTTAATCAAGCAAGCATGCCAGATATCCGATATCCGGGAATCAAAAAACCCCGGATATCCGATATCCGGCAAACCTGCCGGATATACTATCCGCAACATACCTACCAAATTCTAATTTAGTAATTTCTGCTTACATATAAAGAAATTGAGAATGAGTCAAAGAAGGTCATGTGGTTGTAGACACAATGGTAAAAGATCAAATTTGGCAAAGATTGAATGACCTAGTGTGTTAGAAGGCTTGAAAATTGTTTTCAGTGGAGAAAGTCAGGTCATCCTCTACATATTTATTACTCTTCCTCTGTGTTGAGTAAAAAAAAATGTATCTGAAGAAATCTTTGAAAAGCTTCCGCTTACGCATAAACAAGAAACTGGGTCTATCGTCACTTTCCTACATTGAACAACTCCTACGTCACCTGGAGCATTTGCAAAAAAAAAGTAGCAAAAATCCATTTATAAACTGCCAAATCCAATTCAGGACGTTCGGCTAATAATTCTATAAATTCCATCCAGAGTTCTCATTTCTAAATTTCAAACTCCAATTTCATTATTTCTATCCCTCAACTTCAGTTGTTTAATTTTAATCTAATAAATGATCTTAAAAAAAAAATTTTTTTTTTCTTTTTAATTTTGAACACGGATCCATAAAAATGTGTTAATTTTAGAACCCACCTAACTTAAAGTTTGTTTCTACAAAATATATTAATCAAACCTGAATGATTGAATCAGATTGATACAAATTATTAAATTTACGTAGTATTTATATAAATTTAAGGTAAAGTGCGTAAGGATTTTGAAATAGAATTGATCTTTTCTTACATCTTACAGTGAGAAGAAATAACGTCAGTTCTTCAGAAATACACAAGATGGGGCTCATTTTAACTGTTTTGTCTCGGCTTTTTGTTTTAACGCATAAAACTTTACGCATAAACTCAAAACCCGGGTTTTTTTATTACCGAGGCCTCACTCTTGCGTCCCGAATTCAATTTTCTATAACCCTTTTATTAACTACACCTCTACTAATTATTTTATCAATGAATTTGTTGAAAAACCTTGAAAACTGAATCATTTCTCACAACTCAATATATTTATCTGACATTTTATTTCGGAAGTGTTTTATGAGCCAGAGTTTTTTTTTTTTTTTGAAATTGAAAGGTAAATGATTGATTGGTTGTTGTGATTTACTCCTGGGAGTCTTACTTCTAAAACCAGGTGAAGAACCATAAAAGATTTCATAAAAGAAACAAGACTTTAGGGATCGATGGGAATTTGAGTCATAAAAATGATACCAAGAAAAATTACTTGAAGGCAGTTCTTAGTAAAGACAAATGCAATGAGCAGTGGCTAGATTATTTGTAGAGATTCGAATGAAATTTCTGAAAATATTTACTTTAATAATTCTAACTTAAATTTTGTTATTTGGCCAAGTGAATTCAAATTTGAATTTAGATTTTGGATACTAAGACATTTTGTAGAGAAAGGAGTTAAATGTTGTTGTTTTTTTGTTTTTTTATAAAATAATCTATCCAATGATTATAAATTCTAGTTATTTTAATTTAGTTAGAAATAAGGATTTTATAGTTTAGGCTTATTCAATTTCTAAATATCTATGTTCACCTTGACAAAAATTTTTCTGTTTTTCTCTCCATTTTCATTCAAAATTCATAGAGGTTGAAAAGATTGCTACTAATTCATAAAAATTGCATTTTATTGGAAGAGTAGTGTAGTATGTACCTGTTGAATGAGTCCCTATTAGTAATTAACCTGTCAACAATAGTAAAATTTCAAAGGAAGTCAACCATGAGGATGTGTTATGTATGAATAACAAAAAAAAAATTATTTCAATGAGAATATTATCCGTCTGTAGGTCTCTTGACTCTGTTTTCTGCTGTACAACTTACACTTTGTTTACCTGTTCAGTGTAACAAAAAAAACTTACAAAAAAAAAATTTGTTAGGTATACCAGGTCTTTCAATAACAATAGCCCATCAAAAAAAAATCAACCTGAATAAAATTGTAATATTGAAATTCAAATTTTAAAATTGTCTTAGTACATATTTATAAACCACGGACAGCGAAGCTAGAGAAAGTTTATGAGATAATTTTTGTATCCGTCTGCTTCTACACATTCTATAAGCCAGAGACAACGATGCAAATTTCATAATTATATATTTTTTAATTTTCGGTAGTAAATAGTACTGAATCATTTTAAACTAAATATCCAAAGGAAATTATAAAATAATATTGAGGCAATTCCATTCGCCTCTGTAAGTTGTTAAATTTTTATATGTTATTTTTTTAAATTTTGCTTAAACTACAGCTGATTGGGTGCGGAAATATAATTTTGAGTTTATGATGACAAAACTTCACCTTACTTCATTACTGTTGACTATAGATGTTGATTGTTGAACAAGAGTTCACAAATCAATTAATTAAAACAAATGAAACTAGCTCGATGATTGAGAAATGAAGAGAAGAAATAAGAAGAGAAAATAAGAAGGAAAAAAGATCCCCTGAGTGTGTTAAAGTTTAACCAAGAAAAATAGTAAACAAGCCAATCAGAAGGCTCGTTTCATACCTCACTAGGGTTATCAAATAACACTTTTTAAACTTAACAACTTTAAACAATTTCAGGAATACCCTCTTAA
This sequence comes from Holacanthella duospinosa, assembly GCA_002738285.1. Taxonomy (NCBI): domain Eukaryota; kingdom Metazoa; phylum Arthropoda; class Collembola; order Poduromorpha; family Neanuridae; genus Holacanthella; species Holacanthella duospinosa. The sequence goes on along the minus strand of NIPM01000049.1, from coordinate 220,728 downwards.
TTAAATCGGTATATCAAATTTATATCAAGTTTATNTTAATTAAATCGGTATATCAAATTTATATCAAGTTTATACCAAATTCATCCGAACCATTGATATAAGTCTCTACTAATTTCCTACTATGTCTCTACTTTTTTCCCCCAAGAATCCTTTGATTAAACCTGATTCAAACAAAATATTTGTAGGAAGAAAAAATTCCTCGATTCTATAAAATTTTTAGACATGTTAGTGAGTAGAGAAAAGTTGAAATCAGAACAATTGTTATGCAAAATCATTCATTAATATTCAAATTGTGATTGAGCGAAAGGGTTTTTTTTTTTCTTTTTTTCTGATTTTGTATTCATTGAAAATTCATTCTGAGGACTGATTGTAGTTTGAGTCGTGGTTAGGTCCGATATATTTCTTAGTAATTGTTGGATGGATGAGACGGTATTGTTTTGTTAGTGTTTGGCTAATGTTGTGGTTGTATGAAAACGAAACGATGAGTTCCTGACCTGAGACTGAGGCAACTAGGTAGAATGAAATGAAGTTGTGACGTTAGTTTTTTTAACCCTGTGTTGGTTTATAAGTGAAAAAAAAAGCAACGGGATCTTCTTCCGCATTTGGAACCAGGAAGTGTATTTAGGACTGAGAGGACTCTGAGAGGTCATTGACCGGCTACGCCTTGTGGCGATGGATCACCATCCAACCAACTCAGGACCATTCTTCTCTCCTCGCCACCAATACACACATCCACACAGATTCAAAAAAGAACATCAAAATATAATTAACCTGGATTTACAAAGAGACATCAACCCTTTCAATTTTTAATACCGTTCACTCCTTTTCTAAAATTATTATACTACTCCGAACTTTATACTCAGTTCCCATCTTCTCAATCAAGTTCCACCAGTTCCACTTATACACAATTTTTTCAAATTTTCATCAAACACAAGAACATCAAGAAGTCTCCAATTATTACAACTAGATACATGATACATGCAATTCTGAAACTCTGAAAAGGTCCCTCAAAGTCAAGACCTGTAAACTCTGGAATTCTCTTCCTANTCTGAAACTCTGAAAAGGTCCCTCAAAGTCAAGACCTGTAAACTCTGGAATTCTCTTCCTAAGACATGGACAATAGACGAAATTGAACAAAACAAATTTAAAGACAGAATATATAACCATCTAGTTTCACAAAGATCCTCCATCTGGCTAAAATTCTGACTTTACCCTATTCTCATTACCCACTTAAAATTTCTTCTTCTTCTACAAAAAAAAAATTTTTATTAATTCTATGTATTTACATTCTTTCGTAGATTAGATAATAGTTTCAGTCCACAGTCTCACTTCGGGGAGAACAGCTTTTGTAATAGTTGACGGAGAAAAGACTGTTAAATAAACTCAATCAATCAATCAATCAATCAATCAATCAACCTTCCAATTAAAACCATTCACAATTGGATTTTAGAATTTATTTTTTATTATTTTTTAATTTATTTAAATGGGGTGTGGTTGGGAAAAAATTATGTTTTTTTTTCTTTTTAATTTTTTTTTACACCAAAAGTTTTCAAACCAAAACTTAATTTTATGAAAATCCAGACNTCCATCTGGCTAAAATTCTGACTTTACCCTATTCTCATTACCCACTTAAAATTTCTTCTTCTTCTACAAAAAAAAAATTTTTATTAATTCTATGTATTTACATTCTTTCGTAGATTAGATAATAGTTTCAGTCCACAGTCTCACTTCGGGGAGAACAGCTTTTGTAATAGTTGACGGAGAAAAGACTGTTAAATAAACTCAATCAATCAATCAATCAATCAACCTTCCAATTAAAACCATTCACAATTGGATTTTAGAATTTATTTTTTATTATTTTTTTATTTATTTAAATGGGGTGTGGTTGGGAAAAAATTATGTTTTTTTTTTCTTTTTAATTTTTTTTTACACCAAAAGTTTTCAAACCAAAACTTAATTTTATGAAAATCCAGACTGTGGAAAATCTGACCTACAGAAAATTCACCCTATGGAAAAACCTAAAGAAAACCTAAAGTAAATCTAAAAGAAAACTAAAGAAAGCCAAAAAGAAAACATAAAAAAAACCTTAAGGAAATCTAAAAGAAAACCTAAAAGGAAAAAAAAAAAGCTAAAGAAAACCTATAAATGAAACAATGATAAGGATTTTCCATAGGCTGGATTTTCCCTAGGCTGAAAGTTTTTTTTTTTACTGGAAACAAGTTCTGGATTAAACAGAAACATTTTTAAAGACTCCTTCACACCTAATCTTAAAACATTTTTTACTGTCTGATTTGTTGAAGTAAGACTTTAATCTTGTAATTTAATATCTAATGGATTTAATTCCTTTGGTTTGGATTAAAATTAACATTGAGAAAGGTTTAAAATATGACTAATATTTACTGTAAATTCATTTAAAAGCTTTTTAATAATAAGAATTTCAACCTTTAATAACATATATTTTTGTCTGTTTCTTTAAACTTTTTATCATTATTTATTAATAGGATTTGAATTTTATTTTTCATTTTTTTTAAATCAATTTTGCTAGAGTGTTTGGTTGATTTTTGAATTAAGGTTTATGAAAATGGTTCTGATTGGTAAAATTGTTATTTAATATTTCTGTCTACACTTCCTTCGTCAGAACTTGATGTAAAATTCCAAAAAGAAATATTACTTCTTCTTGACTATAGTTTTGAATGATTTAATTTTTTGTTGAATTTGTTAGATATTGGTTGTGAAGTGAAAGGGAATGTGAGGAAGCGAAAGAGACAGGAAATAGGATTGTCATTATATTCTCAGGTTCATAAAATCGGTTCAAATTACGGTCCATTTGCTCTTCTTCCCAAGCATCTCCTTACCTTTACAATTAACGTTAGGAGGTAAGGAAAGTGAAATCCAAACCTAGAGTACTTTAGTTTTGTTTGGATTTTTTTTGGTATTTTCCAATTCGTCCTCCCTGGTTGAATATTCCTTCCGAAGGGTTCTTTGACCTTGGATTACTTAGAATATTCCAAAATAATCTTTACGACATTGTCAAAACTCTTAAGAGGTTCGGATTTTAGACCTAGATGCAATTTCTACAAGTATCCACCCTCTAGGCATATCTCACAACTTTCAATAGCTACTGAGAAACAACCCTTGTCAAAAAAAAAGACAATGAACCCTTTTCCATAAAGTGATAGGAAATATTTAGTTTTTTTTTTTTTTTTTGAAAACAAAAAAAAAAAGTTCTAAAAATAATTATCCCAAGAAGCCTATGACGGAGTGAAAGGGTTGAAAATCCATTTGACAAGTCGACAACCCCTTCAACGGTATTTTTGGAAATTTGAAACCATACGTAGCCACGAGTTTGAAGAAATTATACTGCCTGCGGGCATCTATATGACATGTCAACCTGACGACGTCTAGGTTACTCAGAAAATCATTTCCTTAATGTTAACTTACTGCCTTCTATGTCCCTTAGATACGAATTCTGAGGCACTTATCTTAAATTTTTTATACTTTTTTTNTTTTTTTTTTTTTTTTTTTTTTTTTTTTTTTTTTTTTTGGAAATAGTTTTATTTTTAGGATTTGAAAGGGTTTTGAAACTAAGGAAAGGTCAACAACCTCAGGAAAACAAAGCTCATTTCCTCTTTTACCATTGTTCCAAAACAGAAATTCCAAGTCAAGTGAATTTAAAGATGAACTAATTTTACGGAGGCTGCTTAACGGTTTTCGTAATTTTATTAGGAAGATGACTCAAGTATATTTATATTTTATTTAATATTTTTTCATTTTGATATAAATCTTGACTAATAAAAGGAAAGGAAGGGTTATTATGATGATAATGATAATTTCCTAGTGCCAGGAAATTCTGTTTTACTTTTACTCAGGTGTATACTAAATAACGGAATATTTCGCCAGGGATACATCAAGTTTAAGGAAGGATGAAATCGAAAATTCACCAACAAAGTTTGCAAAAAAAAAAAAAAAAAAAAAAAAAAAAAAAAAAAAAAAAAAAAAAAGAAAAAAAAGGAGCAAAAGAGGTATAAAATGGAGATTATTCATTACATAAGAGGTGTCCGGGGATGGCTTGTAAGTGGGGGATGATGAAGTGCGAATCTGTGGGAGAATTTTTGCTAACGGAACCTCCCTCGTCGTCACGCGTCTTTCTTCTTCATCTTAAGAAAAGAGCCCTATTATCTCACCTGTCGTACTCCTACTTTGTATCAGAGGCAATGACCTTCCCGTGAAAATGAAATTAAAAACGTTAGCCAACTTTCTCAGAGGTGAACTAAATGAGTACTCAGATACTCTTTCAATTTTATACCACCAAAAGAGACAAGAACAGTGGTTTTAATTTTAATACTCCTCATAAGGAATGAAGAGTGTTGGATTTGATTTTCTAACAAATTTTGCAAAAATTTGTATTCATCTTCTGTCTTCATCTCTTATATGTAAATTAGTATCAAAGACTTGTTATAAGAATTATCCCTACGCTATTCATTAAGGGTGTAGAACGTCTTCAAGCCATCAACCTCATATTTTCTATCAATACCTGAAATTATCATTATAACTTTGCAAATTTTTGCAAATCAAAAGGATTGAAATTAAAAGTTCTTTGATAATAGTTTGTAGTAAAGGAAAGGAAAACTCATCAATTTCAAATGAGTCCCGTTTTTTTGTATATGTGTAAATTAGTATTATTAAATACAACATCTGAATAATAGTAAATTATTATTATTTTATTAAATTTTTTTTTGTCACATAGTGTGTACATAAATTCGCAAATACCGTATATTCTCAAGTATTATCCCTTCATATAATTTCTATTAGTTCTTAGAATTAAAAGGAATATAGAGTTGAAAACATTTCAACCCCCTATTTCTTTCTTATTTTTTTAAATATAGATTTTGATTCGTTTTCTCAACGTTTTTGACAAGTATTGATACATCAGAACTTACTAAGAATATATGATAAATTTAGTAGTAAAAAAAACTTATCATACGTTAAGTAAAATAATTAAAAAAGTAATTAAACATTTTTGAGTGGTTATGATAAGGTATGGTAGATAATATTCTGTAGAAATCGTAACTAAAACGGAAGGAAATGGGTTTATTTTGTTCGTAAAAAAATCTGAATTGCATCAAGTTGCAGAGGATCCGTTAAAATCCACTTGTGTACGTAAAATCTGGATTCAGGGAAGTGTGTTATGACTACTTTCCATAATTACTCAATTTACCGATATATGTTGTGTGGAATTGATGGAAATGGTCTTTTGCCATGTAGTTTTTCTGCGTGGGATGAGGTAGGATTTGGGAAAAGAAAGATCTCACCTGAGCCCCGTTTTCACTAGCATGGAGTTCGGGGTAGTTTTTTTTGTAGACTGTGTCCTAGGAAATTGAGCCAGTCCATGGAGTACCCGAGGATCTTTAGGGGGGTTGAATAGTCCGTCCAGAGAGTCTTTCTAACTGTTTAGCCTTGGCAATGAATCCTACCTGTTCTCATCAGTTCATCCTTGGTACTGTCAGTAGTTGGACGCAAAAACATGGACACTTAGCTCTTCCTAAACTACATACACCCCCCATGGACCAACTACAGACTACTCAAAACTAGTTCAGTCCATTTACGTATTACTCTGTGTCATCCGCATCCCAAGGACTCCGTGTCACTCTTCCCACTCGGTCCAGTAGGACCAGTCTCAAAGTTCAAATTTTAAGTGGGTTTTTTGTTGTTTTTTCCAATTTCTTCTGCTCTTGACCCGTTTCCGCTCCATGCGGAGTGAAATCAGGCACAATGCCTAAGATTTTTTTAATTAAGAACCGTTTACTCCTGCAGCAACAACGTTTGCTCGAAAGTCAAAAACAATTGGCTGCAGTGGATATAAATTCAGATGATGTTGATATTTCAGAACAACAAAATGAAAGTAACACAAGTTTTATGTCAAGAAATAGATATCCTCATCAATCGAAAATACCGGACCCAATTTCCGATGAGCCGCTCTCATTGGTTATTCACAAAGGTGAGAGAAAATTTCATATGATATTAGTGCCATTTTGTCAAAAAATGTTCCAAAAAATTTTTTTTTATTTTTATTTATTTTTTTACTTTCTATTAGTTTATTTTTGTCAGGTAGTGGTTTTGTTTGAAAATTAATAATTTCCTGTAATAGTTTTGTAATTATTGTTCCTCTGAAGTGTATACAAACAAACCCAAAGTAAACAATAGGATTTATGGAATGATATGCTAATTAGTTTGGGCTCTTCTAATGTTCATTTCTAATCATCCGCAAAAGACAGTTAGCGTCATCGTTAACTAAATACTCCAACCGGCTTATAAGATTTTCGTCTAAGGTTATGCAATTTTTAAGAATAAAAAAATTTTTTTTTTTCAATTTTTGAGTTAAAATTACGGTAAAACTCAGTTCAATTTTTATTAGTTAGTTATGGATTCTAGTTGATTGAATTTCAGAGGTGAGAATTTAAAAAGAATTAAAAAATTGAAAGACGGAGTTATGTAACATAACACAATACAGGTAGTGAGTTTTTCCATGAATTTTTACCGTAGATTCATTAGATAATAGGTAGTCGAAAGACAGTTAGAGCTGAATACATCATCTTTCTTGACAATGAGTTTGATTAGTAAGAATTCAATAATAACTACGTCACTTTGTCAACAATTAAGGATAGAGGAAACGAGTTAAATTCTTAAGGTAATTTCTTTGCTCAAGTAACAGGGTTAAGACGCAACTATGTTTAAAAGAAATTTTCCTATCCATCTTAACACCATTATTCCTAACAATTTGAGCATAAATTTCCTAATTTTCACCTAACAGTTTTTTTTCTCCTAACAATTGATGCTTTATTTATGGAGAAAATTATATCTGCTCATGGTCATAGGTGAGGAACCTAGTAAGGAAGCCAATTAGCGACAAGGATTTTTATACTCAACTTTTAGTCCATGGATAATACAGTGCCATCCACATTTGGATGGATAGTTGTAGAACACCTTGGGAAATTCACATGCAGTATTTCCCGCACTTAAGTTACGTAAATTGAAACACGAAAAAGAATTTAAACTAATTATTTCTACTGTGACAATTTACCTACAAGAATAGACAAGACCATCCAAAATTTTCATCTTTTTTTTTTTTTTTGGCAAAAGGGTTGGGCGACAGGTAGAATAAAGAGGAAAAAAAAATCCCAACCCAAAATTTTGGCGTTGATTTTGCATGACTAATACAAACATTCTGGTAGATTGGAAAATATGGAAACCTCGTGGAGGTGAAAATGACGGAGATAAATACATTGTTTGTAGTAATAATAATATAATTGTTAACGGTTTGGATTTGTTGGGTAGGAGGACAGGAAGTTGGGGTATACTGTATATTTCTTTTGTTATTTCCATGAAAAAAAAAGAGTTGTATATGTGTGCGGGGGTGGTGGTAGGGCTTGGAAGTGAACATCTGCAATTATATGAATTACTTATTCAGATTCAAATTTTTGATTTTTTTTTAAACAAAAATTTTTAGAGATGGATCCTTCATCTTTTTGATTCAAGGGCCCACTTCATCTCCTTCCCTTTGCTTTAGTTCCTATTAGCTGAAACTTTGAGAGATCTGCAACGGATGCAAGGAGGACGATTATGAAAAAAAAAATATATTTTTTTTCTTAAGTGAACATCTGTAATTTCCAAAGTTTACCTTTTCTAAGGACTCAATTTTTCTTAAGAAATTAAAAATTAAAAGATGATTCGGGAAATGGGTAGAGGGTAGGTGGACTTAGAAATGGAGTGAAAAATCCCTTGATCTCAAGATATCGAAAGGAGCCCTTTTTCGTAATTTGAAACTTTAAGGTTTTCTATGTATTTTTTGAAATGGTTTGGCATACAGATAAAAAGGTAGTAGATGATGCTGGAAGATTTTGATTGTTGTAGTAATATCCGTCTGATTGTTGTTAAGGGAACTCATTTGATATAAGTAGGAGAAAAAAATATATAGAATTGAGGCTTTGAGCCTGGTTGAGTAATCATAAAAATCTTTTCTATACTGTATTCAAGGCCAAGATTTAAGAAAATGATCATTCATGGGATGATCTAACGGCGAAGTCCAGCGTTAGCTACGTTTTTCTCAGAAAGACAATAATTTAACTCTCACCTGTTGAGTATTGTGTTTTTTTATACCCCTTTGATAAAAAAAACGACAGCGGAACAGGTTTAAAGAATTGGCAAAAGCCATACCTGGCAACAAAATAAGCCTTCTCTGCAGTAACTCTTTGACGAGATTTTTTTTTTACTTCGTTCTAACGGTCATGGGTACCCGGTTCAAGTCCTGCCTCCGGCAAAATACATAGTTTTATCTCTCCGCAGCAGCCATTTTTTATACCTCTGGCCCTATACCTTCAAAACACAAAGTCCCACTTTAACGGAGAAACCAAAAAATCATAATATTAAAACTTTCGATGATTGTTGTACAGTTAAAAAATCCTACCTTTCCTTTCCCCCCCNCTTAGCCTTCATTTTCACTTTCTTCAGTGAGTACTTTAGTGGAGATGGAGTGGCCTTGAGAAACGAAGAGTATACCTTTGAAACCTCCCGCCTCACTTCCACCAATGAGGAGAGAGTGACATTGAATGACCTTCACAGTCTCACCACAATCACCACACCCCTCCTAATTTGGATCTGGATTAATTCACCACAAGTCCTTCTAAACTAGAGACCATAGACCATCTAGCTCATCATACAAATCCTAATTACACACCATTTATTAGACCGACGTACTTATTACTCATTCCTAGTTGCAAATTTTGATTTTTGCAAATTTCAAATTCTCTGTCATTGAGATTGAGGATGACTCCCCTTGACATTGAACTTGTTATGAGAGACAATCAGTTTTTTCATTTGATAATAAAAGAAGGTGGTTTCCAAACTTTCTGTATACTCTATAGCTGAGGAGGTTAATCTATAACTACCACTTCAATCTATAGCTAGCTCTTAATTAAAAACTCTCAAGAATGCAATCACTTCTCACCTGTATTATTGGACTTGTATCATATCATGATTACAGGAGCTTGCATCTATTCCAAATAGTTTCTCAATACAATTGATTGTTAGACAGAGCTATAAATTTATGCAAACGAGTTTTTTTTATCTCATCACAGAACCAACATCTCCCTAGTATTTTGTTTCCAGAAAAATGTAGCGGCCCAAGGTTANGGGGGGGGTTGCATATGCATGAGGTAAAGGATATCTCATTTTGAATCCTTCACTCCTGGGGTAGGAAAGAGATGAAAATGAACGGTGAACAAGGTTTTAACCCCTTGGAGCTACCAACTATCCTCAAAATCTCTATCAATTAAACTCAATTTCAAGTCTTCTGGAAGGAACATCTGGCTCGGAGGTTAAGATTTTTTTTTTAATATAATATATTATAAAGTACCAAGACAAAGGGCCCTACCTCACCGTTTTTGTTCCTTAAGAAAATCTATTCTTTCCTTTTATTAAACATCCTTTAGCTTTTTTTTTGAATATGGGGAGCGTTNCTCCGAGCCAAAAATGGAGCATTGTTTTTTTTTGTGCCTGTGTGTATTATTAAACTGAAATAGATTATGGTAATAGCCAAGTCATCAGATGCCAATCTTAGGAAACTACATTTTCTGGACTTGTTATATAATAGGGTTTTTAGAGTCTTGGGCGGCGGCGAGATTGATGAGGCTTAAAAGAAAAACAAAAAAGGAAAAAAAATCACCCTAAGGGAACGAGCCAGTGTCCAAATGGCGTTTTGTTCTACAGATTTTGCACTTCTATGTGCCATTGCTAATTGCAAAAATTTTGTGCTATAGTATTATTCTAACCAATTGGACAAGTATTTCTACGCCTATTTTTGCATTTAGGCGTATAGCCTCATAAGCGATTTGCCTTCTTTTTTTTTGGGAGGNAAAATGATGTCACCCTTCATCATCTCTAGTCGCAGAAACAAAAAATAATTTGAACTTTTTTTTTAAGTATTCTTGACCTTGAAATTGTAACTTTCTTGTGTAGTTTAACTATTGTTGCAATGAGCAAGTTAGTTGGCTATTATAGTAAGACACTGGTTACGCATTATTCTTTTGAATCTGTTAGGACAGTCGTAGCCCTTGAAATCTTTTTTTTTTGCACAAGGTTAAGTCAATTAGTTATTGTTTGTCACTACTATACTATCGTATCTTTTACTAACGAATGTAGCTGGACAATAGAAAAAAAACATTAGATATGCATAGCCAATTGTTATTTTGAGCAGTAGCAACAATACCTTAACATTCTATTGTTACTTTTACTTTTTAGTCATTTAACACCACTTGTAAAGTATACAGATTTAGGTAACAGCAGGTAAAAAAGTTCAATCTGAAGGTAATTTTTATAAGGTGCAATTTCTATTGTTGAGGATATTGATGGACATTGATGACAAACGTAGGAGACCGGAAGGTTTTCTCATTGTTGAAACTGAAATTTTTATATTATTGAGTTGACCTAGCATTTCAATTGTTGTCAGGATTTGAAACATTGGATGGGTAATAAAAGTACAAACTTTTTTGGAAACTATAGATAGAGAAATGGACCATATTTTTCTAATTTTACCTTGGTTAAATTCTAATTTTTAAAATTTCCTACCTGAGCAACTTTCGGAAACCCTTAAAAATCTTTTATTTATCATCATAAGTTCAATCTACGAAGGGTACTGTTTTTGGAAGGATTTTCAGTGAAAGGTTTTCGGATTTTTTTTTCCATTTATAACCAAAAGTTGTCAAATTTTCAAAGGGTTCCCTCAATCCCTTTGAAAGCTCACTTGTCTCATTTTTTTTTTCGTCTTGAAGATGTATAATGAATGACCATGATCCTATGAGAACTTTTTTTTTTCAAATTGGACATTAATGGATGAGGACTTTAACCTCGAGAGGACTGAATAGGGATAGGACAGGGACCTAATGTGTTTAAGACTAAATTAGAGCAGTTGGTGAAACACATGGGTTTCTTATTAATAGATTTCTTGAGTTTCTAACGGTTCTTTCCTATTTGGTTTCACCAATGAATTTCCTAGAACCTGATTGGTTGGTTTTCTTTCGGAACAATGAGTTCCTCCTCCACCCAATTTGTAAGAATCCCCGGAGCCTATCACAATGCAAAGATGAAGGAGTACGGTGGGAAAGGTGAATGGACTGAATCACTGCAAACTTTATAATAAGAAATATACCCTGCTTCCTTCCACTTCTTCCCCTACACTCTTATTTCCTCACAGTCATTCACATTTTACCACGCTGTGAGTCTATTTTTTTTTTTTTTTTTTTTGCAAAAACGGACATGTGATTTTAATTCTTTGAAATGGCCGCCTTCTGACGACACGACATCTTGAGGGAGTCATTTGTAACAGTCTGTTGGACATGACATTATGTAAGAGAAGAGTAGACCAATCCGGAAGCATCAACTCCAGCGGAACATTTTCTTTTTCGTTTCGTCCGATTGCCTACTTCGGATTGGATCAATTTCATTCGTCACCACTTCATCAAGTCTCATTCTTATCATTTATAATAATAACAATGTCATCTGGATCTGCAGAAGAGTTTGAAAAAAACGTACATCGGAGGGGATGAGGAATAAGCCTTGGACATAGGAACTGTGACTTAGGTGGTGGCTCTTGTCCAATCAGCGTCATTGAATTCAGTAAAAAAAAAATAAAAAAAAATTGGCAAGACAATGGGTTTTGTTGATTAAAATCCAAGAAACTTTGCTTCTGCTCAACGAATAGAACCTTGAATTTTTTCCCCTTTCTTATTGAAAAAGATGTGTGGGAATGTAATATTGTTGGCGGTAGTGTAGGGAGTAGTGGCAGAGCATTCATTGTTGTTGAGCACGGTGTTTGTTGAATTGTTAAGATGATTCTAAGTTGGAATAGGAAAAGTATAAAAAGTAGAGAATGAAGTTATGAGAGAAAGAGGAAAAGTAAGGAAAAGAGAAAAAGTTGATTATAATTCTGAGTAAAAAGAGTCTTCCTTGAGTTGTGATCTTGAAGGAAGGGTTGAGAGGAAGTTGTGCGTGAGTCTGTAGATTTGGAACTGATTCTTAAAAAATGGAGGATTTTGAGACTCAATCATCATTACTATCCACTTCAGAGGTCATTCACCTTCTCTCTCGCTCTCCTCATCCCATCCCATCCAATCTCACAACTATACCATCCATAACATTCTTTTCAGCACAATTCTGTCATTTCTAATCCACTTTGTTAATACGACCACCTCTGTCACAGACTACCAAGATCTGAGTCAATAGAATGTAAATAGGCAGAGAAAAATGAACCAATAGAAGAACTCATCCCCATTACAAAGTCAAAAGTTGAGATATTATACTTTGTAATTTTAAAACTCCCGTTCCTATCATTTAAATATTATTATTATTATTATTTTTAAATTTTGACTCAATTTGTTATTCTGTCTGACGACGAACGGTGATTTTCATCTAGGACGACAAGAGACGAAGACTTATAATAGTTCTATAGAGTCAAAGAATATTTACTACTACAAATCAAGTGGAAAGGGGTTAATTTTTTTTTTTTTTTTTTTTTTTTTTTTTTTTTAAATTTTAAAAAAAAAAAAAAAAATAAAAATTTTTTTTTTTTTTNCATTGGAGAGGTTTCATTAGTATTCAAACAGCTCTTGCTATACCCTTGTGTGTATCTTCATGATGAACTATGAGAACTGAAAAAATAAATTGGCTTGGAAAAATATAAGCTATTCGCAGATGTTTATGTAAATTTTTGAATAGAATCANAACTGAAAAAATAAATTGGCTTGGAAAAATATAAGCTATTCGCAGATGTTTATGTAAATTTTTGAATAGAATCAGATAAAGATCCACATGAGGGTGGTTTACCGAGAGTATCCTTAATAACTACTCGGACTACTGACATGGACTAAGGAAAATCCGCTATATTTGAATAATTACATTGTTATCCTCGTATCCTGAATTATATTAGCTCTTCTTTTGTGNAACTGAAAAAATAAATTGGCTTGGAAAAATATAAGCTATTCGCAGATGTTTATGTAAATTTTTGAATAGAATCACATAAAGATCCACATGAGGGTGGTTTACCGAGAGTATCCTTAATAACTACTCGGACTACTGACATGGACTGAGGAAAATCCGCTATATTTGAATAATTACATTGTTATCCTCGTATCCTGAATTATATTAGCTCTTCTTTTGTGNGAGGAAAATCCGCTATATTTGAATAATTACATTGTTATCCTCGTATCCTGAATTATATTAGCTCTTCTTTTGTGGATAGCTAGATCTTTGAGATAGCTCCAGGCTATAACACCTTCATACTTTTCACATATCGGGACTTTCAGCATTCATTTTATTCACTTTTCTCTAACCACTGGGTAGAAATGCATATACATATTTTTGCAAAAACGCTTCTATACTTTCCATTTGCAAAAACAAACAAAAAAAAATGTATCCATATCCTCAAGATCATGCAAAGGGTTCAGTGGAAGAAATAAAATCCCGTTTCGTGTGAAGTAGAAAAATAATAATATATGGCGTCGTTTTGAGTTTTTTTTTTTAAAGACTAGACTTGTGTGGGATGGGAAAGAAATAATTTAATTAAAGGGAATTTAAAGATATTTTTTTATGTAATGAAACCGAAGTGATGGATCCCAAGTGCAAATTCTATCATTTTCAACAATGGGATTTTTTTTTTNTTTTATGTAATGAAACCGAAGTGATGGATCCCAAGTGCAAATTCTATCATTTTCAACAATGGGATTTTTTTTTTGGAAATGGGTGAATGAACTCTGGTCTTATTTCAAAGATTAAGAAAAAAAAATTATTATTTTTTACCCCTACCCCAAGGGTTTTAAACTTCAACTTACTCAAGGTTTTCCCTTAATTGTGGTTTTGGATAGTTATATTATTGCTTTTGCGGTAATGAGAACAATAACATCAATTATTACTACTTTTTCACCAATTCGTGAAACATTTGAAATGAAAAATTCCCCAACTCTGAACCTTATTTGCTAGATTTTTGAATCCAGCACAGGTGTTAATTTTTAGCCAATCATACAATTGAATATAGTAATTTGTCAGGAGAAATAATAATTTATTGAAATTTTTTGATAATTAGGTGATGCAAAGAATCCGAGAGGTGAATCAGGGATATTGAAACCAGAAGTATTGACACCTCCACGGCCGTCTGTTATTCAAAGAGCGCCTGCGCCACAGTCTCCTCCTCCTGCCTCACCGTTTCCACCAGAACAAGAAGTCCCACTTGATTTCAGTCAAGGGAATGGACGGTAAGGTTATATTTCAGGAGATTTTGAAGAAAAAAATAATAATTTTTTTTTAAATTTTGATGTACAAAGGTCATTGTGTCATCTTTTTTCTTCTTTTTTTTCAGAAACACGTGTCCCGAGCCACAAGAATATGAAGGGAATGGTCCCCCACGAGGTGGTAGGATTGGGGGCGGAGTCTCCTCTGGTAGTCAAAACAACAAAAACAGCGGAGTTGACGGAATGCCCTCTGGAGGGAGTAGTAATAATAATAATAACTCAAGTCCCAATCCTAATGACCCTTCACATAACGGAGGGAATAGTATTGGTGGAAGTATTCATGGAAATAGTGGAAGTGGCTACCATCATCGACTAGCTTCGGATCCTCTTCCTCCTGTCCATATCCTTGGTCTTGGAGGTCATTTTGGATCAAGTAGTGGAGGGAATGGTGGACTTGGTGGAAGTTTCTTACGTGGTTATGATCATCGACAGACTGAAACCTTGTTAGATGTTTGTGTTGGAGGTGGAGGTGGTGGTGGAGGAAGTCACCTTGGGAATGATCCATTACTCCTCCCACTTCCAAGTCCAGAATCTTTATTGGAATTAGCTGAATTGTATCGTGATGACTCTGCGGTGGGGGATGTGGATGTTCCTCCACCAGAACCTCCACCGTTGCTTGCTCCACTAACTCCATTGGATACATCTGATCAATGTCGCGGGAGAGGACATGACAGTAGTGACATGGGTCTCAGTTCTCAGTACAGTATGTCAAGGAATAATTCCATGGTGGACAACAGTACGTTTTCAATTTTCTATTTTTAGAGCCAGATTTAGTTTTAATATTATAAATTTGTGTTTTTGTTCTCACAGCTCGCCAGCAGTACCTTCCACATGCTAACACGGATTTTTTCAATTTTGGCGGTTTTAATTTCACTGATGAATTCAATGCTGCACTGGACAATCAATTGAATATTAGTACTTCCCTCCTTGGAAATCCTAGCGTCACTTCTAGCAATTCCATAATGAACCACTGTCCATCACAACAAATGGTAAATTCAATTCTTGGTCTTCCATCACCAGTTTCTTGTTCTCCTGCCCAAATTTCCCTCTCGACTCCATCAAATGGCAATGTGAGTAGGTCACCCAGTGACCTCCGAAAATATCCGGTCAGAAGACAATCATCTGTTTCTTCAGTCAGCTCAACTGTCAGCCTCTCGCCTTACCAAGTACGAATTCCTGCTGTACAGCAATGTGTAAGCATCTGATGCTTTCTCTCCCCGTACACCGTCAGCGCCTACTTTCTTTACCTATCACCTTTTTTCTTTACCTAAAAAAAAATTTTTTTTTTCTTTATCAATGAAATTATATTAAAAAAAATTTCCAACCTCTTGTTTCTAGTTGGGGATTCCAAACGAAGGTTCAGTTGAATTTGTCAATGGTGGTCATGGGATTAAGAACCCTCTGGCGTCTCAGTCACCTGAGCGTCACTCCATCGAAGTTGACAAGGCCCACAGTCATCACAGTGATAATTCCTCAGACTGTACCGAGAGTTCTCTCTCAACAGGTTCAGCAGCTTCTGGTAGTGGGACTACAAACAGTGGTGGGAAACTTGCCTGTCGGATTTGTGGTAAAGCCTTCAACCTTCAGAGACTCCTCAATCGTCACCTCAAGTGTCACTCAGACGTCAAGAGATACTTGTGTACTTTCTGTGGGAAAGGATTCAATGATACCTTTGACCTCAAACGTCATACCAGGACACATACAGGTACGTACCACCATACTTTCTTATTATTTTATTTAAGATAGACTTTCTAAACACTGTACAGAAATCAAAGCGGTAGGGTAGTGTGGGCGAGATTTTCGGACTGTTATTTATTGTCTTGGATTAATCAACGGATTTTAAGGGAGGGGTTTTGTCATAAATAAATTTCTGGACTGACAGAACGACATGGAATTGGACCATGTTGTAATTAGGGTTGAGCTATATAATCAAAAGAGGGATGGGTCAGGTGGAATGAGTTACATCACATATCCCAAGTCTCCAGAGACAAGCTTACCACCCGAGGTCATAAATCATAGGTCATGATTCCTGAAAAAAAAGATTAAATGGATCCTTAAGATTACTATTAAAATCCATCATTTTTTTTTTGGTTAATTTTTTTAGGCGTCCGGCCGTACAAATGTAACATGTGTGAGAAGTCCTTTACACAACGGTGTAGTCTTGAATCCCACTGCCTCAAGGTCCATGGGATGCAACATCAGTACGCCTACAAAGAACGACGGACGAAAGTCTATGTCTGTGAAGAATGTGGTCACACGACTGGAGAACCGGAAGTTCACTATGTCCATCTCAAGGAAAATCATCCCTATAGCCCCGCCCTCCTCAAATTTTACGACAAACGACATTTCAAATTTACAAATTCATCTTTTGCGAATATGCTCCTCCAAGTAAGATCCTAAGGGCCTCACACTAGGACCATCCACTTTAATTTTAGTCTAGAAAATTATATATTATACACACACTAATCCAGAAATTATAGAATATAATGTAGTTGTAGGAGCTCTCTGTCCAGGAGATGAAAAACAATTGAAAATCCTTTTTTTTATACAAATGTTTATTAATGTGGTACACACGAGTCACACGAGAATGAGTCTTTTGACGACATATGGTTTGCATACAAAATATGCACAAAAGTATCAATTCACGACAACAGCGACAAGTCCAGGGATGTAAAATCATAAATAATACAAAAAAAAAATGACAATTGATAATTCAAGAACTGATTAGAAGACATGGTTTAGAGACTAGGTTTTTTTAAATTTAAGTAATTATAAAGTAGCGACAATTCTATAACTTTAAATTCCAACATATTTTTTAATTTTGTGGACAAACAGGCTAAAAATGGGGAACTGTGGCGGTATAAATCAAATTTTTCAAAATTTCATATCAGGTGAAAAGAAAACTATTTCACACTTGGTGGGTTTCTATTCTTTTCGAACCGAAGGGATTTTTTCTAAGTTTTTTTTTGATTGTTTTCATTTGATATTTTTGGGGAAATAGGAGCTATTATGAATGAATGTTTTTTTTAAGTTTTCTTTGGTTTTAACTAAAAATGAAGCATTGACTCATATGCCCTTGATTCAGCACAATCAATCGTAATTATAGAACAATAGGACACTTTTGTTACCTGACTGATCACATTGTTGAAAAAAAAAAATTTTTTTTTTGTTGTCTTTTTTCTCTGCCACACCCTTCGCCCATTTCAACAGAACTCATCAATTGAGATTAATTAGTAATGCCTTAAGTTCAAACCTATCAATATCTAATACCAACATTTATGTACCAAATTTTATATTAAAAAAAAAATTTTTTTTTCCCATATATATTTCTCTTGAATTTGGCCGAAGGGTTGGAGGTAACATGAGCGAAAACATCTGAATTCGTTTTGCATTCAGTATTTTCTTTTCCTTTTTTTTCATTTTGCGAAAATGTTAGTGTTACACCTTCATTATTGGACGTCAAGTATTCAAATGGAGTGGTATATTATTTCTCATTTGTTTTTTTAGTTTTTCGTCTTATATAGGGTTAGTGTAGTTTTTTTTTAGATCGAAATATTGTTCATAATCTTGTATACATAGAAAATCTCAATCAAAAAATTCAATCCCCTCGTCCTAAACTACTATTATATTTTATTGTGAAAAGAAATACAATGAGTTTTAGAAAACAATGGACCATTTGTTAATTTGAAAAGGTTGGAAACAATTCGACAGAGACTTGGACTTGGACTTATTTTTTTTTCCCAAATTTTGAAGACACGTATGGTTGTATTTTTTTTTCTCTTGTTTTCTAATTGATTAATTATACAACGAAAATTTCCACATTTCGTACCTGAATCTTAAATACTTGAAATAAGACGGGATACATACCTAATTTAAAGAAAAACACCTTAATTTATTTTCAAATTTACAACAAAAAATTATAAAATAAAGTTTAATTCACAAATTTTATTATTAATTAAAGGAAATCAGTAATAACCAAAGACGGAATAATTGCGGAAGATAATTCATTTACAAAATTCTCAATCATATATAATCAAATCTTATGAGAAATTCGAAAGAAATTACAAAAATAATCTAAAAATTGGCAAAAGATTTGCAAACAAGAATATGGGGATTAGAGGAAAATGTCGTGAAATACTGTGATATCAAAAATATAATAAATATTAATACTAATCAATCAATTTTACAAACGCACAACTTAAAAACGGTATCAAATGAACAAAGTTTGGTCCAAAAAAAAAAATAAAATAGCCCAAGAGTGCAGAAATATGAATCTGCGAAATGATAAAAAAAAAATTCTTTTTTTGATTTTTCTCGACAGTTTTTGTTATATTTCTGTTAGGTATGAAGTTCTCGTTAATTATTAATGAAAAGTTAGAGTAGGAAATATGTTGAGTAGCTATGAATTAGATTCTGATCGCAAACCGAAGGTAAAGTAATCAAATAATTGAATTAATCAACCATAAGACTCTGTGTGTGTACTTAATTAATCCTAAACTATGACTATCACCAAGTTGCACTTGTTATATTATTGTTATCTAGTAACTCTAGTTCTCAAAAAACTTTTTTGAACCCAGTTTTTTTTTGTTTTGATTTTTGAAAATTCTAGAAGAATTTTAAATTATAGTAATTCTCTAGAAAATATCCCAAGAAAGTCCAATCACAACACGTTAACTAAAGTTAGGGAATTTGTTTATTGTATATAAATGCAAAATGGGAGGAGTGTCGTCAATTTAAAGAACAAAAATAAATGTTACACAATTTTATTTAAAAAAAAAACGAAAAAAAAGGAGTTTTTTTTTTAAAACCCTTTCGTATATTTTTACTAAAGTTGATTATAATTGAATTGGGAGTGGGGATATAAAAAAACAAAAAAAAATTTGATGGCGCCGAACTCTCTCTTAAGTTAATATATAGAGTTTTGGGGTATAATTTACATAAATCATACCAAGNGGGAGGAGTGTCGTCAATTTAAAGAACAAAAATAAATGTTACACAATTTTATTTAAAAAAAAAACGAAAAAAAAGTAGTTTTTTTTTAAAAACCCTTTCGTATATTTTTACTAAAGTTGATTATAATTGAATTGGGAGTGGGGATGTAAAAAAAAACAAAAAAAATTTGATGGCGCCGAACTCTCTCTTAAGTTAATATATAGAGTTTTGGGGTATAATTTACATAAATCATACCAAAAAGTTGGAAACTACCGGGAACATATGGGTTATTATACCACCTTACCACCTCAAGGTTAAGTTCAAAAAGTTAAGGCTCTACATCTGGAGGGGCTAAAAAGGGCTCATTAGAAATTCACCTGAGATTACAATCAGAGCATATCTACGCTCTCTTAAAAACACCGTCTTTATTCTAATTTCTAAAAGTTATATTTTCGGGTTTTTTAAGGCTATAGGAACGAAAGTCAAGGTTAAAGAGTTGGAAGTTGAAATAACATGTCTCATACCCTAACACCTGTCCTTTCCGTTGAATACATTTACATTGTTATCCTCACCGAGTACCCCTCTCCATTCGGGCTTTTATATTAAAAAAATTTTTATTGTAGAAGATCATCTTAAGAACGCATATGGAGAATAGGAAGACTTCCACCATTCTCAGACTCTATATTTCCACCATCTTTTTCATCAAAATTCACCTGCTCTTCAAATAATCATCAGATATTTGCATAACTAATTTTGCATAATGTCTAATATCATTTTCCAATTATAATCATCTATTCCACACCTGTTATATTTACAGTAGACTTCAGTTAAGGTGAGTACCTAAAGAACCAAAAAAAGAATAACTTTTTTTCATTAAAACCCAACTTCACCATATCAGATGTTTACCATGTCAATTTTTGTTTGAAGAAGATTTCCAACTAATCCTTTTCAGATTTCGGATCAATTGACACAATTCGGTAATTTAAATACCATCAGAGTAAATAAGACGCCAAGAGCATAAGAGACAAGGTGTTAAAAAAAACATATGTAATTGAATTTAAAAACTTTTTTGGTTGAGAAGTTAATCATATTAATATTTACTTTTTTTTTNAAAAAACATATGTAATTGAATTTAAAAACTTTTTTGGTTGAGAAGTTAATCATATTAATATTTACTTTTTTTTTAATTTCTAATTTTAACCAGAAAAGGCCTCATTTCGACGAGAGTTTGGTAGAGTTTTTGTTGAATTNTTTTTTTTTAATTTCTAATTTTAACCAGAAAAGGCCTCATTTCGACGAGAGTTTGGTAGAGTTTTTGTTGAATTTGATGAAGAGACAACAGAGCTGGTAGTGCTACTTTCACCATTTTTCAAATCTGGAATAAGAAAAGATGATAAGAAAGTTTAGAGTAATTGGAAACTTGGGTAAATGCCGAATTGAGATATAATTTTGTGTAATATAATTAATTTAACCTCTTTATTTGGTGTATTTAGGTCTTATGAATGAATTAGTTTTTAGAATACTATTCATTTGTATGTTAGGTTCAAATTATGTAAAGTTCGGGTTTGGTTATTTCATAACTTTCCTCACTAAATATTCATGAATTCTAATACAAAAAATTTAATTGACAATCACACAATCACAATAGTTTTGTAAATATTTTTTTTTACAAATTTAGTTTCTTTTTTTTTACAGTAGATTTTCGCCTAATTGAATTCCTTTTAAGTTTAGCTTGAAAATTTTTCAACAATGGAAGGAAAGTCCGATAGTTTTATTTTTATAGGATAATTAAATTTATAATACACTATTAACACAATAACAAAAAAGAAATCCCATTCGTTCGTATTTGTCATTTATGGTGCTAAAAATTTAAACGTTTGTAACAGAATTGAGAAGAATTGAAAGTTTGCCAATAATGGCATTATTATTAGATATTCTTACTTTTGGTTCCAGCAAAAGCCATTTAATTCAATCTAAGTTTCAAAATACGAAATGGTTGAGAATTTAGAAACCAACGATTTTAATTTTATTTAAAAAATGTCAATAATCATAGAGCAGAGCATTATTTATGTATTGGTTAATTTAAAACAATTCTAATCATATAGAGTGAACCTGGTGTGAACCGCGTAAACCATACGGTTCGAAATTAATCCGCAAGCTCGCGTCACGTATGGTTCACCCCATAAGGTTAAAATATTTTATAAATTTCCAAAAAAATATACCAATATGTTGTAAGAACAACCGTAAACTATTAGTTTAAGTTTAAGAGAGACCTGCGCCAATTACTTTCTCTCTTAAATATAATGAACGGAAGGAAATTCTAGTAATGGCTCTTGCTGAGTTACCATTGTAAAGACTATAGTTAGATATATCCGCCTCTCTAGTTAAGATTAGTTATTAAAAAATAAAGAGTCGATGATGGTAGGATATAATTTGAGGTGATTTCAGAAAAGTGCTTTGGCCGTGAGTGAGTAGTTTGCAGAGATTGGTGACGGATTTGGAGTCAACATGAGCGGAAAGTGGCTGGAAGGAATCACTGGAGACTTGGATGGTGATTGATTTCCTCTTGGAGAAGACACGTTGGAGGTTCCGCAGTGGTGGTGGAGTTTGGCCAATCCTAACAACACAAAAGTAACTAATCAAACCCTTTCATTTAGAATTTTACTTATTGATTGATTAGAATTTTAACCCTTCTAGGAGGCAGTCATCAACTCTTCAATTCTATATCTCAATCCTGTCAATAACTCTCGACTCACCCTAATTCAAACTCAGGCCCATCCGTTTTATACATATCAAAAGGTCAATGTTCTCTTAACATTCACTCATGTATTTTCAATTTTAACACTACAATTCATCCATGTCATTTTTCTTAACGAAAGGATAACTCGAGTGAGTGATTGAGAAAGATTTATATATATAATAACTATTGTTCAAATAAAAAATAATCAATTGGAAATATATTTTTATAACTCTATTTCAGTAGAATTCGTTTGGGATTAAGTTTTATATACAAAGTGATTTGAAATTTTCAATACTTGCTTTCATTTCTTTAATTTCTTTAATTTTTGAAATTTATTTTAGAACCAGTGTACTCAGGGCTGTAGACAAGAGACTGACGAAAATTTGTAAAACTAGTTACAAAAAAAAATTAATAATAGTATAAAATCCCATGTAAAATGTCTAATTAATAAATTTGACATTAGTAATCGAAGTTATGTACGGACACACGGTCATACATAAAAATCGCATAAACCTCTTCAGCTCCCCTGTTCGCGGTTATTAATTAAAAAAAAATTTTTTTTTCTTGATGGATATTTATGTAAAAAAATATATATAATATACGGAAAACATCTACTAGGAGTTCGACAACTACCAACTATGACTTCAAGATTCAAGTCATTGTCTGTTTCCATCATTGTAATGAAACCTAAAATCTTAGTAATAAAATTTGACCTTGGTTGGTGAAAATAAAAGTAAGAAAGATAAACTTTTGACATAAATTTAATATTTCAAGATGAGAAACATTGGTTTTTATAAAAAAAAAATTAGGACCTGCCTGTTGCACTAAAGTTTGAGTTTAGAAAGTCAAGTGAAGTCTTGATAAGGTCCCAAAAGTATACTATATACTTTTTGCTCATAAAGATTACGGTTATTTCCAATAAAAGCCAAAATTCATTAACTTTTCCAACTCAAGTAGAAAAACGTGAAGATGTAGTTGAGTTTTAGGAGAAAAGGGACTAATATGATAAAAATTGGGGCAAGAGAGATAAGTTATAAGGGGAAAGTAGGTGGGTTGGAAGGATAGTTGGGGTTTAAGTTTCTCTACTTTCTCCACCTGTGTTTAGTGAGTAGGTACTAGTTTTGGATATGGTGTAGGGAAGTAGTTGGAGTATGGTAAAAGTCTGTGAGACGACTCCATAGTCCTGAGGAAGACAATGGAGTGAGACGAGGAGCAGATGGAGTAGAGAAAGTAGAGAAAGTCTTCCAAGAAGACCCAGACTGTGAGTTCTGAAGGTTTAATATCCGAAATTGCGGCTCCAAGTCCTTGGAATCGTTTGTTTCTATTAACGTCAGAGAGGCTGCTGGGTGGCAGATGATGCCAAGGGATCGGAACTGAAAATAAAACCCCCTGCAAAAGAAATTATAGGACTCCAACTCTCTTCAGGAATTGTTAGACGAGTCTCGCACACTCCGGACCACTTATTTATGACCTCTTCTCTACCAGAAAATACGAGAAACTACCTACTTTTACATCACATATAATCACTCTATGATCCAAACACTAACAAAAATGACAAAAAGTTAAAACACACTCTACATTCAAATACATTACATTCTTCTATAACCTACTTCACTCCATTCTTAGAACCAGTAAGAAAAATAACTAACCAGAAGAAGATTCAGAATGCTTGGAGTTCTCCTTTGACGACTTTCCAATCCCATTCACTTCCGGAGACTGAATTCCTATTTTCCCATTTGAAGAAATGAGTCCATTTTCAGACCCTGTTGGACCACTTCCATTGTTGTTGTTATTGTTACTCGAAGAAGTTCCTTGAGATCCAGTAGATCCACTTGAACTACTGCTCGAACTTTGTTTCTGTTGTGACAGTCGCTCTTGTTTTCGGAATTTTGCTCGACGATTCTGAAACCATACCTGAAAAAAAAAAAACTAAAAAAATTAAATTGAAATTTTAATTAAATTACATAAATTAAAAAAAAAATTTTTTTTTTCTCAAGTCTTTATTCTTGTTTCCGTGATATAAAAAACGGTTGATAATCTGAATGAAAAGTGATAAAATAATAATTTATGAATGAGTGTTTAATAATTTTGTAATTATAAATGTTGACATGTAGAAGGACTGTGTGTACTTGAGGGCTCTTCTTCTGAAGATTAATGTTGTTTGTGTGAGATGTGAGATTTAGGTATGTTCGATAGTCAAGTCCTCTGTGTCTTGTTATTGTTCCCTTCAAGTCCCCCTCTCTCCACCTAAACCCAACAACTTGTTCTTTCATCTCTAAAGACCCACTGTCTGTTTTTCTACTTAGGAGAAAGTTCTATGGTCGTTGAATTGAATATTTAATACGAGAACCGATATTTATACACCGGATTAGACAGTCTCTTCTAGAAACCCACGTTACACCCCATTTACTATACATTTTTACTCCTTCCATCCTACATCCCAAACAACCAGCACCAAAAAAAAAAAACCCGAAAGAAATTTTATTGCCACCTGTCATTGTTGACTCAGCAAATTTACACCCTCTGCTCACTACACTCCTTCTGGGGAGGCAGAGAAAGCTCAAATATTAATCTTTATCTTTTGACCACGTGTGACATGCCTAATAATTCACTTCCTTACTCAAACATTGACACTTCATCAAAAAAAAAAAAAAAAAAAAATTTTATCACATATGTATTTACATCCTGACTCAATCAAAACTTTCTCCAACCCTTAGCAACCTAACAGGAAGGGAAAGGCTTAAAAACAACCCCTACGTCTTGCGTCTTGTGTCTCATTTTCAAAGGATTCGAAAGTCAAAACTTTATAATTCAAATAAATATTTCCTGAATTTGAAAAGCTTGTAAAAAGAGAGAAAGGTTATTGTAAGCTAGTTAACTTATTAGTTTAAGTACTGTTTCTAGAGAAAAAAGAAGCATGTGTTGGAGCTATTGAAGACAGGGATTGTGTAATAAGTTTGGGTGACTAAACGGTGATCACCCCTTTGACGACATGGTCCTTTGGCCGTAGTTTGATGATTGAAACCGGAAAGACAGAAAAAAGGGAGGGAAAACACAAGTCATGAAAGTAGAATTAGGTCTTTTTGAAAGGGAGCCTTTTCTCTTATGTCGTAATGGTTCTACGAGTACCTTATGAACCGTTGGACAGGTTCAGGATATATTGATGTCTCTATCTTTTACTACAACGACTCCCTTAGACCACATGTTCAAAACTCACTCCACCCTCTCCATTCAGCTCCTTTTACTTTTATTTTATTATTTTTTTTGGTCAAGGGACGACAAAAAAAAATATAATGAATAACGAGAGAAATTGACAATGAGATCAAAACAAACGAGCCTGAGAAGGCAAATATATAATAATAGAATTGAACAAAAATCAGTATATTATTCTACTTATCATGAGTCTCATTTTGTCTAAGAATAATCTTGAATAATACTTAAGACGAAATGAAACTTTTTTTCTTGGGATAACTAAGTAGTATGGAAGAAAGTTTTCCTCCAATAGGAGGAAACGAGGAAAGAAAGAGAGAGGAAAATGTCAACTTTCTCCTCCTGACGGAAGTTGTAAGTTGTGTGTGAGTAATTAGAAAGTGATGGGCTTAGGAATTGGTTTTCTAAATAAAAATGATCTCCTCTGCTAAATAAGTTCTTTGGTAAATTAGAATTAGAGAAAGTAGGGAGCGAGTTAGGGAAGAAAGTTTGAATGTGGTTGGGAGGGAAAGTTGTTGGACAGAGATAGACGAGAGGACAGACAGAGATCTGAGATCTAATTTTCTTAAGTGCTCTCAGAGATATCATCTCGTAGCATCCTACCTTCCAGTTCACAACTTATATCTACTACCAGACAATTTAATCGCTTATGCTTTCCAGAACAAACACCACCAGCTTCATCCTCTCCCACTTGTTCATTTTCACTTCAATCTTTTTCTAATATCTTTACAAACGACGACGACGACGACGACGACCCTCCTCAGGCTGCCAAATTGCTAGTAGACTCAAAATCTATTGGGCTAGACTTAGGGAATGACAGTCAATAAGAGAAATGAATCTGAAACTATAATTTCTTCAAAATATCTAAATTACAACTACTGAATATTGAATATTGAATATAATTATTTAAATCTAGAGTGAGAGTAAAGTAGATAAAAAGCAGAGGAAAGAAGATCTAAATCTATAACTGTGTAAAGTATAATTTGATACGGCACTCTTGGTTGAACAAGAGCCACGTGGCACTCAAAGGACCCACCGCACACTCGCCACGTGAAGTCTAAGCCGACAAGGACGGAAGAGATTTAAGTGTTAATCAACTGGGAAATTAGCAAAGTCAGGAATTCAATGGAGAGTAAAATATTTCCTTTTTTTTTGATAAACAATTGTTGTTGGAACAATGAAAATTCGATGAGGTTGGAAGGTACTGGGTAGCTTCTGCTCAAGACTACTTTTCTGGTCACACCCAAAAGAAAAATTGTTCCTTCGGCACATGTACAAGCGACGGTGGGGAACGTCCTTTGGGAAAAATGAGCAGTCAATGTCACACAGTTGAAATTTTTTGTTTGTTTTTTCAATTAAATCCAACAATCTAACGATTCTTCATGGAACATTAAGGATGACAAAGCTTACAAACCTCGCTCTCAAATCCCTGACAAACTCATAAAGTAGAAAATCCTTAAAACTTGTCACTAGTATCTATTAAATTCTTCCACAGTTGAATATATAACAGAAGAATATTATTATTATTATTAGAAATTTTAGTCGTATTAGTAAACCATTACGACATAACAAAAATGACAAACTGTGCAAAAAAATTTTACCTCTTTCTTTGTGTACAGGGCTAACTAAAATTTTAGATCCTTCTTTTCATTACCTTTTCCAAAAACTAAGAAATTGAAGTCAATAGACGTGAGTGTGAATACAGAATTCAAAAATAATAAAATTACCACAAGCAAGGTCAGTTTCATTTTTATGCATGCTTATTATTCATCATTTGGGAATAAAGTTCGAAAACTGTTACATTTAAATTTTCCCTCGCTGGAAATTGACTACCCTTAAATTAGTTTGAAAGTCTATAAAGTGACATACCTGGACTCTTGCTTCCGTAAGATCAATTTTCATGGCAATTTCTTCCCGAGTATAAATATCAGGATAATGCGTCTCCTAAAAACAAACAAAAAAAAATCAAAATTTTATAAATTTTTTTTTTCTATTTTTTTCCTAAAAAAAAACTGGAAATTACCTGGAAAGCTCGTTCTAACTCTTTGAGTTGTGCTGATGTGAAAGTGGTCCGAATTCGACGTTGCTTTCTCTTCTCCGTTAAGACAGAACTTGCATCTCCGCCGTACATTTTGTAACTTAAGCTTGCCGCTGCAAATAAGTGATGGGGAGAGTCTAGAAAAAGGTATTAAATTTCCCTCAGTCAATTAAATACTTTAGTCAATAATAAAAATTGTAGAGTGAGTATCAAATTTAAATATTCACTCCAGCCAGTAAATCAATCTAACTCAATTGTGACAAAATTTTAAGTAGTACTAAAAGTCTGTATTTGAAATCACCTAGCTCCGCCGGACCAATGAGATTTCTTATCTCCAAGCGAAATTAGGTCGCGGCAGAATTGGATTGGGTTAGCATTGTGCCATTAGGTTAAAAATTGCATCAGAAAAGCCATTCCTATTTCATTGTTTTCATTTTTTTTTTTATAAATTTTTGTATTCTAGAGATAGATTTTTATTTTTTGTAAAAGAAAGTTGTCTACTGGGGAAAGCCTTCCATGTTCTTCTGCCATTTGTGTAGTAAAAAAGGCTCTCTACTTTCTCTACTTTCTTCGTCTTGTCTTGCGTAGTTTTGAGTTCATAACTCAAAGACGGAAATGAGAAATGGTCCCTTCGACTTGTGCTGACGTGAAAATTGTCTTCTCGAACAAGAAACCGTCTGGTTCAACTCTTGGACTTTTCCCCTTACACATTTGTCACATTTTCACAAACTGAAAGACGGAGACTGCTTTTCAGACTACACCAATTCTTACAAAATGAAAATAACAACTCTTTTCACAAAGGATTTCTTCAAAAATTGATAATAACTAGTTTTAATAAAGAATCCTTTGAAGTCACCGGAAAATCCGATTCTTAAGATTTTCAACCGACAAAGCCAAAAATCAGAGGAGTTTGGTCAGACTAAGGATTATGAAGATTATATAAATACTCTCGGCTCAAAATAGATTCTTAAATCTACTTATATTAAGATATGAAGAAAATTTTGAAAATATAATTAAGATAATAAAAATACAGGCTTATCCAAACTTTTCTACCCCCTTATATTAGTTCCATAATTTTCAAACTAATTTTCCAAAATTATAGATTTGCCAAGTTAAAATCTCCTATTGCTAAATTAGCTAAAAGATAACACTTTATTTCCTAAAATTGAATTAAATTAATAAGGAACGCCTAAACCTGTCAAATCACTATATTAAAATTCAAAGACTACGACGAGGCTGAGTAAAACAATTTGAATAACACTGTAGAAAAAATAAATAACACAAAACTTATTTGTTTTGATAAAATTTTTAAACTATTCAAAATATTAAATTTAAAACCATTTTGGTGTAAAATATATAATATATATATTATCTACTAATTGAAACCATTTCCGTACAAAACAAAATATTAGCATTCTTCTGAAAGCTGATTTCGCTGAAGTTTATAATTTTAACAAACAACTTAACTTTCGGAATTATCATTAAACTTTGTGAGATTTAATTCATTTAAACTTATAAGAAATCATAAATTAGAAGAAAGGCTTTATTGTATTGTACTACAGATAAAAATTAATAAAGCCAACAAGCATAATGTCAATTTTCTGAAAACTGACTTTTCATCAACGCCAATTCAAAACGGCGGCTTTTAGTTATTGGTTATAGACGCAAAACTGTGAAATTAAGTAACCAAAGTAAAAAAAAATATAAGAGGTTTCAAAAAAATTATTATAAAATAAATTGTTCTTTTGCACTAATTCTGAATAATTGTAATTCTGAATAATATTAAAGGATATTTCAAAGAAATTTCATACACTTTTAGTCCATAGAATTCGAAAATTTAATAAGTATTACCAACAATAGAAATAATAGAAAAATGAAAAATTTCTTTTCAAAAGACTCTAATTTATAAGTAAAATATAGTAAAGAAGAGGTTTGGAAGAGATAAAAGTTGATAATTGAAGTTACCTTGCAAATTCATCGAAGGAAAAGTCTGATGTCGTTGGTCATGTCGTATTCCGGCACATTGCGATCCAGGACCCATTGTTGTCCCTGGATAACAACTTCTAACATTTCCAGCTCCATACCTATAGCCACCCACCTAGAGTGATATTGTGTATTTGAAGATTGATTATAATTGGACTAATTCCAAAGTATAAATGAAATGAGTTGTTACCTGAGCACAGGCAGAGAGGTCAGCGTAATTGGAAAGAGCAGAGTCCATTGAGCCTGTTACTCCAACACCTAAACTTCCAGCAAATGCCTGTGGATCAAAAGATGAGGTCTGATGGTGATGGTTAATATAACTACTGTAGTCCATCTTCTGTTTTAATATTCTTATTATTTCTCTCTTTTGTGCAAATACAGAGAGAACGACCTGGATTTCTTGAAACGAGTTGAGAAGGAGTGGAATTTAATTAAGAGAGTCAACAGACGGCGGGAAAAGAGTGAGTAAAAATTTGTATAACTTTTTATTTCCTTTTCTCCTCTGAGTATGAAAAGTATGATGATGGAAGTTGACACGTCTTGTTTTTCAACTACTTTCACCGTGACAAAATTCAAAACGGAGTAAATTTCATTAGAGAAAGTATAATTATATTTTAGAGGCCACAGTGGCAGTTTTTCACTCCTTTGAGTCGCTCTTTTTGGATTCGTGCTAGTAGAGAAAAGGTTCGAAAAAACTCCTGCCACTGATATAAAACCCAGTCGACGAGGATAACTGAATTTTGTTGTTAAAAGGCTCGCCTCTAATTCAATTTTGAACCATTTCAGGCTTTATAAGATCAAGTATATTTCCAATTCCAGATTCAGCCGACGACCGAAACTACCAGAGTCCGGAACTTGAGGGAGGGATTTAAATGGTTTCTCATTTCCAGGAGGGAGGACCTACATTCTCTCTTCTCCTCCAATCAAAAAACACACCTCTTTTGGATACACCAAAAAATCGAACTAGGACCTCAACTTTTACTTTCTTTATTTTCATAAGATTTTTCATATTTTCAACAGGTTTCAACCCAAATCACCCATTCGTTTCACCGTACTCCTTATTATTACGACTCCATTACACTACATCATTCCCACCACTTACTTTCACAGACGCACTTTCACATGAGCTCATAAACTTTCTCTTCCTCACTTCCGTTTTAGAAAGAATCTCCCACTTCAACAACTTTCCATCTTTTCATTATTACAATTTTTTTTAAACCCTCTTTTCACAATTATATTTATCTCTTTCTTTTCACAAATACACATAACACACAAAATTACTCTACTTATAATATAAAGAAACATTTTTACAAATCTTATGTAAATCTACGCTTAATAACAAGACCAAGATGAAAGTCTTAGCTACAAATGACAAACGTAGAACCTATAACCTGAAAAAATAATAACTTTTTGTTTATTTCTACTGTAGTTAATCAAATGATGTACATGGGAATAGATTTCATAAGTAGTAATTATAATAAAATATCAGAAATAATTAAGAAAGAAAAAGAAGTGACATTATTATTTATATTTTTTGAAGCTAAAATTTTGAAACTTATGTTTCTTACTTTTCCATTTCTNACATGGGAATAGATTTCATAAGTAGTAATTATAATAAAATATCAGAAATAATTAAGAAAGAAGTGACATTATTATTTATATTTTTTGAAGCTAAAATTTTGAAACTTATGTTTCTTACTTTTCCATTTCTAATTCACTGTTGTGTTATTATAAAAGTCTGTATAGGTCTGCTTTCCCACGTCGAGATGNCTAATTCACTGTTGTGTTATTATAAAAGTCTGTATAGGTCTGCTTTCCCACGTCGAGATGATAATTTATAGGGAATTTTTAAATATTTTTTATCTTGTATGTCATTTTGAAAAAGAAAAAAATATATTTGAGTGGGAACGTCAATGTCCCTGTGGAATTAGTTGTAAAGTAAGTCGGGATTGTTGAGAGTATGGGAAAATTGGGCATACGGTAGTTGTGTAGAGTCTGTAAGTTAGTAGGGATAAAAGATAAAAGACAGAGTTGACTTGGGAAGGGATCCTATTAGGAGGGATAACTAATGTAATGGGATTTCCCATGACCTCTTCGAGTCCATGGACCACTCAGGTCATGTCAAGTGGGAATTAGCCACATCCACACCCAAATCAAGGCTCGGACGTGTGTCCAGGACGGCACACGTCTAGTACACAGATTTTCAATAAAATCAATCCCATCACCATCTCACTACTTTCACTTTCTCTTCACTTTTCATCTTCCCTCGTGGTGGGCCCTGTCTTCCAAATATCATTCCTCAATTCATTTAACCTCATAACTCCCGAACTTATCAAAACTTTAGATTTATTCAATATCCAATATGAACTCTCCAACAGACATCCTTCTTCCATCCTTTCATCCCCTTTTCTTCCTCCAGATTATCCCTTCACTCTCAAATCATAGTTACCAATTGGAAGAATTTTACAAAAAGAAACTTTCTTTTGATTCAATTTTTTGTATTATCTCAATCTCACCTTGACCTTTCTTTTTCAAAGAAGTACTAAAGGCCTTTGTAGAAATTGAGAATAGACTATGAGAGTTCAAAAATAGAAGAGATAGGCACTTTCCCTATTTTGACCAACCACTGAATCCAGAAGGAGTTTATTAGGCGTAAAAAAAAGTTTAGGGAGTAGGGAAGATCGGAAACCAAATCAACAATAGCCTCGAGTGTCTCAAGGGTTTTCCAATAATATACCAACTTAATTCTCTACACTTCTCAAACCTTAACCTTATCCATAATGTTTCTGCTCAACTTTCATCAAATTTGTAGCTGGAAGTCAGTTGAATCTTCGTATCACAAATTGTGATTCAGAATCTAGTCCAACTTTTTGTTAGAATCAACATCTAATGGATTTCAGAAAGATTAGCAAAACCTTTTTTCTCATTAGATTTTTTCAATCAAGATTCGTTTAGCCTTATAATTTCTAATTAGAATTAAAAAAAAAAGTTTTAATCAATTATATTATTTCGTAAAATAATAATAATGAAAATATTAAACATGGACGTCTACAGAGTGATCAGGATATACTTTTACATTTCTTCCATCAATTTCACCAAAACGAAGCTAAAAGTGTGCTAATCCATGTCTTTTTCTCTATTTTTTCAAAAATTTGTGAATTAAATTTTCAAAAAATATAGGCACCAAAATCAAAATATTAAGGTAAGTAGAAGGTGTGAAGTTTTCCCAAAATACCAAGTTGTGTAGGAACCACATACAGTCCATATCACTTGCGAAGAAACCGATTTTGAGGGCCATGACTAAAATACTGACAAAAATGCTGACCAATGTTACCGCTTATTTGTAACTTGATCAGCCTTTTCTCGGTCAGCATTTTTTTGGTGAGCATTTTAGTCATGGCCGTCAAAATCGGCCTCTTCGCAAGTGATATGGACTGTACTTAGCAATTCAGAATATGTTAACAAAAAAAAATTATTATTTTTTTTTCTCATTTACTTACCATGTAGAAAACAAATGAGAACAAAAAAATTTCTGTTAACTTATTCTGAATCGCTAGGTAATATACCATTATTGTGGAAAAAACTGTGGGAAAACTTCACACCCTCCAATTTTTTTAAATTTGTGCCGAAGCTTTGAGAAGATTTGACTCACCTTTCTTCACTTTATCCGAAAATGGTAAATAAAACATGGGATTTGTTGGGAGTTAGGATATTACTGTAAGTCAATATGTACTACCCATGACCACGCTTGTGAGTAAGTGAAGTTGACCAACCAAATTATTTACATTATTCAAACATGGGGGCCAAATAATCGTGGAAAGTAAAAAAAAAAACACATCTTTGCTTCATAATTCTTGCTCGCCCTTGGACCGAATTCACATTTTTTCCTTTCTGGAGAAAGTGAAGAATAAAAAATAAATATATTTTTCTTCTAACTTTATCCTGCTCACCCTGTATAAGATCTAAGAGTAAGAGTAGGAGTAAGTTCCCATAAGTTGTAGGAATCTATAATAAATCATCCTAGGAGGGAAAGTCTCTCTATTCCTAGTCGAATGTGTAGGAAACTCCGTTCAAGTGTCTCTCTATTGTTTTTGGTGGTTGAGTGAGGAAAAAGAGACAAGACAAGATAGGGAGAAAGTAGGGAGAAAGTAAAAGTGACGAATCAAGCAGAGACAGTTTGGCGAATTAATTTTTCCGAGTAGGATATCATTTATTCATGATGCGAGGAGCATAACTCTGATTAAAGTTACAGGGGGCAAAAAAACGGGGGGTTTGTTCCATGGAGACGTCAGACAGATTCTATTATTCCCATCATGACCATTTTCTAATTAAGACCCAAATACTACATGTTCCTCATTCTAAATTTATGACATGCTCTCTCCTCCCTCCCATCCATCCCATCCCTACTTAACCCAACAAAACAAAGAATTTATACACACCGATCACTTGACTTTCTACACCGCCTTCAAATACTTTTATCCCACTAAGAGGGAGGAAATTTTTGAATATTCAACTCAAACATTACCTTCCTAATATCTTCCTTATTTAGTAATTAGAATAATTGACAAGTTGAGCTTAACCCTGGAATTACTCTTCCACTACTATCTTCTCATGCTAACTATCTAGTTTCCAAACTTTGAGCCCTTCATTCTAGACTAGAGAAAGTGAAAATAGAAAGATAGGAAAGGTTGGATGTTGGATCCCTGGAGCGAGTCTACCCTCTCTCTCTTTCTGTTTGGTTAACTAACGAATAAGCGTAAGATGAAAATCAAGTTAGGACTCGGAGAAAGTCAACTGTGTGACTTTATGTTGACATTTGAGGAGACGCCGATGGGCAAGACACTGAAAACTAACCAATCCTCATTCAGCTGAGGCTTTCAATCGATTTTCTTCACAAAAACTTTACAAAGAAACTAACCTCATGGGATTTTCTTTTTTGGAATTAATTTCAAAGGAATCCTCTAATTCTCTTCACTACTTTCTCCTACTTTCTCTACTCATTCCCATTAACCCTTTGCTAGAAGAATACTTTCCATTAACTCCCATTCCTTTCCTTTCCATTCAGTTAGATTTATAGGCAGAAGAATATTCAATTTATATCAATACCTAACAACTACCAACATATACAGTCTTTCAAAAATTATCTTTAATAATCTCTACCAGAAATGAAACAATTGAGGCCTAGGAAGATCTTTTTTGACGACTCATCTTATAAAACTAGTCTGCACTTCAAAAATAAGTACAGGGTGTTCAAAATAAAACGTTACTGAAGAAAGTAGCTTTCACTCAGAAACACTTGAGACATCCTTTTAGCTGGCGCTAAAGTCATAAAAGTGGAGGGAGTGTAGCCAGCATCAGTGTTATAAACATACCCAACAGTTAGGCTCAGGTCTATAAAACTACGACAACGTATCAAACCCAATTACAATTACTCTTCAAATATAATCGATTAAACATTACAGTAATTGGTTGCTTGTAATTATAATTGTGTAATTGACAATCACCTAATTACGTAACTGTGTTATTGACAATCACACAATTACGTAATTGTTCAAACTATATATCCATACTTTTTTGATAAACATTCAGGCCGACAGTTTTGCCTGCCCAAGTCGCCGTTAATCTCGGTTGCTCCCTAACTGCCAAAGTGAAGTTATTTGAAAAAAAAATAATTGAAGAAGAAAATTTGTTAATTATTAAATTTATAAATTTAATAAATAAGAATTTAAAGTGATGGAAAGTCTATACGGTTAAGCTCACAGATCACAAGGACAACAATGTTTTTGCAAAATCCATCCAGCTCTTGCACGTCTTGTAAGTCCCTTACAACCGAATCAGCATTTTTGTTTTACTGAATATCTAAAATATCTTTCTTAGACGCGAAACTTCATTTCATTGAACCAATGTCATAATCTTATTTTGTAAACGGTGGAAGTCACTTATTGGTATCTGTATTACACGTACTATTTATATTTTATGTTGGGTTTGTTTGATTTTTTTNGGTGGAAGTCACTTATTGGTATCTGTATTACACGTACTATTTATATTTTATGTTGGGTTTGTTTGATTTTTTTGATAGTTTTTATTTTGTACTTAAATGTAAGACAACTTCACCCAACTGCCACAGATAGTGTAATTTGCTGGATTCAATCAATTTTGGTGAAAGTCGGAGAAAATCAGTAACGTTTTATTTTAAACACCCTGTACATACTGTATGGAGAAAGTCTTAAAAGGCATGTATAAAGAATTAGGGGGTTGGAAACCCCTTATATAATTCCATTCTAACTCATATCAAACTCACCTCCTTCATGTGTACTTATTTTTGGAATCAGGGTATAAGTAATTGTTTGATAAATGTTATTAAAGTACAATAAACCTCGGATAAGCTGAATCCAGAAGGACTGGAATATTTGGTTCTTGGTAGCCAAGATAAAACCCACGTAATATGTGTACCAGGACCGCATAAAAGTGGTCGTTTTAACCGGGAATCTGCTTAACAGGGTTCGGCTTAGGCGAGGTTTACTGTATATATTGATTAATTTTATTTTATTNGAATCTGCTTAACTGTGTTCGACTTAGGCGAGGTTTACTGTATATATTGATT
Organism: Holacanthella duospinosa; assembly: GCA_002738285.1. NCBI lineage: Eukaryota > Metazoa > Arthropoda > Collembola > Poduromorpha > Neanuridae > Holacanthella > Holacanthella duospinosa. The sequence goes on along the minus strand of NIPM01000049.1, from coordinate 184,885 downwards.
AATTTTATTTTATTGACAACCAGGGAACTTGGCGTCACTTTTGAAGAAAGTTAAAGCTAGAACCGTCCTAATTTGTTGAAACAGATTGTATTTTAGCAACCACATTGTTCTAACTTAAATCAACATCAATGGAGTTAATTTTCTTCTGTAAATTGAAAATTGATAATAACGACACCTGAGACAGAAGGGATGAACTAGGTAAAACGTGTTTCCTTTGGTTGTTATTGTTGTAAGCAACAATAGAGAATCTAACGGTTTCAACTGCAAAGGAGAAGAGGGAAGGGACCCTTGAGGTATACCCTTCGAAGACTTCTAAAGGTTCACTAACTTTTATTTAGTCTCAACAGATGGAAGGGCCACAGCTAACAACAAACTTAGAAGACGCTTCATTTCTGACGCAACAAACTTGCCGCAAAAAAAAATTTGCGGGGAAGTGAACTTATTATTAGGTTAGAAAAATTTGGATTCTTTTAAGGTTATTGACCGACAACTCAGTGTATTTAAAAAAAAAAACTAAGTTTTAAATGTAGGTTTTAGAAATTTATTAACTTTTTTTTTTTTTTTTTTTTTTTTTTTAAAAAAAAAANAGGTTATTATTTTATTCAGGTTTTCTCATTTGCATATTACGAAAAATTGGCGACGTGTCGCTTTGCTTGGGTTTGCATAGTAAAGTAGTGGCAACGAGTTATTAATCGAATTGTTGTTTTAAAGAATCAAACAAAGCCCACAGCCAAAGAGAAAATTACATAAAAAATATTTTTCCATATTATTTTGAATTATCATTTGTTAATAATTGGTGGAAGTATTTAATGCTCATCGTATCCAGTTCAATTGAATCTTGTAATGCTTGTATATTTCCAGGAAAATATGCCGACTAAATTGATTTCCGGTACTGGAACCAAAGAGCAATATTTCATACTGTATTTCTAAAAGAATAAATTCTAAAAATAAGTTGAATTCAAATAGCGACAAAGTAGAGTAAAATGAAAAGGGAAAGCCTGTAGCGGAAGGTAAGATTCGCTAGATATTTCAAAGGCTCGAGCTAAGGAAGTACTTATTTGAAAGAACGGAAGAAATAGCTTGAAGGGTGATGGGTCCGTTTAGATTTTCAAATTTTTATTATAGTAGTTGAGGAGGGTCCAGAGTCCCTTTGTGTCTCCTCTGTTGATACTTCCAATGAAATTGGACTTGTGGCCAATGAAATGGTGATCCTCAACAAAAACGATATTCGACTCGTCTTCAAGGAACTTCCTAAAGGACTTGTCTAAAGAAACGACTTCGAATAAAAGACCCCCCTCCCCCCTTCTCAAAAGAAAGCCCTTGCGCCCATAACCTCTATTGATGGATTTCTTTTCAAAATCAGGACGAAAAGGATCTCTTTTCAAACAGGATTTAAAAGGAAACGCGTGGCTCAAAGATGCATTTTCTTGAGACTCCTTTAGGATTTCCTGAGTCACCTGGACAAACTACAGAGTTGAGTCAGAATCCTGGTCACCAGAACCTTCTCAAAGTGACGTGCTATTGAACAGTGCATCATTTCCTACCACCAGGTGTACATTTTGATTATAGAAAGTATAATAGCGATAGTAAGCGTAAAAATTCTTTCGTAGGACACTCGTTCGATTATTCCATTGGCCCTCACATCACCGTCAATCCCTCTCCGAACACTCGCCCCGTCAAATCTTTTTGATTATTTTCCTTATTACAATGAAAAACTTTATGAGTTGATATAAGCTATAGTTTAATTGACCAGAGGATCCAGATGACTAATTTCTGGTCTGCAGAAGTACTACAGTATAAAATATTTATAGGGCATGAGGTGATAGTTTATATCGGAGAGAAAAAGTTGTAGAAAATTAAAAAAAAAAATTGAAGGACAGCTGGATTGAATTGTATTTGTAAAGGTGAAGACAAGAAGTCTTCCTGAGGGTATCGGACACTTGATACTTCCCCAGTCGTTGGATAGTATAAATCCAAAAGGACGTCTGAGTTGCAGAGACGGATTTAAAAGACCGAGAGAAACAAAAACAGTGAGCACGAGTCCTTCAAGACATTGACCTTCTTATTGTTATTACACAACAGAAACCTGCTAATCACTTTTCTCTACTTGTACTTTTACTCATTTACCAGATGATACCGAAGGTAGTACAGGTACACTGCCTTTGGCAACTAATTGAGTCCAGTTCTACGAATTTTATAATAAATACGAAAGCCCCGGAGCCGGAAATTGACCTCATTGGTCAGTTGAAGAACGAGAGTCAGGAATCATCATTTCTGCATGCCATCCATTTGCAATATGTTCCTTCTTCCTATTTATATGTCATGTGGATTTGGTAGCATTTACGAACATGTTATAAATTAAAAAATCTCATTTAATTTTATGTACTACGCCGGATATGAATTTAGAGGAGGAGCTTATTCTTCTAACTACCAATATGCTCTTAAGCATATTCAACTTTCTCAAGAAATTGAGTGAAGGCAAGTCAGTTTTTCTTCTTACACTGTTAACTTGTAACAGTACAGTCAGGAAATAAGGAATTTTGAAAATTCGGTTAATTTTATTATTATATATTTTTATTTATTATTTTTATTTTCCTCTGATGAAGTCCAATTTCCAAAAATTTTCCCACAATATCCCTTCTAAGGTTGGAAACTCCTCAAGTCCGGTATCATTCGAGATTCACTCTTGTCCGTTAGTCTGAAATCAGGACATGTGTTTTTTTTATGTAAAAGATTATGAATTGTCATAGGAGAATATTGACCGAAAGGGTTGGAGTAAAAATAGATTTGAGTAGAGGGATTCCCCCCGTCCCTAGCATAAAGGGTTCATTTTCCGTTGGGTTTGATATATTTTTTGGTAGTTGGAGTAGACCGGGAGTTGACAATAGGAAAGTCTGGTAGGATTTACCTGTAGTAGTAGACTACTGATGAGTACATGAGTTGGGACACCTGGCCTGAGTCCGTGTCCCGTAGGAAGGTTAGACAATAGGTGAGTTCTCTTAAGTCCCTTGGAACGGGGGGACTTGGAGTTGTAAAGGTAGTCTGAGGGATCCGTCTCATCTCGACAACAATAATAAAAGTGGCAGCTGATTTCTTTACCTGAGAATAAAGTCATATTAAAAGGTTTTTATTTTGAAATAGGATTGAGTAGGAGCCACGTTGAGACTTGTCGAGAACTTTAGTCGTGTGCCTACCGTTCTCTGGACAGGACGGACGCCTGCGTCTTCTGACTTCTTATACCTTGTAGACCAAGCACTTGTTGGTTCAAAATCTTATCACTGACCGTTCCAGTTCTAGCAAAATTCATACTGACAGGAGAATACTTTGAAACAGAATGCAACCAAAAGTTATGCTGAGTGAGGAAGTAGTGACGGCAGAGGAGACGCCACAAGATTTTTATTGCGGATCACAAGTTCCAATTTTGGCAGAACTTCTCTGTTCGGAGTCACCTATTGACGAGAGTGACGAATCAGAGGATCCAGTGACTTCAGTCAAGTCATACTTTGATCCAGTGCTTCTTCATCATCCAGAAGTTTTGGATAAGCTCAAAGTACTTGAAGCTCAGAACCGTCAACCACGAGACTATTTTCAAACCAATCCACCCGATGAAATTGTTCCATATATGAGAAAAGTTGTCTCCATGTGGATGCTCGAGGTATGAACTTTATCTACTTTTACTCAACTTTTTTAGAAATTTAGAAGTAAGACGTGTAGTGTAGTGTGAATAAAATTTTTTTTTTTTTTTTTTTTTTTTTTGAAATCCTACAATTAATTTGGATATTTTTTTTTATTCGTAGGTTTGTGAAGAACAGTCTTGTGAAGATAACGTCTTCCCATTGGCTGCTGCACTGTTGGATCAATTTCTTGGAAGTACCAAAATTAAACCACAACAACTTCAACTCGTTGGATGTGTTTGTCTACTTCTTGCTTCTAAAACACGTCAAGAAAGTCACTTTTCCCTTCAATTGCTCTCCTGGTATACAGAAAACAGTGTTTCACTCCAAACACTTATGGTAAGAATATTAAAATTTTTATTATTATTATTAATTAGTTGTCTAAAATTAATAAATAATCAATACAAACCTGTTCACAACGTCTTAAAAAATTGACTAATCAAAACATACCTAATATAAAATTAACGTGAAAAAATTTTCAAAAAACTTTCACCTTGAACTTTTTCTTTTGTTGTGATTCACTCGTTGAGAAAAAATTGAAAATGATTTTTACAGAAATTTTTAATATTGTTGTGAATTCAACTTGTTAGAATATTGTACAGGTAGGAACTAATCAAAAATTTACAATAAGAATTTTGATATTAGTTACTGGAAATTGAACAATTGTTGATTTTCTTGATTGGTAAAATTTGTTTTTATTTTCATTCTACTCGAAAATCATTTTTTAAATTCCAAACTTATTCTTTTGAATCTGAATCTGTGAAATTCATTTATTTAAATTTTTGGAAAAAAAATTTTTTTTTTAAATTTAAACAAATATTGAATACAAACTACTTTTCATCTTCTGTTGTCACAACTTTCACTCCCACTTTCACTACTTGAATTGACTAAAAACTTATGACCGAGGTCATAGTTTGAATAATCGTTATCCAAGTTTTCCTCCTCCATATTAGATTCCTCTGCTGCAGAATATTTTTTTTGTATTATTTTTTATCTCATTTAGCTTAGCTGTAATTAGACTTTCTGTCTTTTACCTGAGGAATAGCATGCGTCAGCGATCATCCATCCTCTTGCCTTCCTATGAAAACCTGAAAAGTCAATTTCCCCTTGGTTTTGAAAACACGAGTTTCTTGGTAGTCGTTTTAGTCAGACGTCCGTCGGAAGTAAGGAATTAACAAGCTGGGAAAGAAAGGAAACCTATAAAGGGGGTACTTTAAGGGCAATATTTCATTTTCAACTCTCGGAGACGGCCAACACACGATCCAAGCTCAAATGACCCACTCAAAGGGATCATCATTTTTGAAATTCCTACACACACTCAATAGCTGAAATACAAAATTGAATTATTTACAAACAAGAGATTCATAGGAGTAAAACTATTAAAGTTACATCAGAAATTTTTTTTTCTTTTGGGCAAAAAATTAGAGAAACAGGTGTGGAAGGATTTGAATTTGTTAATAATTTCTGTAGAAATTCATCATTTTTGAGTCTCAGGTAGTCAAATTAGTGCATTCATTCATTTGAAATGAATGAAAATGCAGAATGATGGGAATTAGAGGGGTTATTGACCGGAAGTGGAAGGAAGAGTCAAAGGGGTGGAGTACCTTAGTCTAAAGACAAAAACATCCAACTCTCACTTTCATTTTCATTGTTGTAAGGGTTCTTGCCATTTCAGCAGGATGAGATGAAGGATAATCAAGATTATGATTAACAGAACCACGTCAAGTCTTTTAGTGGATCCTTTACAACATTTACATAACCGAAAGTTTACAAGAAAAATTAAAAAAAAAACGACAACAGGGCCTCCATCCCATCTGCCACGGTTATTCAATTTCCTATTTTCGTAAACCGTATGTGTAGTAATTAAGGTAAGGAAACAGAAGCAAATTTCCTGATTGGGCGATAATATATTTTCAATATGGTGTGAATAAATACTTTGAGTTAAATCCCACGGCGAAGATAGGGTACCCTTAGAAGAAAGCAAGAAAGTCAGCCGAGCTAGATGTTTGTTTTTTTTTTCTAAAGAAAAATTATACACATTTCTATACAGATTTCACATGAGAAAAGTATACCCTTCCCAGGGTCTTTTCAGAAAAGTTTCAATTCAAATCAGTTCAATCCGATCCAGAGAATTTTTTTTTGTCTCTCTCTCTCTCTGTTAGTCTAGATGACATTATTGGGGAAGGACCGTTTTAAAATGAGATTCCCAGAGTCTCTTTTTCTTTTCGGTAGCTAGCCCTTATGATGAACTCAAGGGTAGAAGAGAGAAGCCCTGGGATAGAACTGGAACAATGGACAACCACTAAGGAAGTCGAGGAGAGTCCCGGTTTGTTAGGAGTTCCACAGTTGACGACATGATGGGAACTTTTCTTTTTCCAAATAATAGTTGAAAAAAAAAAGTTTTTCTTGGAACGAATTTTATAAAAAGGACATTGATGGTCTTGGGATGATAATAGGGATGGGTGATTTGGTCCCATTGTCTGTATTGGGTCAGATGGAGTGACCAAGTAGAGGGGATGAGGTCAGAAGGGGTGAGAACTACTCACAACTCCTCCAGTTTCTGATGATGAGTCAAGGAAAAGCGACTGTGAGACATGCAATCCAAGTGAAATGAAAAGGAAATCAAGCTAATTACGATAGCACACCTGGTTTCCTTTTTCATGGTTGAGGGTACTCATGGTATACTGGAAAAAGTAGTGGCAGTGCTACGCAACGGCCCGTTGCCTTCTTGTCATTTATCTCCAGAGGAAGTGGATCGTCTTGGCAGGAAGTTTGGAGATCCACACCACTGGGATTGGTCCTTATTTTATATTATTTTTTTATGATTAAGGGTCTTTTAGAGGATCCCTTTGAGAAAAATTTAAAATGTTTTCTAAGGATGCCGTGACAATTTTAAATAAAAATGTGAAACTTTTCTTTCTTTTTTTTACATTTTTTGAATTTAAACTAAAATCCACATTGATTCATTCAACCTTAACTAAAATATGTACTTCTTACTCTATGAGTAGCATCTAAGAAGACAGGATCTGAGTTTCCGTTTTTCTTAATTATTCTTATTCTATCCGGTCCTACATCCGAACGTTTTATAATTTATAGTCTCTGATTATTCTTTTTTATTGTCATTTCTAGACATGGGAGCTCATGATCCTGTCCCAACTTGACTGGGACATCAACATCGTGACAGCCACAGATTTTGTTGACTTTCTCTTGGCCCGAACAACCACCGACTCCAGCCCTAACCACAAAAACACTCAACTCATTCGAAGACATGCAATTACTTTCATCTCACTCTGTTGCACAGGTAGGTCTTAATTTAATCATTTTCTACAAAAAAAAAAAAAAAAAAAGATGAAAATCCAGTTAGTTAAGGGTTCTTATAACTTTATTTTTAAAGGATCAGATTTTGAAAAAAGTTCAAAATGATCCTCACGTTCTCTGTAAGGTTCCATAAATCATAATTCGAGCAGAAACTACTCTCATTCCTGCCCCAGGTTTCTCTTCCATATAGATCAAAAATTTCTCACGTTTTTTCCGTTATTAGGACGAGTATGAATTAGAATAGGAATTAGTTCGCTTCAATTTATTTTCAGTATACCGAGGGTAACTAGACGGGTGTGAATCTCAAAAATTTTAAAGAAAAAAAAATGAATAGAAAAATTAAGGAAAAAAGGTAGAATGTGAGAAATTTTCCCAAAAAATTAGGAAAGTAGAGTTGGCTTTTGATTTTATTTAGAAAATTCTATCATCCCTTTAGTAAATGAAAGGGTTGGAGTTGGTGTGAAAATTTGATTTTTCAACCCTGAAAGAGTTAAAAAATCATTCTTTTTGTAATTTGTGAGTTTAATAAAAATTCATTTTGTTATGAAAGAAAACCGTTAGAAAAAACAAACAATCTATTCTGCCGTGAGAGTGACCTAATAAGAGAGGTTACCAACCATTGCTACTGGGGTACATAAATTAAAGCAAAGTCCGAATGCAAAATCTTGAACTCATTGTAGAGTCCTGAGAAAGTTGAAATTCAGGTTTTCACCCGGGTCTTTGTCCCTTCCTGTTCAATTTCCAGGGTTGGAATAGTAATCTTTGGAATTATAAAAGAATTATATCCATTGGGAAAGAAAAGTTTCAAAATCCACACCTGAGGACGTCCATGAAGAAAAAAAAATTTTTTTTTTCTTTCTAGAAATCTATATTCCTTTTGTTAAGATATGATTTATTCTATTGAATCTTTCGCTCCTGGGACTAGGACAACCTTTTTTCTCTTCTTTCCATTGTTGAATATTACCAAAAAAAAAGCCTCAAGACGTGATGAATTGTAGATGTTAAGAAGGTGAAAGAGAACCGACATGGACTTATTTTGAGGTATAAGGGTACCCTGGCCTCCTCCAAAGGCACACGTCGCACGTGGAAAGATTACCAAAATTACGTATCTTCTCAATGGGCCTTCCAAGGGGTTCCTACTTCTACGGCTCCCTAAAAACTATCAACTTCATTCAATCTTAAATTACATTACACTTTTTATAATAATTTTGCATTTTCAACTAATTCCCAACCTTTTAGCTAAAAATCACTTTCAAACAGTTCATACAGTTAATTCTAAAAATTTTGTACAGATTTAAAAATATTTTCAAATCAAAAATAAAATTTTTTTTATTCCTTCATATCTTAAGGTCTAGTCCCTTTACATTTCCTTCAATTTTACCCTTAACGTAAATGTTTGAAGAGATTTTTTTTTTCATAAAAAAAAACGGTAATAATAATAAATTCTTCCGTGAGAAAACGTATGTACTGTTATCCAGTGCTCGAGGCTCGAAGGTACGGTGGTATATGAATCCAAGACACTTCAGGTACGGTGTTTCCGTCCATAATTTAGAATTAATTCAAAATAAAATAAAAGATCAATAAAATTCAATATCCTCCTGGGCGTCATTGACCGATATTTTCAAAATAATCCGGCCATATTGCTTCGAGACAAAAAAAAATTATTTTTTTTTTGAAATACCGTTTCTAACTTATTAGTCACCACTGGTCAACAATAGAGTAGTGGAAGGAAACCGCTGGCACGAGTGCGAGGAGAAAGTGTGTAACGGATATCCTCTTTAAGTTCATCACCTGAAAAATGTCCCTTCTAAAGGACCAATCAAAAACTTCCATCTCTTCTGTAATCAGAGAGAAAGGCACGCGAAGAGATTGGAAATTACTGTTAGAATTCTAACGCTCAGGTGTTTAAGTACTCACTTTCAGGTTCAAATTGTGTGTATTTGAAACAGGGGGTACTTTTGCATGATTCATACAACAACAAAAAAGAAAAAAAGGGGGGGGGGGAAGGACTTGAATAATGGAAATAATAAAATTCAGAACAATACATTGCATTGCTCTGTCGAATAGACTTCAATAATTTATCCATATGGACAGAGTACACGAGGGGGAAAGTTTTATAGTTCCATCACAGCCACCTGGACATCCTTTCGATCAAATTGATAGGGAATCTGCGGAAATCTTCAAAACCCTAAAAAAAACAACTTTATTTTATCCCTAACCCCAACTGACCTTATATTACCCATAGTACTCATATTTTGACCTCTCTTGTTTGTTCAAATTCATTTCCAACAGACGTTGGGGGAATTATATTGAAAATTAGAGTTTTCTTGACTAACAGCTCACGGTAGAAGAGTTTTCTTATGACAGTGTGATGACCTCTCAAAGATCTCTTCTTGACCCTATTCCAATGTGGATTTAGGAGATTTCAAAGATCCCAGATGGAGTGGAGATGAAAGTGACGATGGTAGGGCCATAAGGATGGTGACAGGTGTGTCTCTGACTCTACCACTAATAAGCTCTCCATCAATTCAATTATTCTTATTCCATCCTATCTTAATTGACACACTTTTTTGAGACCATCTGAGTATTTGTTCCTGTAATTGAAGCCTTGTATTGCCAACTAATCCCTTTGGTTGGAATTTCCTGAAACTCAAGTCTATAGTTAGTAATGATAATATTAGGAATACTGACATAGTTTCAACAATACAAAACACTAATTCCTCCCGGGTATCACATGGAACCGTTTCCAACTGTTCAAGAGTCATGAACTGGAACTGGTAGAGTTGTTTGGCAAGTAGTACAGAGTAACCGTTGGTCATCGTCTCCCTTAGTCCTTACTTTTCCTGACATGTGATTATCAAAAGGCATAGTTTGAGTTGTTACTGCCTACTCCCAAGTACTTGTTAAATACTTGACACAGGGTAGTCAGAACGGGAAGTAAAGGTTCTGGAAAATTGAAAAATGGTAGCCAGGTGTGGAATGAAAATGAAACCTAATCAGGCTGATTTCATCAAGTCAATTGTTGTTACCATAAATTTTGAGACTAGTTGTTCTTGAAGATAATCTATCTAGATCCCTTTCAATGCAAATAATACGAAAGGGAACTGTGTGTATGTACTACTTGAGGAACTAATTTCAGGGGGTACTTTGAGTCAAATAAATATCTATTAGTCATATCTGTTCCACTCCTCAAAACCATGTATTATTTTATTCAATTGGAACAAATATTGTACTGGTGACCTGATTAATCATCACCATATTTACTTCCTCTTTACCAATAATTTACCAAACAATTTTTTTATTAAATCCAATCAGGAAGATTCGACACTCATTCATTGAGCTTTTTTTTTACAGAACCCAGATTTGCAACATTGAGCCCATCACTTGTCGCCGCTTCTGCCATCTATACAGCTCTCAAAGGGATTGGACAAGAAGATGTAGAAATGGCCTCAAGGTTGGCTAAAATGGCGGAAATTGGTCCTGACCAACTCGTTACTACAGCAACATCTATTGAGCAAGTAATCTCTATTGAGTTAGCAGGAATTGAGCAGACTATGGATAGAACAGTGACCAAGACCTCGTCACACGGTGGTCCCCTCATATCTACAACTCCCCAACTCCCACCTTCTCAAACAAAATTTTCAGCCTCATCTTGTGGTCACTTTTCATCTTCTTCCTCACTCACTCCTACAGATGTCCAAGACATACTCTGTTAACCGCCATCCAGGTCTATAATTACCCTCTTCGCTTAAAATAATGAAAGATTAATTTTGAACCAATAATTGTTTTTTTATTATAAATTTTTCTAAACAAATTTTATTTTATTTTTTTGTAACTTGATATCATGTACTTTTGATTTCATTTACCGTCTCTTTCATTAAGGATTACGGCTGAAGAAAATTCAAATTCAACCAATCAGAGCGAACAAAATCTAAAAGCAATCCAATTATGATTTGACTGAATTTGAAATTTTACCTTTTCTTGAGACTTTTTTTTATTGAATTACCCGGTACATTGAGTCTTGTTACAATTTCTCAACCTTATTATACGTGTGAGTAATTTCTAATTCAAAGAATTTGATCTCAATTTTTTTTAAGTGAACGGATCTCTTGTGGTTTATTCACCTCCAATGGGGTACTTCAAGTAATGCACCAAAAAAATTCAAAAATTTAAATTCCACCAATCAGATTTGAATATTCAAATTTGATTTGAATCTAATTATTGGAGAAATTTAAATTTTAGAATTTTCATGGGGCAACTCTGTTGAAAGACCCTGTATTAAATATCTTTTATATTCAACTATCTTTTTGAACTTCTATAATTGTATTTATATTTAAATCTATTTTTTTTTGCTAAAAAAAAAACAAGTAACTTTCGCACTACACCATAATGTGCCTCTCAGGAACAATGATGTTATAAAAATGTACAAAATAATTAATTGTTAAATTTAAAATAATGTAAAAAGTTGAGTAGTTAGTATAGTTTTAAGAACCTGAAGCGTTCGAATAAGCTTTAGACTTCGATTGAATTTCTCCAACCGGTATTTCCCAAATGGCAGAAAATTTTGAGCCAATAATCCAAAGAGGAATGAACACAATTCTCTAGTCGCACAATTTAGATTTGTATTCAATTAACTCTTAAATTAAGAATAAATTGTATGATTTCTTACTACCAGAAACCTATCAATTCCTTTACGTTATGTTTTGTTTATTTTTAACTCTTCTGTCTTAGACTAAATCAGTACATCACACATTCTAGGAAAATGAACATATGATTTACAAAATAGAAAATAAACTCTGTGGATGAGAAACACAATAATAGTTAAACTACACATTCTGTTCGCTGTGAACGTTTTGGACCAGAGTCAACTCTTGGTGGAAACTACATAGAAATAATAATGGATTGAAAATTGAATTAATTTTTTTTTCTTCAAATTTTGAAAAATTCAATTTCTTTACCTCAAACATGAAATCTTCATAGCTTGATTCCAAGAACTCGGACGGGATTAAATCCCCGTTGCCGTTCCAGTTTTCACAGCCGGAGATATTTGAATTCGCTAGTGCCTATATAATATTATAAATTAATATGAATCAAAATGTAAGCAAATGTTACTGAAGTAACATAACAAGTTTAATAATACCTCAGGCGATGCATTCATTCGATATGGTTCCGTTCTGAAAGCAAATTCCGAAACATGTTCCATGGAAACATTATTGACAGAATCCAACTCAGTTGGGATGAGAACTGGTTCATTTTTAGATACAATTGGATGTGGACCAAATACAAGAAGATTTGGCAAGTAAGGCATGTAATAACAGTCACCTATGGTAAAAAACAACTAAGGATTAGCTATATGTGAACCATACCTGATTAAATCTCTCAATTAAAGTAAAAAAAGAATTTTTTTTTCACCATCGCGAGGTGTCCCGCTGGGGCGAAGACCCAGCGGAGTGTCCGTAGTACCTGATAGTTCCAGGTTATCAGGTATGATGTGAACTGGAAGTTATTAAGGTTATGACTTACATTGAACTCCATTTGAAGCTAGGATTGGTCCGTAGTTTGAATTAACGAGTCTAATTCGAACAGTTTTTCCTGCATCATTGCCATCCATTTTAATTTCTTTAAGTCTCTCCAATGGGACTAAAATCTGGATGTCATGAAGGTGAAGATGGACGTCACCTTCTCGAGAATCCGGAATACCAAATAGGAACCATGTCTCTCCCGTTGGAGGAATTGGCAATGTGATCACAGTATCCGTGACATCACTGAGGCCATAGAATTGATTCGCTTTAGGCACGATGCACTCTTCACTCCATTGAATCAATGCGTGGACACCATGTTTGCTTGTTATCATGGACAATTTTGACACATGATCATCAACCACTGAAATAAGACCAAGTTATTGGTACTAAATTAACAAATAAAAAAATTGCGTCAAAATTTAAAATTCTTACCTTCCAGCGGAGTTGGAGTATGTACTCCTCTTCTACCTTCAACATCATCACTTTGTGGTGGAGCACTAATTGCAGTTCATTTATAATTAACACATTATCGCAGCTATTTTAAAATAAAGTACAAATGATCGCTCACCAGGGTGTTTCTAATTGCTGGAAAGGTAAATCCAATGATGCAAGAGGAGTTCGAATATGACAGGGTTTGCAATTATAAGGAGAAAATCGATGACGCTTGTAGTGGTTCGGCTCTGTTCTGTGGTTCAAACATGCCAATTCCTCATCTACAGAAGAGTGCCCTTGCTCGGCTGGCTCCAGAAATTGTTCATTGTCAGGGCTAGGTGTTTGGGCTATATCATCCACTGCATGACTCATGGGTATTGCTTCCTCGACCTCTTCAATCTCCAATCCTTCTCCAATATCAGCAGTGTAGATCTCGCAGTCTTCCCTCAAACTCAAATCCAGTTTTATGCTAGAACTTCGACTTCTCTTCTTGGCTTTAGTTTCCTGTCTAGTAGTTTTCGTTTCCTGTCACAAAAAAAATAATCCATTAAGAAATAACTCTAGCTACGATACTTTTCTCACGCACGCGCTCTAGGTGAGACTATTAAAGGAATTTTGTAGCCTACCCTTTCAGGTCTTTTTCGTACTTCATGACCAGTGATAGATCCACTGTTGAAACGCTTCCAATTCATCAAGGATACTCGTGGACGCAGACGAGACCGAATATCCATGTTCTCGATGTCATTGTCAAGAAGAATAATTTTGGAAGTAATGCAAACACAACCAAATAAGCAACGAAGTTTTCCACAGTGATTTCGAATAACCTGATCCAGTTGAAGAGACTCGCAAACGCAACCCAATCGGCAATGATCCAAGATACATTTCTTATCTTTCACCTTATCATTGTTAAAAGATTCCTTTTGTCTAGTAGTATCATCAAAACGTGTGTCGTCGCTCTGAATGTCATCTGGATCAAAGCAAATTGGAATATCAACTTCTCTGATATACTTGCCAGCAAATTTTCGTAAAAACTCTTCAGTTGGAACTGAGGCATGCTCATCCGGAACTTTAAGGGCTGTCAATACTGCTTTCTGTTCAGATATTACCTCCACGTCTAATTGCTCACTCTCTATGGACGAAACCGTACTGTCCTTTCGTAAAAGTCTGAGTTGCGTCAAACTCGAGTTTTCTACTAGTAACTCAAGTGATGTTGATGCCTCAGGTAACGAGAACATTCGAGACGTTGCCTCTTGATGTGTGAAATTCTTTTCAGGTGTGATTGCAAGCGTCAGGATTGGTTTTTCAGGTGACGGAAATGGAGAAATTGAAGAGTTTTTGTCAGGTGAAATTGGTTCCAGAGTAGGAGCTGGAGAAACTGACGGCGGAGTTCCCTGCATTCCCATGAACTCTTTCACAGACTGTCCTCCTTCTCGAAAATAGCGCCCCATATAATACTTTAGGAGTTGTCCACTGAGTCCTTCAAACGCAAGCTCTTCCGTAAGAGTAAGACCGGTACTGTCTGAGGTGAGCTGGTCTGCTGGATACATAAAATGTTCCTTACTGAGATCAGAAAGTTGGGATTCAGGAGCACCAGGTTGAAAAATACTAATCTGTGTAGTATGCTGAGTTTCATCTAGAGCAGCCTGGCTTTGGTTCTCTGCCCCAAATGGCCATCCGTCAGTTTCATAATCATTGAGCTCGATGATGTTTTCTGAACTATCTAAATGAGACTTTAGCGCCTCTACCATACTGTCTGACCTTTTCTGTAATCTGATAGAGCGTCGAATCAAGGATTTTTTCGGAGTTACGATTCCAACTTGTGAATTTGAAGATCTCGTGATATCCGCCCTTTTTCTTCTACCCATTCGCTTGGGGCCTGGTGAAGTATCAACTGGACGAGTTTGATATCTTCCTACCGGCTCTCCGAGATTAACAATACAGATATAATTTTTCATCAATCCTTCGGCTTCTGAAAAACTTCGAACACGCGGTAGACTTTTCAGAAGCTCTACACTAGATGGCAGTACTTTGACAATGACATTTCGTGGTCCGGTTCTTCGAGCCCGCTTTCTAGACATGAACCATTCATGACGAGCAAGAAAAAGTATACGTAATCTTTCCCAGTCCGCCATCTCAGCACCATCAACGCCTAGCAAATCAATACGTTAAATCATTCGAAATTGGATTTAACACCGAATAATAATGATTACCTCTGTTGAAGAACGAGTCCAAAAAATGAAGATCCTGAAGGACTACAGCGCAACTGGGTGATTCACTCCATTCAGTAGTTAGTATTTTAGTCTAAAAGAACAAAACGACTAAATTTTAAGTATCACTTACTTTCTAAATCACATTTGCAAAGCGTCTCAAGCTAACGATTAATTTGAAAATACGGAATACGAGGATACGGCTAAATAATAAACAATCTGGTCGCAGTACTAAAAGAATAATATTATTTTTTTGAGATTGGGGGACAGGATAACTCTGCCACTTGGAACTCATGGTGGTTGACGTTGAGGCGTAAATGGCCACCTGTGCAATGAACTACGTCACTCATTGTCACTGACAGGTACTACTAACTACATAACATACATTTACAATCAAACAATCTCTATAAATTATCTTACCTTGTTGTAAATGTTTTGAAGTGGGACGCTCGTCAACTTTGATATTTCTAACCCAGGAAAACAATATCGAGCTAAACTCGTGAAAACATTTTCATCTTTCCGCAGCGGAGATGCAAGCGGATTCATTGTCATTGTCTCGAGCACCGGCTAATGAATAAGAGAATTCATAACACAAAAGGAGAAACAATCAGAATCAAATGAATAATTTACCATTCCTTCGTAAGGATCATCGACCATGATTGGTTGGCGGTAACTTGAGAGTCTTAATTCAGGACTCAATTCACCATGTCCTGAATTTATACCTTCAATTTCACATGGAATGAAACGTGAAGTCTTCAGGAACTCAACATCTGAACCAGATTGAGATTCTGATTCAGGTTCACAAGTCAAGATGGCGTCACTCCCAAGCGGCCTCACGTCCTTCTGAGCAAGACTAATGTTTGACTTTTCGGCCATCACTAAAAACCAACATATCAAACTAGTATCCTCCGTGTCAAAAAGAAGAGAGCGATTGTCGGTTTCACCATTCTTTTGCTTTGTTAGTTAACCTTCAATTTATCAGAAAAGCTACATTTAAGTGTTGCTTTCAACCGGTGCAACCAATACCGGAATGTGTTTGTCAAACTAATCATAATTGAGTTCCCATGGTAGGTTCATAAAGATGGTTGATGAATTTATTTCTATTAAAGTCAGCTGGAAGAAGTAACGTTACGAGTGATATGACGATGGTGCTGCAGCACTCGTTCACTGAAAGAGACTAATCAAAAATTGCATTGCACCGCCAATTAGTCAATGACGATGTATTTAAGTTTAACCAACAATAAAATGGTTGAATCTCTTGACAAACACAAAACGTTCAGGAATTACTTACATTTTCTCCAAAAATGTTGCTCTGGCACTGCTAAGGACTCCACCACCAACAAGTGGTTGTGGCTGATAAACATACTATAGAGGAAGTCAACTTCGATGAGGTTGTTGAATTTGCTGATGATGTAGAAAATTAGTCGTAAATTGAGAATCAAAAGTTTCTGAGAATTGAAGGTAGACGACAGTGCATGGCTGACTGGTACCTAAATACCTGTATTGCAATTAAAACTTTAATTATTACACTTTCTTCTTCTCCAATTTTATTCATTGTTTGTTAGGTATCCAATCCGACGAAGTAAATCCAAACTCTTTTTCTCCGGTTATCTTGTTCCGCTCCATTTATTGGACTCATCCAATCGGATTTCGTCTCATTTTCGGAATTCAGATTTTAGGGTTGAAAATATACCAAATTTTTTTAAATCATCTAAAAATCTCACTAAATTTGACACGATTTCTTTAAATTAGACACAAAAAACTATTGATCTATTAATCAAAAAAACCTATTTTCATTATTATTAGTATAAAATTAAAATCACAATATTCCACAGTGTAACTCAAATGTTAATGAAAGTTGAGTTCAAGGTAAATTAATATAAAATAATCGTGCGCTGGTGGTAACACCGCCATCTCATGCCATTTACCTTTTTTGTCAATAAATATTACGATATCCCAAGAGAATAAGTCAAATCCAACCAATGAGATTTCAAGGTTTAAATTTTCAAACCAATTCATTGGATTTGATTATTTAAAGTTTTTAAAGACATCCTAGGCGTGAAGACCCGAAATAAGGTTCACAAGTTCAAACTCACCTAGTTGAAAATGAGTGGCTAGTGGGGGTAAGTTTAAATTATAAAAAATGTTTCTTTCATTCACTAATCAGATTAATAAAGTATGATCCATCCGGTATCAACCTAAAGTGAAATAAATAATTAGAGATTAGAGAAAAGGATATTGGTGTAGGTGATAAATTAACAACCCTGAATGTAATCGCGGTTAGTTGGTTGGGTTTATTGGATAAAAAGAGTAAGACGGAGTGCCTTTATTCAGATGGAAGTTCCGGAGGAACAAAGAACTTTCCCTCTCTGTTTTTTAAGGGTCGATGAAACGCCGGGAGTAAAAGTGAAATTCAAAATTATAAAATTATTCTAAACTTACTTGGAGTAGGAAGACTGAATGCTGGAAAATATGAGGTAATTAATTAATTAAAATCCAGTAGGAATTGTGCATGGATCTCAAACGGACCTACAGAAGCCTAGAAACGGTAACTAATTCCAAATGTTTGAAGGAATGAGACGGAGAGAGTGTATCTAGTGTAAAAGTAAAAGGTGTAAAAGATAGAGAGCCGAATGTTATCCTCGGAGACTCCAATGTCACCCGCTTTCCAGAGTGTCAGACATGGGCTGCAGTCTGTTTTTTGAGAACAATGGAAGTATTGGGTGCATTGTGCTATGCGCAACTATGCGACTAAAAACCCCTTATCTTGGATTTCGGAACATAAACCCAATTCTCAAGCCTCTTACACACTCACTCTTTTTCTCATTCCCAAAGGAGTAAAGACCATTATTCAATATCATCTCCATCAATCAATCGGCTTTTTCTTAATTATTTACTCTATTGTTTACTCCTTTTGTAACTACTGGTTTACCTCTTTCAGATCTCTGTCTAATTATTAGTATCCGTCTTCTCAAATCTATGGAGTGTTGTTCGTATTTTTATTGACCATGTGGACGGGTCTATTTCTTCTCCTTCCGCTACTACCTACAACTCATCAATTACCAAGACAAAATGTGGTCAAGGTCAATGGATTGAGAGAGTGGCAGTAGTTGACAATGGCTACTTTTTCAAGGACGACATGGGAAGACAGTGACGACAGCAACAATGAGACTACTCACAATAATAAGTATTCCACTCTCTTTTCAACTAAGTTGATTGATTTAGCCATTTCAGTTGATGCGGAAGTAGCAGCAGCAGCAAATCAGAGGCAAGCTACGGGTTTAGGAGGAGGTGTAAGTAAGGAAAAGAAAAACGAGAATCTTTTGGATATACGGTCAAATTTGAGATTCAAATATACTGAATTAAAATCAATACAACGAAGTTGTCAAGATACAATGTTCAACGGCCACAGTGGTCGAACTCAAAATAGTTCAAGTGGAAAATCCAAAAAGGGCTTTCCCGTGAGCAGTGCTAGCAGCAGTACGAAGACCAACGGAACTACACAAAATCAAAACCTACTCACAGTTTTCAGTTCCCCGTGCACTGATTATTTCCCAAGCCCTAAACGAACAGACATTGATGATAGTGACGAAGAGTTACCCGAGTATGTACGAATGATGATGGAAAAGGATTTGGCGCTGAAGAGACTCGTCAAGACTGGCTCTGTGACAATCTCTCAAGTGAAACCAGAGGCTGGGAGTGATGATGAGAAGTACTTGGATGAAGAAGACTTTCTTTATGACGATGAATATGAAGAAGAAAAAGGAGAAAGGAATGAGATAGGTTACAGACGACCCTACGTCCCACCAGCAAATATTCAAGAATGGGAGAACTTCCCTTTTGCCAAGAGGTTGTTAGAGTTAACACACCTGTCAGTGTCACAGTCATCGAGTTCGACCGGTACCTCACCGACACAGAGTGAAGGACGTGAACAAGTGATTCGAAGTAGAAGCAACCATCTGATTAACAACAATGGTATAATTATGATCACGAAAGAAAAGAAACCCTTCCCCGTGTCTAGTATTCCTTGCAAGTCGAGAGTATGCTCCAAAGCCAAGATAACACCAATACTTCCAAATTATGTTCCTAATTACCCAAAAAAGAAGAGTAAACCTCAGCAACCGGCTGCCAAGAAGGTATTAGCTAACCAACGACCTCTTCTACGTACGATACAGGATACGGGGAAGAAAGTGAACAATAGCCGTACTCGTAATAAGAGGCTTTCAAACACAGCCAAACCGGCAAGTGACACTGAGGAGCACTCCAACTCCTTCCAGGTTGATCCAATGAAATTCCTTGAAGTAAGTTCGTGTTGAATGTTGCTTATCATGCTAGAATTAGAATTAAAGGAATTCGGTGTGACTTTTCTTTCAGATATCCCTTCAGGAAGGGAAAATTCCAGATGATTCTCATAGACGAAAATATAAATGTGGTTTCTGCGAAAAGAAATTCTGCTGGAGTACTGATTTGAAGCGACATACGCTTATCCATACTGGTAGCTAATAGATTCATAACTTACGACTTGTTAGAATTGTGTAAAAGTTGTCTATTTCTTTGGACTTCAGGTGAGCGACCCTTCAAATGTCCAGAGTGCCCTGCCAATTTTACTCGAAAGTTCCTCATGCAGAAGCACTTAAAGAAAGTTCATCAACCGACAGTAGTTGTTACGACGCATCCTGTTTCTCAAGGCGACTTTAATGCCACTGAAGACTTCCTTGGATTAGCGCAGAATTATGAAAGTGGGGATGATGGCTATGGTCAGGATTTAGAGTTCCTGAGTGCTGCATTGAAAAATGAAACTCCAGAGGATGACAACTTCGAAGATTTGGAAGATACGAGAGGCGGGAGTGATGAGGATGAGTTGGACACTGCTTACACTGGGGAGGCAAGGTCCAATGTTACCTATTTGGATTTTTGATTTCCTAATTTCAATATTACAAATGTACCTTAAAAGATTTTACTTGTAAGATCCTTTGAAAACGTCTCTTTTGTACTTGACGACTTTTAAATTCTAAACTAGACCACCAGCAGTATCAGTATCTTGTAAACCTCTTGTTCGAAAAACGTATAAGTTCCTCTGTCTCAACCACAGTACAGTGTCATTGTTTTTTTTTTTTTTACTTTTCCTTCTGTATAAACTAGTTTTCCTTTCAAAAAATATTCTTCAATTTTAAGATTCAAAACTATTATTTGTATACAGTATGTTCTAAATTAGTTTACTGAGCTTAATCTCGATCCTACACAAAAGTGCCTTAGAAAGCGAATCCATGAACCTTTGAATGCGCAAAATTAGAGTAGCAAGTATTAAGTTAGTGTCTAACCTAGGAGCCCGGCAGTTTTTGTTTCTACGAGAATATTTCTTTACCTTACGCACTTTTGTCTAGGCTCAAGTTTACACTCAGTAAACTTTAAAATGGAATATACGTCGTGTTCGTCATCGGAATTATGTAGTTTTGACCTCTTGTATAATCTTTCCTTTTTAATGAAGCAAGGTCACGATTATTGACCTCCCTTCTTTGTTGATTTATAGATTTACACTAGTTTCTCAAGTTCAGACACGTCGTCTGTGCCTTTGTAAGATATTTTAGTATTAAACTTCTAGTTAACATTATTATGCGGAGGGAGCGTGTTCATGTCAATTGTTCAAATCATTGACATTTCCCTACAGTCTGACTTTAGAAAAGTCATTTTAAACCTTGAATATTAAAATAAAATATTTTATTAGTGTGAAATCATTTCGGCCAAAATGTCAGTTCCGATTGTACGATTCATAATAATGAAGTAGAGGTAATTTGCGATGAGGTTAGTTGAACCAATTCAAAAATTTAGTCGTCTACTTCCGGTGTTTGAAGAGTGTCTGTAGGGTGATAATTGACATCGAAGTCGATATGATCCTTTCGTATTTCGACACACCAGTTTCCCTGGTCGTAGTAAGAGTCCACAATACGCGGTGCAGGTTGAAGTTCGGCAATGAGATCTTCGAGTTCTCCTCGGTTGAAGACATGGTAGAAACGATGGTGGACTTCTGCCTTTTTGGAGGTATTGGTCAACCAGGGAACGAGCATATCATTAAATCGAAAATTTTCTTCGTGTAGATGGACAGGGAGGAATGAGTAGTCCTTAGGCGGACATAACAACCGTTGGTCATCTGGATCTTGGTCTGCTCTGAGTGCTTGCTGTCGAGCATAAGCTGACTTCACTTCTTTCAACCGTTGGTCTTTGGCCCAGACATAGATCAGACCATGCCCACCAGTATTGAGGACACGGTGAATTTCTCGCAGAGCTTGAAGGCGTCGTTCCTGATAATAAAGAAAAAAAATTTTATAATTGATCCAATTTGATTAGATTTCAGCAGTTTGCAATTTTTTTGTTACTGCTGCTAAACAGTTAAACTACAAATTTTCATGGCGGTCGAATGAGATGATGGAGAAGAAATTAATGCATTGACAGTCAACAGTGCGACAATCAAAAATTCAAAAACGTGAATTATGAAGGTTAAAATTAGAGATTAACCGAGTACTGGGCATAATTTTGGATATTTTACCGAGTACTCGTACATACTCGGCATGTTACGAATTAAATACTCGGTAACTACTCGGTGTGTTTACCGAGTATTTGTAAATGTCAAATTTGTCTATAAATTCAATCGCAGAAATATAAATTTCGAATTGTGCTATAAATTAATTCCAATATATTAAAATAATTCCACATTGAGAATCGCTACCTAAATTAATTCGAAGCCACACGCTCATTAGCTGAACTAGAATTTTATACAATTATAATGCAACCAGGAACAAACGTTATATTTTTCCTAATTTGTAGACCTAAAATTGGGTAAAGTAAATAATCGATCGCTGATTGTTATCAGCCCTATGCATCAGTCCATTGCCTCCTAAAAAACCAACCTAACCTAACAACCTAACAAGAAATCTTTTCCGAATCCATTAAGTTTCATTAAGTCACTAAAGAAAACAATTTATTTTTTGCACAATTTGACTTGACCGCAAACAATGGATGTCAGATATGTAATCTAAATTTCCAGTCGATTGACGTATCACTTACTCGATTTCCCGAGAAGGGAGGGGGGNAAATCGGGTCTGAAATTGAATTTTTTTTATACATTTAGTTTCCTTGTTTATAAGTTTGCTAATTTTCTAAGTTTTCTTGACAACAAGAAACTAAAAAAGCCACTTTCATCAGGTTAAATAAACAATTCGTAACTTTTTTTAAATATTTCTTTGTAAAAATAACTATCGAAATAATATTTGCATGTAAATTTTGTTAAAAAATAGTCCCATATGCCCATGTGTGCATGTTTCAAAAGAGTCATGACTCCCAAGTCTGGGAGTCGGCTCCCAGAGTCATGACTCTGACTCTCAAAACCGTTAGAGTCAGAGTCATCAAATGACTCCCGACTCCCAAACACCCTGGGAGTCAGAGTCATGAGAGTCAGAGTCAGAGTCATGACTCCGGAGTCAGAGTCATGGAGAACACTACCTAACAGGGATTTGCCACCGACTAATCGGCGCCTGAAAAATGTCTGAGTACTCGTACTCGACATAAGAGGAATTTAAATATTAAGTTTAGGTCTGTACCAGACCTAATTATGAGTTTTAGTTTCATTTGTTTTAGTTTTAATTGTAAATTACGTAATGTTTTTAATAATTAATTAAGTATTGAGTCTAAAAAAAGATTGAATTTCGAAAAAAATCGAAAGTACGATCTGCCTGTTTAGGTAGGAAGTTAATCCATTTTCTGTGGATGCTAATTTATATTTAAACATTCGCATAATTTTAGCATATCATTTTTATGAAACCGGAAGTTTAGGAAACAGTGGTCATCTAAAGTATTAAAATCGTAACTAGTTTTCTTAAATTTTACTGGTGGTTAATCTAAGCATCCAACCAATCAAGCCAAATGTTGGTCTGGACTTAATATTTTAGCCTCTTAAGTTACAACAAACTCAGACTCAAACCGAGAGTGTGAAAGTCGAGAAAAATTAGCTCGGTCCAGACCTAAACCTAATATTTAAATTCCTCTAATGTCAAACGTCGCTACTCGGGGTATCTCTAGTTAGAATGACAGAAGCTTAACAATTGATTATGTAAAAAAATTCATATTACAACGTTAGAACCTTTTTGTGCTAATATTAATAATTACTCACCTTCGTGGCCAAATGATGCAAAACTGCTATACAAATGACTGCATCAAAACTGTCATCTTTGAATGGAATTTGTAAACAATTTGCTCTGACTCCGTCAACTCCTTTCTGTTGTTGGGCAATTTTTAGAAGAGCTTTGCTCATGTCCATTCCTACCTAAAGAGATATATTATTATTATTATTATTATAAAACATCAGCGGTAAGCAAGGCGTCTTCGTCCATCTTGCAAGACCTTGACTGCACAGAACACCAACCTCATAAACGTAGTCGGTTAAATTAAAATATTTCCCATTCCCACAGCCAACATCCAAAAGTGACTGACCCTTTGCAATTTTATCCAAAAATCCTTTCACACCTGGCCATGGCGTATGTCTTGTGTCGCTAAAATGTTGAGCAATATCGTCGTAAACCTAAAGAATACAAGGAGAATGATTTGATTTCTCATGAATTCATTCAATCTAGTGTTCTATATGGCTCCCGAATTCCATGGAGCCAGAGCCAGATGGCTCAAGACCCACTGGCTCTGGATGCCAAAAAATGGGAGCCAGCTCAAGATCCACTGGCTTCGGCTCCCTAATATTTGAGACTCGGCTCCGGAGCCATGGCTCTAGCTCCCAGATGGCTCCCATAATAAGGTGTAAACGTGGTGAATATTTAAATGAGGGTTGAAATCCACATTGTATCAAAATACCGAAAGAGATGTTGCGAAGCTTCGAAAACTCGAAGACTTCGACCGAAGTCTTCGAAATATCGAAGATTCGACCTTCGAATTTTGTTGGCAATCTTCGACGAAGTCTTCGATCGAAGTTTCGAAGGTTAAATTTCACAATTTGAGCGTGGTCGACTTACACACGTTTTAATTCATCTCATAAAATGATATCACTCGTTTGTTGTTCTTTGCTTGAAAATTTAATTAACCCTAGCACTACGAAAACTTTTACAAACAACTGCTCGCCTAGACTTTCTTAGTCTATGTAGTTTTAGTCTATTGGTTTAGTAAGAACGTTGAGGATTGAAATCCATGTTGTATAAAAAAAAACAATGTTTATTTAAAATAGCAATACAAAAATAATTTAAAATAAGTTCCGACTTGTCTTCTTCAATTACTGAGATAATTGAAGATTTGAAATGTAAAAGTTGTTAAGAGTTTATTCTATTGATTAGGTGGGGTGAAAAGTCTGGGAAAGAATGTAAATGACAAGCAAGTTAGAAGAATGAAAAAATAAGGTATTTGTAATTCTTCTTACTCTACCACCTCACCACATAACTTAAAAATTTTTTTTTTCTGATTGAATTAATGAAAGCTAGGGAGCTGGCTTCGGGAGCCATGGCTCTGGCTTTCAAAGGGAAAAGGAGCAAGATCCATACGATGGTCAAAGAACCAGCTCGGGAGTCAGAGCCATGGAGAACACTAATTCAATCTACGACAACCTACTTTGTGGACAAGATTTTTCTCAATTGCTGGAGCAACTTCTCCTGTCAACCGTGCTTGCTGTGTATCGCACATCGTTGGAAATCTGGCATACAAACTTATCAGTGTTGGTTCAATTTACACTCAAACCATTTAAATGAATTTCTTTATCAACGAAAGAAGAACTTCCATGAAAAGCTTTACCTGCAATCACAGACTTGAGCAGAATTGAGTAGACGAAACGTTAGCGAGACTCGAATTCCACGAGGTAAGACATCAACACCAAATTTCATTTTAGATGTATCAAGTACAACGTCGTATTTCCGATTGGCAATACCATGTGTCCAGAGATAGCTTAGTATCAGATGATAAATTTCCTTGATTATGACAACGAATTTGGGACACTTAGAAATAAGATAGTAATTAGTTAAATACCGAGTTTCTTCATTCATGACGAGTAGTGAGCGTGGGGGAAGCATCAATGACAATTGTTTTTCACCATCTCGAAAATCCATGAGGACGGGAGCCCCCATACTCAACGAGATGATTGGTTGCAGGAACGCAGAATGCGCGTCCACATGAGGAGGAATACCTAGGAATACAAATATATCAACTTAACTATGCAGCAGTACTGATTTGAAGTGATGGTAAACATTTTAATCACCTTGCCCAGGCAGATAGTGGTTCATTGTGATCTGATCTGGCTTGCGAAATATTACGTTGTGCGACATCATTCGAGTGATAAACTTTACCATATAACTCGGAATATCTTCCGCCTTGCTACCACCAACATCAACCGAATTCGTATCGTATCGAAAATCGTATCCAAAATGTCTGACAAGTCGATGCTTCAGTTTATTTTCTAGATTTGCTGAAATCAGAAGCAGTAATCTCGACCATAAAACAACCTAAGTAAATAAATTTTAAAAATTTATAATTTACTCACGAATGTACTTTGCAATCTTCAGATTTTCATTTTCATTTTCTTCGGTTGGAGAAGGGAACAAATTCTGAAGCAATTCCTTCTCTTCTGCCTCGCTAATAAAGTCCTTAAGTAGAGTTAGGCCTTCTGGCCACGGGGTTTTAAATGCTTGAAGTACAAAGGTGTCCTCTGGAGGTGGAACTGAAAAAAAGAAGACAGTGATTTTTCTGAAAGCTTCATGTCTAAATCAAGGAACATTGTTTACCTTGAGCACAAAAGTCTAAATACAACGGTTGCTTATAGTGAAATTCAAGTCCATTTCTTTCACTTTTAGTAGCAGTTGCAAGAACAGATGAGCTAAATCTAGCAGTGCAAAAAGGCTTTCCTACGTAATAACGAATTTCCGAAGGTACAGGTGACAGGAAATGATAAAGCAAAGCTTTTGGAGTACCCAGCCCCAATCCTGCCCCCCAGATCATTAACCACTGTAATAAAAATTAATTCACACTTATTACAACGAAGAGATTGTGAATTGTTAATTCTGACCTTTTTTGGCTCTACACTCCGAGAAATTCCCAGGTGTCTTGCCACTACATTGAGTGACTTTGCCATTTTCTTAGTTTCCTTCTTTGTTAAATCCGGAGCCATCTCTATAAAATCAAATGATACTGATTTTTAACACTAACCAAATCCATGTACAAATATAGTGTTGAAAAAGAATACACTTGATACTTGACAACTTACCTTCAACCAAGGAGTCTCAAATCACGAAAATTTTGATAAATTGAACAGGCAATAGACAGCAACCTTAACTTCAAATTTTGACAAACTTTGAGTGATACAGCTGTAAATAATCACTTCCAACCTCTGTGCTTTAGGTCAGGTTCTTTAGTAAAATTTTGATGTGCCAATACGAAATTCCCGCTAATTTCGCATATTTCACAACTGAAATCAATATTTCTTTTGTTAAAATATGGCGCCAAACTCTTAAATCGTTTAATTTTAA
The DNA here is from genome assembly GCA_002738285.1 of Holacanthella duospinosa. NCBI lineage: Eukaryota > Metazoa > Arthropoda > Collembola > Poduromorpha > Neanuridae > Holacanthella > Holacanthella duospinosa. Next base: position 158,231 of record NIPM01000049.1, on the reverse strand, counting down.
AATATCAATTTAAATCAGTAGGGTCAGGACGGTCCGAATGACGTCTCGGGGCGTCATGCATGACGTCCCTCGAAAACGGCACATACGACATCCCGGAACGTCATGTATGATGTAATGTCGTCTGAGCGAGCGGCCCTTCCCACAGTATGATTCTCGTTAGAGGTTGGGACAACATATCTGACGTCCACATTGCTGCCGTTGTGACTACACCAAAATTAATTAAAGATTGTCTCAAATTCGTTTAGTCTCAAAACCAATAACACCTTACATTATAATTATACAGGAGACTGCTAAAAACCTAACAAGCAATAATTAACTGTTTTGAAGGAATGGATGACATGAAAAAATTCTAAATTAAAATATCGTTTATTAATATTTATCGGCTTCTTATTCTTAAGTCGTACAGTATAACCTCGAACAGAAAAATTCTGAACGATTTTTCAACTTAGATAAACCTCAAGTATTACGATTGTTATGCTGAAAATTAAATATTTATAACAAAAAACTAATCTAATAATGTTCGTTTACCAAATGAAGTTAATTTCATTACACTTTGAAGTTACTTTCATTTAACGCAGTGATGCCTATTTGCGGACGTCATGTATGCCGTCCGGACGTCTATGATAACCACAGACGTCATGCATGATGGTTCGTTTATATTTTCGCATTAACCTCTGACGTAAATGTTAAACTTTTAATTTCAAGGTTTGTTTCCAAAGAGACTGTAAAACTGAGTTTTTTTTATCATATATCATAAACATAAAAGTTTACCTCTGCGTGTTTGTTTGTCCGCTCTCTTTATACAGAGTGAGTGAATAAGGGCTACCTAGAGATCCTCACTCCACCGGACCTTTCTCTGTCACCCACCATAAATCAGCGTCAGAATTTTGTTTATTTTATAACATCACATGTTGTTACATTTAAACCAAAGAATCATTTAGTCGAAAGTTTTAGAAAACACAAAATATCAAAGAATTATTGTTTTTATTTTGTTGTCCTTGTTTTAACTAAATGGGAGTACCGCCTATCCTTCGACTGATTTTGATCAAATATCGCTATCGGTACCCAGATCTTTTGGGGTTATTTGTAAAGCATCGTTTTGAACTCACCTCGCCCAGTAAACATAGAGCAGCTCAAGAATAGGATTGAAACCTTTGTTGCCACCATAAATGAAAACCCACAAATGCTACAAAATGTCCGACGTTGTTTTTATGAACGAATTAATCATTATCTAGACATGGACGGTGGTCACTTTGAACAAATGATCTATTAAGTAGTTGCTGCTAGATTTAGTTAAGAAATANATCCTTCGACTGATTTTGATCAAATATCGCTATCGGTACCCAAATCTTTTGGGGTTATTTGTAAAGCATCGTTTCGAACTTACCTCGCCCAGTAAACATAGAGCAGCTCAAGAATAGGATTGAAACCTTTGTTGCCACCATAAATGAAAACCCACAAATGCTACAAAATGTCCGACGTTGTTTTTATGAACGAATTAATCATTATCTAGACATGGACGGTGGTCACTTTGAACAAATGATCTATTAAGTAGTTGCTGCTAGATTTAGTTAAGAAATAAATAAATTTCTGATGCCGATTTATGGTGGGTGACACATAAAGGTCCAGTGGAGTGAGGATTTCTAGGTAGCCCTTATTCACTCACTCTGTACAATATGTATGCTTAAAAATAAGTCTAACTCAGTGCTCATTTAGATATGATATGTGGTTAGCAGCGAGGCTCTCCAAGTGGAGGTACTGGGTTCGATTCAGACGGTTGTGACCTTTTTTTTTATTGAGGTTAAGTATTTTTGATTTACTCTCTTCATTCTATTAACTTTCCGGCAGACAACCCCCCCCCCCTACCCAATTGTCTGCGACCCCCTAAAGTCATACACATAAAACGTTACCTCTGTGTCAATTTCTCGACTGAAAAAATTTTCTGAGCCGACATTTTCTGGACTTCAAATTTTGACAACCCCCATTACCTAAAGGGCATGTGTGGAGTCAGAAAATATAATTTAAAAAAATTCCAGAATGAAGGGGAGCAGGGAGGGGGGCTAGGTTCTGAAGTTTAAAAAATGGGTTTCAAAAACCTACGTCAACTTTTTCATTTATTGACCGATTCCGATGAAATTTTGTATGAGCATACCTAATCGCATTCCCCAGGTGACGTATTTTTTAGTTTTTCATAAATTTGATTTTTTGAATTTTTATTAAATTTTGAAAAGAGGATTTTTCAAAACAAATTTTTTTTTGATCATGTTAGGTATTGTTCAACTCCTACTCACAGAAGGTTTTTTCCCTATAATGTTTGGCCAAAAGTCCAAACGCTGCGAATTAGCTTTGTGTTGGCCTAATCCACTTTAGTATACGTAAATTTGAATGAAAAACGTTATCGTAACCGACAAAAATTGAATTACCCACGTATTAGAATGGATGAACATTATGTGATTTTATGCATACGTCTGTAAACCTTTTTCTTCACAACGTTTCTTTCTCCTACTGACGATTTTACTTAAGAACGTTATTGCATATAGTCTGATATAACTTAAATGATGTTAATCAGATTTCTAGAAATATTTAATAAAAGTTGAATATGCATATATAAATTTGAAATTATCCACGCTTCGTTTTCACAACTTACAGTAAATATGGAATGAAGAGCTAACACACATGGGTGTTTGAGGTTCGGAAAAATTTCATCGAACCCTGGACCGAACCGAACATTATTCGATACAGGTTGAGCTCGGGTTCTATATTTTTTAATTAGTTACGGGTTCGGCTCGGTTCGACAGGATCTAGCGGTTCGGGTTCGGTGTGGCCTTAAATTTTTGAATTTAGGAATCGGTTCGGTTCTGTTCGTAGCTGAATCTGGTTCGGTTCGGTTTGGAAAGTTCAGGGAACCTGAATGTTTGGATATTAAATGGGGCAAGGTTCGGGATGGGTTCAGTGCGAATTCGGCTCGAGAGAGTAAAATATTAAAGTAGCGTCGGGTTCGGTTCTGTTCGACAGAGTCGAGCTTCGATCCGGGTACGGTGCGGCAAAATTTTTGTGGACTAGATTCGGGTTAGGAAGGTTCCGCAAACCTCAAAAGCTCATGTGTGAGCTAAAGTAAAATTCTAAAGCTGCCTTTCATAGACCGTCTTTACAAAAGTTACACTAAAAACTCATTTCTATTTGTTTCATAATTTCAGTTGTCTATTATCGACAAATAAATACCAGAGAAATGAGTAACCATTGGTAAAAATATACCATTCATAAAGAAAAAATAAAAATTCATTGATTCTGTAATTTTTATATTTCGTAAATTATTGATTTTAAACGGTATAAGAATACCCAAATAACCAATTGCAAGAGAATAATATTATGCGTAATATTATTCATTATTATAAATCGACTATACACGATGTATCGAAAAAGAGCAACGCGGTTTTCATTAAGTGCGCCTCTTCGAAAGGTCATAACTCCTTACGGTTTTGACATGGGCAGCTCGTAGCAGCTGTAAACAAATATCATGGTGTGCACATAATTGTGTAATATTCAATTACTGTCTTTGAGCCTGGGTTTTGTGGGGTTTTAAATGAAAAATCAACTAATGTACTTCCATGTTAAATCTTAACTTGGAAGAGCCGTCGCTACTGGATACTTCAACCAAACCTCACCAAATTTTATGAGTAATTTCTATTAACCCTACTTAATAATTTGTAGTGATCATAGCTGGAATTGATATAGATGAAAAATGACACTTTTGGCCAAAAATTATAGAAGAAAACCTGTGCTACCATAGTAATAAAAATAAAAATATATAAAAAATTTTNATAGATGAAAAATGACACTTTTGGCCAAAAATTATAGAAGAAAACCTGTGCTACCATAGTAATAAAAATAAAAATATATAAAAAAAATTTTTTTTTTTTTCAAAAATTAATATTTTTAATGGTTTTCATCATGTTAGTCTGAGATTCTTTGCATCCTTTGCGCCATCTGCTCTGTGATACACCAATTGAGCCAAAAATTTGCATTTAAATTTTTAAAACTAATACCAAGGTGCCATATTTTTTAGTTTTTGGAATGTTGCCTCTTTGCTCTTTCTATTCTATTTAAATAAAATAAAATTTCTTCTTGTCATATGAACACTTGGACCATGTAGGGTCTTATTCGACACTTAATGCTTTTATAAGTAATAACTGAACGCAACAAATAACATTTTGACGAACCATCAAACTTATCTTTATAAAAAAAATTGTTTTCTTTTTCTAGCCATTGGTATTACGTTACTTTGAGTTCTTATATGGTAAAAAAATTTTTTTGAAAATTAATTAAAAATCGAAAACGCAAAATTTTGAAAAACTAAAAAATATGACACATTGGTACTAATTTTAACTATTTAAATACAAATTTTTGTCTCAATTGGTCCATCATAAAGCAAATGGCACAGAGTAAAGCGAAGAATCTCAGACTAACAACATGACAAAGCATAATTTTTTTTTTGAATTTTTCTTTATTTTTATTTTAGCTCTAAAAATAGTTTGATGCGTACAGTGCTGCTCCCAAGAGTAGGAGGAGTTGAACAATATCCAACACGATCGAAATGTTTGTTTTTTACATACTCGTTTTCAAAATTTAATAAAAATTGAAATAAATAAAAATTTTGAAAAACTTAAAAATATATGGCAGCTTGGAATTAGTTTTAACAATTCAAATACAACTTTTTGGCTCAATTAGTCTATCACAGAGTAAATTGCACAGAGTAATGCGAAGAATCTCTGAAACAGAACGTCATAATAAAGCAAAAAATGAATACCGACTAATACTTTTTTCATTATTGTGATAAAAGTTTGACGCCCGCGGCAGCACTAGCCGGCTCGCCAGCGGCGAGCGCCGGCTAGTAAATATATATTGGTTGGAGTAAGGCAGCGGGTTTTGACGCCTACCGCCCAGCAAAAAAATCCCATGCCTACCTCCCAGCAAAACATCCCATGCTACCGCCCAGCAAAATATCCTATGCAAAAATTCATGCCTACTGCGTTACATCCCAACGCTAAATCCCAGCGTAAAATCCCAATGCTACATCCCTCCTTAAGTTTTATAAAGCTTTGGCAACCGCAGCCTAAATCTCACCTGGACGTATTCACGCTAACACGGATCAGTAACATGCACAATCGTGATTGAGTTAGTTGAGCGTGATTGCATACCTGTAACGGATATCGCGTTCAGGTATTCAGACCATATTTACCCGCGGCGTTTGAACGAGCCGAAGGCTCGTTCAACAGCTATCGTAGGCGCGCGAAGCGCGTCGGAGATTGCGCGCCGCCATTTCTTTCGCATGATAACAAAACACTTGTGGGAGTTCTGTTTCGTCCAGGTGTGTAGATGTGAGGAGACTCGTAATCTCACGGTAGCCAAGCGAGGCTCTAATACCCTGGGTCAATAAGTATGATATACAGAGTGAGTGAATAAGGGCTACCTAGAGATCCTCACTCCACCGGACCTTTCTCTGTGTCACCCACCGTAAATCGGCGTCAGAATTTTGTTTATTTTATAACATCCCATGTTGTTACATTTAAACCAAAGAATCATTTAGTCGAAAGTTTTAGAAAACACAAAATATCAAAGAATTATTGTTTTTATTTTGTTGTCCTTGTTTTAACTAAATGGGAGTACCGCCTATCCTTCGACTGATTTTGATCAAATATCGCTATCGGTACCCAGATCTTTTGGGGTTATTTGTAAAGCATCGTTTTCAACTCACCTCGCCCAGTAAACATAGAGCAGCTCAAGAATAGGATTGAAACCTTTGTTGCCACCATAAATGAAAACCCACAAATGCTACAAAATGTCCGACGTGGTTTTTATGAACGAATTAATCATTGTCTAGACATGGACGGTGGTCACTTTGAACAAATGATCTATTAAGTAGTTGCTGCTAGATTTAGTTAAGAAATAAATAAATTTCTGACGCCGATTTATGGTGGGTGACATAAAGGTCCGGTGGAGTGAGGATCTCTAGGTAGCCCTTATTCACTCACTCTGTATAAACTCTCCTGTGAAATAAGGAGACCCATGGTCCAGTGTAGAAATATATTGGCCACTCTACTTTTTGATTCATTTCCCACATAAGATGGCGAGCAGAATCCCGGTTCGAATCTCTCCAACCCCAAGAATTTTTCTAGGTCTTCCAGGATTCTCACTCCGGTAGTTAGTTTATCTCTTTAATTATAAATAATCCTGGGAATGCCGCATGTTTAATTAAGGTTAGTTGTACGGAGAGGATACAGAGGACTCTTAATAGTGGACACTGGAGGTCCAGTATTATTGGGAAGAGGGTTTTCTGTGAGTTCTGTTTCGTCCTGATGTGTAGATGTGAGGAGACTCGTAATCTGACAGTAGCCAAGCGAGGCTTTTAAACCAAGGGTCAATAAGTATGATATATAAACCCTCCTGTGAAATAAGGAGAACCATGTTCCAGTGTAGAAATACACTGGATACTCTACTTTTTGACTCATTTCTCAGATACTGATGAAATATTTTATTTATTAACAAACTGCACGTTACATTTGGATGTAGCATTGGGATGTAACATCAGGATGTGGCATTTGCCAACCGCTATTTGTTAGAGAGGTAAGTGAACTCTCCCACTTCCTTTAAAACTTTTACCCTTCCTCCCCTTCTTCTACTATTCACAAAAAGTAGACTCGTCGTCTGAAGCGTCCTTTTTACTCCTCAGACGACGAGTCTAATCAACAAGAGAGAAATAAAGTCTTCAGTCTTATTCTCCCATCCGCCCAAAGGCCCAAACTTGCCTGCCTGCTGTTCTTCTTCATTCTTTTTCTTTAGGACTTTTTGAAGAGGAATTCAGACTTCACCCATCAGCAGGATCCGGAAGTTATTTGGTTAGTGACCCCCTGAGCTCTGATTCCCTTTTTCTGTCGCTTTCCTCTCATTTTCCTTTAATTAAATTAACTTAAGAATTATCCCCAAAAACCCAACCATTTCCCTACCCGAACCCTGACACTTCCCCGACCATTCACAAAAGTCCTCTAAATACCCTTTCCACCCTTAATTGATAATTTGTAATCCCTATTCCCCCTGTAAGACCCCCACAATTTTTACATATTTTAGGATTTTTAGGTTAGGTTCTTATGATCTTCAGGCATGAGATTTTTTGTTGGGCGGTAGGCATGTTCGGTAGGCATGGGATTTTTTGCTGGGCGGTAGGCATGGGATTTTTTGCTGGGCGGTAGGCATGGGATTTTTTGCTGGGCGGTAGGCATCAAGACCCGCTGCCTTACTTCATCCTATATATTATTATAAATATATAATTGGTAAATAGATTTCAATGGCATATATCTCAGAACCGATGAGGTTCAAATCTAATGCGAACTACGTTTTGTAGTTAGAGAATCCAATAAAAAAAACCATATAGAAATTATTTGACAGAGGACTTGCAACTTTTTTTTTGTAAAAAATGACCTTTCGGACGTCACTTATGACCAAAGGAACCCAATTTATGCTTTATTATCAAAGTTGATTATGCTTTTGTTTTTTAATTATGCTCTTTATGCTTTTAATCGCTTATTAACTGATACGCTTACTTTTGGCATTTTTTGATTAAAAATTTCACTAGCGAACAGTGTTAAAAATTTCGACAAAAAATAATGTAGAATGTAGAATGAACTTTTCGAATCATTGAAACGTCACTGAAAATCCTTTGCAAAACTGATGCGCTACTCTTGAGCTGTTCATGCCGTTCAAATATCTCTCTCCCTCTGCCAACTGGTCAAATTCTTCTCTTCTCAACAGAACTATACATGTATATCTCGTTTTTGACAATATGCTTTAAATGTACGATTATGACTTTGCTAAAGTCATTATGCTTGATGGAAAGAACTAATGTCCAGAGGGCGGATATATACTTTCTAAAAAACAGCGTTTTACTTACTTAAATACTTGCCAAAAAGCGACGAAATACTGATAAAAAAGTATAAAATAATTAACAATACTTTGTTATTTTAGGTAAGTATTTACAATTTTTTTAATTAATTCACTTAATTGAAGCCTAAAAACCCGGTTGTATACTAATTTGGATCATAAAAATCCAACTGTCTGATTTATTGTTTAAGGAATGTTTAATTTAAACACTATCGCAACTCCAATACATAAGTCAGATGATTTTTATATAATTTAAGGGAAATCTTCATTAAATTTTTTCTGAAAAAAAAAGTTGGTTTCTCCAGAAAGTATACCATTATTTAGCGCTCGTGTTAACCGACGTAAAAGCATGTCTTTATTATAACTGGAACCGCGAAAAAGCATTTGTTGCAACTGAAGGTTCGGCTTAAATCTTTGGGTCCCAACTGCACACTTTAGTCCAATTTATTTCGGTCCCTCGGAATTCGCCTTGCCGAAAATTTAATGGACGCATAATTTAATTTTAAATATACTTCTTTGAACAAAATTGTGAACTTTTACGCTCTGCAATTTATCATTTTGACTCATCGGCAAATTTAGAGCGAATGTGAGGAAAATTATCCTCAAAAAACGATTAATACACCAAATTACTTGACAAAGTACTTTTTAATTACTTAATATTCAAAATTCCTTTCGAAAGTACTTCCTAATGCCTAAAAACCAAAAATACTTAAAATACTTTTTTATAAGGTCNAAAAACCAAAAATACTTAAAATACTTTTTTATAAGGGCATTCCATTCATCCTCAAATTACATGAATCGGAAAGATACGAAGTTACAGAGGTGCAGGTGCAATACCCAAAAAGAAGTAGATAAGTAAGTATCCGCCCTCTGCTAATGTCTGTTCGTAAAAGCAAGTCACTTTGTTTACTAGCCACAATGATTAAATTGTCCTAGAAACACTAACTAAATTATATAAACTGCACGAAAACCGCGCTATTTTTTTCAGGAAAATAGCTAATTTAGTCGCGCAGATTGATTTAACCTCGGTAATTTATTTTTTCAACAATCTAAAATAAAATTTCATAAATTGACACATGCCTCTTACACAATGTTTAAACACAGCAATATTGAACTCGGGTTAATTTTAACCCGGTAGTTAATTTTTTTGAAAATCTATTAGAAGTCTCATCAGGTGCGAAATTAGAAACAATTTTATGTAAAATTATATGAAAAGAGGAAAATTAAATATTTAGAAGGCGACAAAAATATCAAAACGACAAGAAAGCTTATTAAATCCTTAGTTTCAGTTTACGTTTTGCATAAGTTTAAGCTAGATACACATTCGGATTCCATTATTTGTACTTTTTTACCTGTTATAAGAAGTAAACAACTATAAAAGAAACAAAATTTTCACTTCCAATTAATAATTCCCCACCTCGAAATAATTCCTTCCTCGAAATAATTCTCCACCTTTTGCCCGGTTTGAAATAATAATTCCCCAAGGGATTTAAACCGAAAAATACGGTACATGTTACTTACAAATTGTTGAAACACACATAAGATGTAAGGATTTTTTCGCTTTTGTGAGGTTTTCCATCTTCTTTTGAATACTTAATAGCTAATAGTCCTAACTTGGTATAATACTCTCTTCATCAAATTACATACGAATGTCCAGAGCTTTCAGTTTCTTTAAGGTGCGTTTCTCCACTCACTAAAGCCGAACTCAAGTCAAGGCTTCACTAAATTAAATAAATAAACCAATCACCAATCTAACCATAGACAAAACAATTTACACTTTTAATTCCACTTTCCTAGATATAAATTGAACACTATGGAAAATCACGACGAACTATGAAGGAAGAAGAGAGGTGTTGTGAGTATGGCCTTGTATGATCAAAGTTAACGAAAAAGTTGTTGCGCATGTGCATAAAAATTCTGCCCCACTAAAAATTCCCTAACAGGTCCCTAACAACCCTAAACTCTACGGACACCTCGTGAGCAAGCCATTAAGGTGAATGACCTTTTCTCACTTTCGTCTATGTGACAGACACAAAGTGAACCCTTACCCCAACACCCGCTGACAATCCGACTTTTATTCAAGAACCTTGGTACGAGTGCGGAGGTCGAGTAACCACAATATGGATCGTTGGAGCTCCATTTTGGTCCGACATATAATCTCAGGAATGCCGACTGACACTGGCTATTCACTTTGAATTGGCCTAAAAACTCCCAAAAGGCTTTTGGTACCATATATTATTAACGAAATCGTTAGTTTAGGTATTTTGACGTAATGTATTAACAAAATTAAACTTCGTTAGAATTAATTATCATGTTTAATTAATGATTAACTGGTAATTTCCATTACCTAAATTTCTCTACCTTTACGCGCATACGTTATACTTGAGGTCAATGAACCCACTCCCTCATACATTTCCACAACTCACAAAGATTCCAGAAAAAATATCAAATTTAGTCGCGCATTGATTTGGGCTCGAAAAATTTTTCTTTCGAAAATTTCAAATAAAATTGTTTAAACATTGTGTAAGTGACATGTGTCTATTTATACAATTTTATTTGAGATTTTCGAAAAAAATAATAACCGGGCCATATCAATCCGCAACTAAAGGACCCTTTCGATTAAGGCGATTTTTTGGGCCAAAATGAAATCCTTTGAGAAAGCCTAACGCATAGGTTAACCTTCTTAAAATTTTCAACACACAGCGTTTGTGTCGTAGCCACAACAAAAATTTTGAACTGGTGCCCCCCCCCCCCAAATTCCGAACTAGGACGGGTCCAAAGTGAGGAATTCCTGCATAAGAAATATAACCGATTCATATCATTTAGCATAATTTTTTTTTATCCAAAGGATTAGGCAAATCTGATATACCTAATTCGAAAGGCAAGATCAAGCGCAATTAAATGGATCTTAGGTAAAAATGGTGCTCCCTTGGAAAACTGGACTTATTACACATTGTGTGTAATATTTTGGCATGGATTTTGGCTCAAAAAATCGCCTTAATCGAAAGGGTCCTTTGGTATTTTCCTCTAACCAAATGTTTAAACAAAGTAATTTAAAATTTTTGTAAATTTTTGAGATTTGTAAATTTAATTTAAGATTTTTGAGAAAACAAATTACCCGGTTCAAATTAATGCGCGACTAAATTTGGTATTTTCCTGGAACCGTATATGTCTTTAAACATTGTGTAAGTTNCCGGTTCAAATTAATGCGCGACTAAATTTGGTATTTTCCTGGAACCGTATATGTCTTTAAACATTGTGTAAGTTGTCTATTTATGCAAATGTGACTTTTGGCACATTTAGTTGATCAAAAATATTGTTTTAGGAAAAAATCGTTCCAAATTATTAGGGTTTATGTCAATATTAATTTCATTGGTAAAAATATCTGTTGATCTGAAGAGCTTGGGAGGACGTTACTTATGTGTGTAACCTCAAAAATCAACCTGAGTACTTTACTAAGTACAATTACACTGAAAGACGTGTGCNAAAAATCAACCTGAGTACTTTACTAAGTACAATTACACTGAAAGACGTGTGCAAAGATGGTGAAACAATTCAACGAGTATCTATTTCGTCGTCTTTTGACCCATGACTTAATGGCAAATATTTTGGATTTAAGGCCAATTTATACTCAATCCGACAAGTGATCCCTCACGACAAATCGACCTAACGACTGGAACTTGTCGGGACGGTAGGTAATTTATACTCTTACAACAGCTCAAAAATCTGTCGTTACTCCTTTCCGTTCCGATAAAAAACTCTTCCGCCAAATATTAAACATGTTTAATATTTGACGGATCGGTCATCCGTCAAAGTTCTCTGCCAAAGGGCGCGAATCATTTTGATTTAAAAATTTGAAATCTTAAATAATAATTAAGAAAATTATTACAATTTGAGAGTCTATTTTGTAAAATTTTAACCTCTTTAATTATTAGTAATAAATTCAGATTGTAATAAATGTCGGATAACGTAAAAAAGTTAGCAGCAAAATGTCAGTCTAGGAAGTTTAGGTCAGGGGATGGTTCTATTTGTTTCACAAATGAGCAGAAGGAACAATTGATAAGTTTGATTGAAGTGAATTATCCTCATCTTTACAACAAAAATCAGCAAAATTATCATGATCATTCAAAAAAGACGAACAGTTGGGAAGAACTAGCGAAGGTGTTCGGGACCAGCGGTAATCATCACCTCATTGAAAATTATTTGTTGATAAAAATTATTTATTAAATTTTTATTTCAAATATAAAGAGACTGTGGTAAAAGCGGTCTGGGTTACTTTGAGGGATCAATTTTCTCGATATCTTCGACAGCTGGATTCACCAAGCGGATCAGCGGGTGTGAAAAGCTGTGTGTTTATTAAAAAGTTTGTTTTTGCTGAGCAAATGATGTTCATCAAGAATCAGATAATCCATCGAAAGTAAGTTAATTATTCTAGGTTGTGACAATTGTCACCCTTGTGACAACTATCACTCTTGTGACAAATGTTACTTTTCTGACAATTGTCACTCTTGGACAACTGTCACTCTTTTGACAATTGTCACTCCTGTGACAATGTCACTCTTGTGACTCCTATGACACTTGTCACTCTTGTGACCAGAGTGCCAATCGTCACACTACCGACAATTCTCACTCTTGTGACAATTATTACTTGTGATAATTGTCAAACTTGTGACAATTTTTGCAAGTGTGACAATTAATACCTCTACTTGGGTCCAAGACTTTTTATTTGTAATTGTCGTTAGCGAATTATTGATCTATTTATAATGCTAATCATTTGTCACACTCAAGTGGTTTAATAACTTTAATTTTTTAAATTTAGGATCAAGGGCAACTTTGGGGACACAAGTAGAGATACTGGTCCAGCGAGTCCAGACTTTTCTCCTCTATCTGGTGATAGTCCTATGACTTTTGAAGAAGCTGAATTACTAGACATTTCGGTACATAAGCATAATATTCAACTCAATGTTCATTCATAAATTTTAATATTCTTGTTAAAAAGGAGACCAATTCTCAACTTCAGGATGACGAAAGCGCCTGCGCAATACGAAAGGATCACTTCTACTCATCACCATTTGGTACTGGTCAAAAGAGGAAGATGGAAAAATCTAAGTACAAAGAACAGTTGTTAAATGTTCTCAACAAGAAAGAACCTTCCAAAGATGAGTATGAGCACTATTGTTTATCGCTTGTCCGATCTTACGCGTGGAACTTGTTAAAAATATTCATTTGCGAAAATGGAAATTGAGAAACTTCTATTCCAAATTGCATTTGATACTGATTCAGTTTAATTCCAGTTTATAATCTAAGTAGATTTAAGTAAATAATCAATGATTGAATAATAATTGAATCAATAATTCAATGACAAACTTATCTTTGCTAATAAATTCAGAATGTATTTTAAATTCAGTTTACCCGCTTCATTTTCTCCCAAAACATTAGCGGTTTGTTGTCGGTGGAGTATAAATTGACATCCGCCAAATTTACTTACGAAAGAGGTGTTGCGGAAAACATTAAGTCAAGACAAAATGACGTGTAGGAACGCTTACGTAAGAGTCTAAATTGGCCTTCAAACACAGTTAACATAAACTGGTTATATAATTTGATTCTCTGAATCCCTTTAAACGGACTCCACTGTAATTCAGATTTAACTAGAAATGAAAGCCCTATTAACCTACTCTCTGAATTACTCCAATATTGATAAAAAATTTTATAAAAAAAAAATTCTTTTTGTAAGTACTATCGGCATCAATGGCAACAGACTTCTAGTACAATTGATGAATTTAATTTTTGCATTCCATCTATCTATCATAACTATGTTTTGGCACAAAAACTAGTGCGGCCTTTCGGCGGGTGCGGCCTTTCTGCTAAATGAAAACACCCATCAAAAAGTGCGACTTATAAGAATGTGCGGCTTTTCCGCGAGGTTTTAGGGTAATTGGTATAAGGTTATTTTGAAAAGATTTGTGTAATTTTCAAAATAAATATTCCCCTGTCCAATTAATCCGCGACAAAATTTAGTGTTTCCGTGTAACCACATGTACATACGCAAGCTGGGAGTTACATATGACTTTAATTTAACAATCTTATTGAAATTTTCGAAAAATTATATTCCGGGGCGAAATTAATGCGCGATGGATTAAGATAGTAAAACAATTGTTGCGTACTTGTTAAACGTTTAATTTTTGTTAGCTCGAGCGTAAGTTAAGTTTTCGGAAATTATGGGAAGCAATTATCAGTGTAATTTAAGAGTAGTGATTGCATATCCCGAAAACCTAAACGGGAAATTTCGAGAAATTCGGGAAATGGTTTCCCGAGGTAACCACGAGAATTCCCGTTCGGGATATCAATAAATAAATTTAAAAATAAATCTAGAGTAAACAAGGTAGAAAAATTAATTTGAAGATAACTATTTTGATATGTATACATAGGGTCATCTTAGGCAATTGTGGAAGTGATAATTGTGAAAAGTTTAAAAAAATTGTGATAGTTTAAACTTTTCAGAGATTTTTTTTTCTCCAAAATACAGACAAATGCATGTCTATCTTTGGAAACTTTTGAAATTCAAAAAAATTTTTTTTAAACTTGGTGAACAATTTCTAAAACTAAAAGGCAAAAAAAATTCCGACCGCAGAGTACCATAACACGATTGGAAAGTTGGACACTGCAACTGTTGGATTTATTGTAAGTTTTTAAGCTTTTGTCAATCGATAGACTAGAAGTACTAGATTGACTTTAAAATTAAAAATTATTAATTTATCAAGTTATAAATTAATTAATAGAATTTCACAATTATCACAAAATCATCAAATGTGTGGTAATTGTAAAATTTTAAATCCCAATGCTTTGGGCATGAGCTGAGCCAGTCTAATTCTATACTCAAAACTCTCAAGAATCCAAGAGGCGAAACATTTGGTAAGAAATCGGATTCGAAAATAATTCAATCATGAACTTCTAGAGCCTCCCATAAATAGCCAGAAAAGCAAATCTTGTTCTAATTATCGCTATCAACGTGAGTCTGATGTTCTCTAAAGAATATAGTATAAGTTGAAATGACCGTAAATTAATTTTATCTAACTTTTCACAATTACCACACCTTGTTTTCCCAAATTAGCACATTTTTGTTGGTAATTGTGAAAAGTGTTTTCTCGAATGCAAATAAATCACTCCAGGCGTTCGAACAAAGGAATTAACTGAATAAAAACCATACCCTGGTAGAGATTTTTATTTTGAAATGGTATTATAAAAAAATTTTTTTTTAGGAAAAACATTTATTTCCCTATATTTTTTGAGTCAAACTCGGAAAAGCTGAAAAAAAAAATTTTTTTTTGTATTACTTTTACAGTGAAAGTACGAGAAAATTCAAAAGTTAATAATTATAAAATATGAATAATTTTTAATTTTTGCATGGTTACCATTGTTTTTTTCTCGTTTCGGGAAACCCGGGAATCTCCCGAAATTCGGGAATTTCTCGTTTCCCGTTACTAGGGTAATTTTCCCGTAACATGCAATCACTATTTAAGAGCGAAAGTGAATATAATAATTCAATATAACATTGTTAGTAAAAGTCACAATGAGGCAATATCTAANCGAACAAAGGAATTAACTGAATAAAAACCATACCCTGGTAGAGATTTTTATTTTGAAATGGTATTATAAAAAAAATTTTTTTTTAGGAAAAACATTTATTTCCCTATATTTTTTGAGTCAAACTCGGAAAAGCTGAAAAAAAAATTTTTTTTTTATTACTTTTACAGTGAAAGTACGAGAAAATTCAAAAGTTAATAATTATAAAATATGAATAATTTTTAATTTTNAGTTTTCGGAAATTATGGGAAGCAATTATCAGTGTAATTTAAGAGCGAAAGTGAATATAATAATTCAATATAACATTGTTAGTAAAAGCCACAATGAGGCAATATCTAAGGCAATATCTTAAAGTTTTAATTTAACATAATTATTTGCGTATGCATGCGCAGGCGGAGTTTAAATTATTCAATTTAACCCTGGTGGAGTTAATCCGTGGGTTACCAATTTTAAGAATTTGTTGAATAAACAAAGTGACTTGCTTTTCCGAACAGACATTAATTAGTCAACCAAAATGCTGCTTTGTTTTGTGTTTATAAAAAATGTTTGTGTTATATTTTTACTAATTTCCATTAGCAAAGGCAATTGTTTCGAAAAAAAAAACGCCAAAGGTTCGACAATTTTTTCAAATAAAACGTTTTTATGTTAATATATGACCGATAAAATGACATATACAAATGTTGTTCAGCATGTTAATCTGAGTAACTTATTCCTGAGATTTTTTTATGTATTGACCCCTTGAGGTCACAGGTCAAAGTTAAACCCGCCAAAATGACGTATAAAAAAGTTTATTCCTTTATAAATATTCTTTATGTCTTAAAAGCGCTCATTTTTCTTTCAATTAAATCAGTGCTCCATTAGAAGTCAAAGAGGGAGGTCGTTCGCAATTTCGCTCTTTTGATTTTAATTACACTCATTATTACATATTCAAATGTAATTATTCTTTTAACAGTTCTAATAGTTTACAAGTTTCATTACCACCTTAGTGCCTATTCCTTGTCTATTGTCTGGATAATCCTTGAATCAATTCATCTATTCCTGATCTTGTCAGTTGTGTTTCTGCTAACTCTTGTTCCTGTCAAAGCTTTGTCCCTGTTACCACTACTAATCACTGTTCCTGTTCCTGACCACTGTTCCTGTCATTACTACTAATCACTGTTCCTAATCACTGTTCCTAATCACTGCTCCTGACCACTGTTCCCGAATGTAAGAAAATTGTTCCTGTGGTGTGTTACTGAATCTACCTCCAGTCCTATTCTCTGTTGCTGTGTATAAATAATATCCCATTACAAGTCCCAATCTCTTCACTTTGGATACGCGCAAAACAAGGAGTGAGGGAGGAGGAGTGAGAAGCAACGAGGATTAAATGAATTGGCTTATGTTATTGGTAAATGTACACATGATGGTGAGGACCTATAATCTTCAGGTCTTAAATTTACATCGTATGTGGTCGGTAGATAGTAGGAAGTTAACTATAGTACGATTTTTTCAATTCTCAGATTTTTCAGTAATTTTGTTCAACTTAGGTTGGTTGTCGGTGGAAAAACTTAAGGTTCATAAGTTCGTGTAATTTAGCAACACCGCTTATTTACGTCGGAGAGGTCAGTGGCTTTGAGCGGAGGTGATGCATTTAACCGCCCTGTGCTAGTTACTAATACGCTCACAAAGACACATGGCACAAAATACGTCCGCTTAGATGGATAAACAAAACCAAGGTTCCTTGACAACAGGAACAACGGCTCTTGATAAGGTTATGTCATAACTCAAAAACTTAATGATAAAAAGCAATACTTGTCTACAATTACACAATATAAAAAAAATACGAGACAAAGAAACCTATTCTTAGCTTATCACTCCACACAGGTGAGAATAATAGTAACTAATACTTACCAAAGGAAAATTGTAACGTACATAAACAGTAAAAATTATTATTATTACACATCAAATAGGGTCAGGTGGAGTTATTAGAGGAATTTAAATATTAAGTTTAGGTCTGTACCAGACCTAATTATGAGATTCGCGCCACAAATATGTGACGTAGAAGGACTTTCTCCTTCCTCAAGACTTAGTCCGTCTTTCAAAAACTTAATTCCAGACCTAATTCCCTCTCACTTTAGGTCTGAGATTAAGTCCAAACCAAGAGTTTTGTTTTTTTGTTTTTCTTCAGTTTATAAGCAATATTTAAGTTTTCGTTTCATTTGTTTTAGTTTTAATTGTAAATTACGTAATGTTTTTAGTAATTAATTAAGTATTGGGTCTAAAAAAGGTTGAATTTCGAAAAAAATCGAAAGTACGATCTGGGTGTTTAGGTAGGAACAGTGAGTTAATACATTTTCTGTGGATGCTAATTTACATTTAAACATTCTCATAATTTTAGCATATCATTTTTATGAAACCGGAAGTTTAGGAAACAGTGGTCATCTAAAGTATTAAAATCGTAACTAGTTTTCTTAAATTTTACTGGTGGTTAATCTAAGCATCCAACCAATCAAGCCAATCCAAATGTTGGTCTGGACTTAATATTTTAGCCTCTTAAGTTACAACAAATTCAGACTCAAACCGAGAGTGTGAAAGTCGAGAAAAATTAGGTCGGTCCAGACCTAAACCTAATATTTAAATTCCTCTATTGTGATATGGGGCTACAGCAAAACCTCTCATTCGGAAACTAAATCTCTCCACCCCGTCTCACCTCACGTGACGGTTACCGTAAACATTCAAAGAATGTGGAGAGCAAGTGTGTATAAACAATTTGTGAATTATGTGAAATATGTGAAACTTTACGGTACCTGAATGGAAGAAGGGGTTGAGTGAATTTTATGCAGCCAGTGAGAGATAGTTTCCGAATGAGAGGTTTTGCTGTATTGTGAAAACTTCCTTGTTAAACCGCTAACTTTCGAGATTTTGGATTGTTCTTTTTTCCATAATTTTGTTTATCTTTTCATCAATAACTACCAACAATATTATTCCACACTTTTATGCTGGTATTACCAATATCTGACTTTTGACTTTTGAACCAATTTTCGTCGTTAAAGTCAAGATTTCGTTTTACCAATAGCGAAAATGATCCTGACTCAACTTAAACCTATCCTCGAGTTCAGGTTCATTTTGACTGTGGTTCACAAATCAACCTTCATATTACCAATTCACTTTGACCTAGAGTTCAAGGTTCATTGTCCTGTCTCTGGATCAAAATTCTGAACCACATCAAGTAGTAGGTTCAGAAGTCAAATTATATTTATTTACTACATTTGAAACGAGTTAGTTTAAAAATAAAATGGTTAATCAAGATAGGCTTGTCAGGTTATTTCAATTTGAAAGAAAACTCAGAAGAGCCCTTATTCGGACAATTCCGATTTCAAGATTGAAAGATTGGGAGAATCCACTGGAAATCTACGACTCATTTCATTTTAAAATTCGTTTTCACATGCATAAAGAAACAGTTCTGTATGTAATGAGTTTAATTAGAAGTGAATTGACCTCATATTTGAAGCGAGGAGTACAACTTCCACCCATTCTAAAGTTTCTAGCAGTTTTACGCTATTATTGCACAGGGAGTTTTCAATTGGTAATTGGTGACTTCGTATCAGTTTCGCAGTCGGAAATATCTATTCTAATACGCAGAGTTTCTTTGCTTCTGACGAAAATGACAAAAACATTTATAAAATTTGCGACAATGTCGGAATCACGGAAAGTAAGGGAAGACTTTTATGCTATTGCGGGATTCCCTGGTAAGAAAATTCAGAAAAACATACAACTATTATTTCTTAGCTAACAACCTTCCATTACCTAAAACAAGGTGCTGTTGGAGCAGTTTACGGATGTCATATAAAAATTGACTCCCCTGGCGGAAATGATGCGAAACTTTTTCGAAATAGGAAAGGTTACTTCTCCTTAAATGTCCAAGAAGTTTGTGACTCTTCCTTGAACTTTACTAATATGGTGGCCAAGTGGTATGGGTCGGCTCATGACTCGAGAATTTTTGAAAACTCAATGCTCTCAATTCAACTAGAAGATGGAAGCGTTCCCGGAATATTATTAGGAGATAGTGGCTATCCTCTACTAGGCTACCTAATGACTCCAGTTGGCAACCCCGTAAATGCTGAAGAAAGAAGGTAAAATTTTATTTTGCTATCTTAACAGCTAGTCTTGTAACTAGGGATGTAACGAATACCGGTATTCGGCCCAAAAACGAATAACGAAGCTTCGCTTCGTTCTACAAACGAATAACGAATATTCTGCCAAATATTTGGACGAATATCTCATACTGTGTAAGTGGGATATCTATCAAAAGGTCTCAGCCCCAGGATTTGCATTCATGCGTCTGATTTACGTTTTGAAGAATACTGCAGATATTATTTTATTCATACCAGTCAAGATACCCGATTCCGAATCCCAGCCCCAGCTACCAAAATATGTCCAATAGGAACCAGTGGGAAAATATACAGTACAGTTTGCTTATAAAGTAGTAAGTTTTTTAAAGATTTGTTTTTCTTGTTTTTTTGTATTTTAGGTTTCTTTAAGGTTTGTTTAGGTTTGTTTTGTAAGGTTTGTTTTTGGTTCTTGGTTTAGTATTTTAGATTTTTCTAAAGTTTTTTTATGTTTGAAGGTATGTCAGTTTTTAAGGTTTATTTTGGTTTTATTTTAGGTTATTTTAAGGTTTTTTAGGTTTTTATTTGTTTTTCTAAAGCCTTTTTTAGGTTTTTTTATGTTTTTTAGTAACATACCTTCAAACATTAGACAATCTAAAAAAACTTAAAAAACATAAATAAAAACGAAAAAAAAAACATTAGAAAAACGTAAAATAAAATTAAAAATAAACCTTATAAACTGGCATACTTTTAAATCTAAAAAAAATCTAAAAAAATAAACTAGGAACCAAAAACAAACCTTGAAAAAACAACCCAAAAAACCTAAGAAAAAAACAACCGTAAAAAAATCTCCAAAAACCATATAACTTTATAAGCAAACTGTGCTGTATGTTTTCTTACTGGTTCCGAGCAGTTGGATTTTGGTGGACGGTGCTGGGGTATCGACATCGGGTTTATTCCATTCTGAATTGCTGTTGTCACTGTGACGTTTTAGTTCACTTGGATTCATGTTCAAACTCGCTTATTTGAGATATTCGGCCGAATATTCGTCCGAAGCTTCGGCATGAGACCCCGAATACGAATAGCACTATTTGTTAGAAAAATAGGCCGAATATTCGGCCGAACAAATATTCGTTACATCCCTGCTTGTAACTATTTGTTTCTACAGATATAACTATGCCCAAATTAGGACAAGAGCTACGATTGAAAAGGATTTTGGGATTTGGAAGAGAAAGTTTCCTGTAGTCAATCATTTGCGCGTAAAACTTGACACCAGTTTACAAGTCATTCTTGCAACAGCAGTGCTACATAATATATCCAGGTAAATTAGGTGTTTATAAATTCAGCAACCCTGGAGTATATAACTAATTGAATATTTTTATGCAGAAAAAGGAATGATCTTTATGAAAATGATAGTATTGAAACACAGAATGATTCTGAAGAGTTAACCTGCAATAAGTCAAGTCTTACAGGAAGAGCTTTCCAGAGAAGTATAATTGAATCTTATTTTACGTATTGAATTGTTCCAGTCGCTTTCTCAAAATTTCTAATTGCAATTTGGATCTCTCTTCTTCAAATTCTTTAATTCCTATGTTGATTTGTTTCTTTGTGAGAGCAACTTCATATTCCACAGCCAAAGTCTTCATCCTGAGTTGGTGCTCCTCGTGCTCCATATCCACTAGGGTTGACCTTGGTGTTTGGACTTTTTTAAGTGCTGAAAACGAAGGAGGATAATTTAATGTAAGAAACAATCACATTTTTCGCTGGATAGGTATTTGTGTTTCTTACTTTTTGTGGTTACATAATTGATTGTGGAAACAGTACCAATATCGCTTGAAGTGTTGGGCAGGGCTGTGGTTGGTTGACTCTGAATTGGCATACTTTCAACTTCTTCGACCAATTCAATATTTTCAGTTCGTTGTATTTGTTCAAAATTCTCATCCTCAGTCAAACTCACTAAACATAAAAAATAATAGTTAGGCCAATTCATCATTGTTTGTATACTTAAAATTTTAACTGAAGTATAAACTGTCTCCATCATAGTCGAACTGGTTTCTGAGTGGACGGAGCTGGCTAGGAATAATGGACATAACTTCTTGTGTTTCCAAACTGATGTCCTGGACTGTTAAAATTTCTAGAGTCATAGTACACTACTTACGTCTTTTTTGGCTCTTTTTTTCCTATTTGCCCACTAAGTTTTTAATTGTTTCGTATTCCGCTTCCTGACTCCCGGTACTGCACAGAACTTCACTTCTATCTTTTTCCAGGCTTGGTCCTTCTTATTTTTAGCCCCCACGCCTGTATGTTTTGATTCGATCACCTTTTGTTCTTCCCGTACGAGGTCCAACAATGTAGCCTTCTCAAACGCACTAAAATTTTCACGTCCGCCGTCATCGGTGTCACATTCAGCTCAAGTATCACTAATATCCTGAATTTCCATGATACTGTGTGTGTTGATTGGGTTTTAAGTTTTAACGATGTCTAATAATTCAAGAATGAGAATGACACACCAGCAAATAAAAATAATTATTCATTTTAAAAGTCAACAGTCAAAGATCACGTGGTTTGATCCTTGATTTTGAGAACTCTGAACCCTGAACGGGTGCGTAAAGTTAGCAGATCATCACCATAAAGTTAGCCGATCATCCGATCCGACCGTAAAGTACGCACCCCAGCACCGTAAAGTTAGCCGATCTTACGACAAAAAGCATAAAGTTGGCCGACTATCCGATCAGCACCATAAAGTTAGCAGACCCGATCCATAAAGTGAGCAGAACCGCACCGTAAAGTTAGCAGATCCTCACTAGCCGACAAAAAATTTTTACCGTAAAGTTGGCCGATCAGCAGATAAGATCGTAAAGTTAGCAGATCTTATTTAGCCGACCAAAAAATAAAACCGTAAAGTTAGCAGATCAGTGTTAGCCGACCAGAAAATAAACCGTAAAGTTAGCAGATCAGAAATATCCGATCGGGAGATAAAAACGTAAAGTTAGCAGATCAGTAATTTTTTTTTACAGGTAATTTTTTTTTACAGCTAATCATATCTCACTAATGTATTTTACCAATGAGCATGAAGAAGGCAGATCAGAAAGAGCCGATCGGGAGATAAAAACGTAAAGTTAGCAGATCATTATTTTTTTTAGAGGTATTTTTTTACAAGTACTTTTTTTTAGAGGTATTTTTTTACAGCTAGTCATATCTCACTAATGTATCTGACCAATGAGCATGAAGAAGGCAGATCAGAAATAGCCGATGGGGAGTTAAAAACATAAAGTTAGCAGATCATTAATTTTTTTTTAGAAGTAATTTTTTTTTACAGGTAATTTTTTTTTACAGCTAATCATATCTCACTAATGTATTTTACCAATGAGCATGAAGAAGGCAGATCAGAAAGAGCCGATCGGGAGATAAAAACGTAAAGTTAGCAGATCATTATTTTTTTTAGAGGTATTTTTTTACAAGTACTTTTTTTTAGAGGTATTTTTTTACAGCTAGTCATATCTCACTAATGTATCTGACCAATGAGCATGAAGAAGGCAGATCAGAAATAGCCGATGGGGAGTTAAAAACATAAAGTTAGCAGATCATTAATTTTTTTTTAGAGGTAATTTTTTTTTACAGGTAATTTTTTTTAGAGGTAATTTTTTTTTACAGCTATTCATATCTCACTAATGTATCTTACCAATGAGCATGAAGAAGGCAGATCAGAAATAGCCGATCGGGAGATAAAAACGTAAAGTTAGCACATCATTAATTTTTTTTTAGAGGTAAATTTTTTTTACATGTAATTTTTTTTAGAGCTAATTTTTTTTACAGCTATTCATATCTCACTAATGTATATTACCAATGAGCCTGAAGAAGGCTGATCAGAAATAGCCGATCGGGAAATAAAAACGTAAAGTTAGCAGATCAGTTATTTTTTTAGAGGTAATTTTCTTTTAGAGATTTTTTTACAGCTAATCATTTTTCACTAATGTATCTGACCAATGAGCATGAAGAAGGCAGATCAGAAATAGCCGATCGGGAGATAAAAACGTAAAGTTAGCAGATCAGTTATTTTTTTTAGAAGTAATTTTTTTAGAGATTTTTTTTACAGCTAATCATTTTTCACTAATATATCTGACCAATGAGCATGAAGAAGGCAAATCAGAAGTAGCCGATCGGGAGATAAAAACGTAAAGTTAGCAGATCATTATTTTTTTTAGAGGTATTTTTTTTACAAGTACTTTTTTTTAGAGGTATTTTTTTACAGCTAGTCATATCTCACTAATGTATCTGACCAATGAGCATGAAGAAGGCAGATCAGAAATAGCCGATGGGGAGTTAAAAACATAAAGTTAGCAGATCATTAATTTTTTTTTAGAGGTAATTTTTTTTTACAGGTAATTTTTTTTAGAGGTAATTTTTTTTTACAGCTATTCATATCTCACTAATATATCTTACCAATGAGCATGAAGAAGGCAGATCAGAAATAGCCGATCGGGAGATAAAAACGTAAAGTTAGCACATCATTAATTTTTTTTAGAGGTAAATTTTTTTTACATGTAATTTTTTTTAGAGCTAATTTTTTTTACAGCTATTCATATCTCACTAATGTATATTACCAATGAGCCTGAAGAAGGCTGATCAGAAATAGCCGATCGGGAAATAAAAACGTAAAGTTAGCAGATCAGTTATTTTTTTAGAGGTAATTTTCTTTTAGAGATTTTTTTACAGCTAATCATTTTTCACTAATGTATCTGACCAATGAGCATGAAGAAGGCAGATCAGAAATAGCCGATCGGGAGATAAAAACGTAAAGTTAGCAGATCAGTTATTTTTTTTAGAAGTAATTTTTTTAGAGATTTTTTTTACAGCTAATCATTTTTCACTAATATATCTGACCAATGAGCATGAAGAAGGCAAATCAGAAGTAGCCGATCGGGAGATAAAAACGTAAAGTTAGCAGATCAGTATTTTTTTTTTAGAGGTAAATTTGTTTTACATGTAATTTTTTTTTACAGCTAGTGATATCTCACTAATGTATCTTACCAATGAGCATGGAGAAGGCTGAACAGAAATAGCCCATCGAGAGATAAAAACGGATAGTTAGCGGATCAGTATTTTTTTTTTAGATGTAATTTTTTTTAGAGATTTTTTTTTTCAGCTAATCATATATCACTAATGTATCTGACCAATAAGCATGAAGAAGGCAGATCAGAAATAGCCGATCGGGAGATAAAACGTAAAGTTAGCAGATCATTAATTTTTTTTAGAGGTAATTTTTTTTACATGTAATTTTTTTTAGAGCTAATTTTTTTTACAGCTATTCATATCTCACTAATGTATATTACCACTGAGCCTGAAGAAGGCTGATCAGAAATAGCCGATCGGGAAATAAAAACGTATAGTTAGCAGATAAGTTATTTTTTTAGAGGTAATTTTTTTTTAGAGATTTTTTTCAGGCTAATCATTTTTCACTAATGTATCTGACCAATGAGCATGAAGAAGGCAAATCAGAAGTAGCCGATCGGGAGATAAAAACGTAAAGTTAGCAGATCAGTTATTTTTTTTTAGAGGTAAATTTGTTTTACATGTAATTTTTTTTTACAGCTAGTGATATCTCACTAATGTATCTTACCAATGAGCATGGAGAAGGCTGAACAGAAATAGCCCATCGAGAGATAAAAACGGATAGTTAGCGNTTAGAAGTAATTTTTTTAGAGATTTTTTTTACAGCTAATCATTTTTCACTAATATATCTGACCAATGAGCATGAAGAAGGCAAATCAGAAGTAGCCGATCGGGAGATAAAAACGGATAGTTAGCGGATCAGTATTTTTTTTTTAGATGTAATTTTTTTTAGAGATTTTTTTTTTCAGCTAATCATATATCACTAATGTATCTGACCAATAAGCATGAAGAAGGCAGATCAGAAATAGCCGATCGGGAGATAAAACGTAAAGTTAGCAGATCATTAATTTTTTTTAGAGGTAATTTTTTTTACATGTAATTTTTTTTAGAGGTAATTTTTTTTACAGCTATTCATATCTCACTAATGTAATCTTACCAATGAGCATGAAAAAGGCTGATCAGAAATAGCCGATCGGGAGATAAAAACGTAAAGTTAGCAGATCAGTAATTTTTTTTTACAAGTAATTTTTTTGTTACAGCTTTACATATCTCACTAATATATCTTACCAATTAGCATGAAGAAGGCAAATCAGAAATAGCCGATCGGGAGATAAAAACGTAATGTTAATGGATTACTATTTTTTTACATCAATAGCCGAGCGTGAGGTAAAAACGTAAAGTTAGCAGATCGGTAATATTTTTTACAGCTAATCATATCAAAATAATGTATCTGCCCAATGAACGTGTGGAGTAGCCATATTATGTTGTTGGACATGCGCAGTAGGAAATACGCTGAAGAAAAGACATGATCAGTAGGGATTAATTGATCGCTGATATGCGCAGTAGCCTAGTGGTCCTGTTAGACATGCGCAGTATGAGAGACTCAGTCATAGACAAGCACACAAATCAACTGATCATATCAAATAGAAGTATTTTACCAATTAAAAAGCAGAGTAGGTATTAATTGATCATTGACATGCGCAGTATCCACTTTATGTTGTAGGACATGCGCAGAAGGGAATAAGCTGTCATGGACATGCGAACCTATCAGTTTCTGGTGTGAAATGAATATAATTGAGCAATATACTTGCGCAGTAGGGATTGATTTAGCATTGACATGCAAGTATGTGTTTTATGTGATTAAACATGCGCAGTATATAATATGCTATCATAGACATTCGTACCTATCAGCTGATCATATGTAATGAATGTATGTCATCAATTAACATGCTCAGCAGTAATCATTACATGTGTACATATCAGAGAATCATATCGCATAGCTGTATCAACTAATTAACATGCGGAGTAGGCATAAATTGATTAATGACATGCGCAGTAGCCATTTTATGTTGCAAGACATGCTTAGTAGTAAATAAGGTGTCATTGACATGCGCACGTATTGTCTAGTCGTATAAAAAAATGCATTAGATCAAAGAAAAAGAGTAGTAAGCATTAGTTGTTCATGGACATGTGCAGTAGGGTAGTTCTTTGTCAACTATTCTTTTTTAGTGTTTCGGGCATCCAGCTGACCACAAACATGAAATAATTACCGCTTTGCTAGTGTCGTATTACCGGGAGCGTATTTGCAAACCTTCAAAATTTGATATTTTAATGATATGAATTCATTTGTACATAAAAGGCAAAAAGCACAACCATATTTATTTGAATTTATTACCGCTTTGCCACTATCGAACTGTTCGGAGCGTAATTGACAAACCCCCTAAATTTGTTGTGATATGAATACATTAGTATATGGATGCCACCAAACAAACATATTTTCTTGAATTTTATACCGCTATGCAAATATCGAATTACCGGGAGGGGAAATACAATCCTCAAAATTTTGGTACTATAATGATATAAATGCATTGGTACATAATTGCAAACAAACATAAACATATTTCTTTGAATTTTTTACCGCTATGCCAATATCAAATTACCGGGAGCAGAATTTTTAACTTCAATAGCCTGTTATTCGAATGATATGTATGCATTGGTACATAGCTCCCATCAAAATTCGTCCACGATAGTAAATTCTTACCCAATGAGTAATGAAGGTAAAAACATCCACTGTGCACTGTTCAAGCGAATGACCACTGCGCGAGTGCAATGTATAATGTGTAATGCCTACTGTACAATGCTTAGCCTACTATGCATAAAAACCTACATTGCGCATACAGACGTGTTTGACTCATACTCGTTGCGAAATTACTCTCCTGAGCTATGGTCGGGCTCTTTTGATATTTCTCTTTGGGCTCTGCTCTTGCTCGGGCTCTTTTGAAAATTTCCTTTGGGCTCTGCTCTTGCTCGAGCTCTTTTGAAAATTCTCTCTTGGGCTCTGCTCTTGCTCTTTTAAAAACTTCCTTTTGGCTCTGCTCTTGCTCTTTTGAAAACTTCCTTTTGGCTCTGCTCTTGCTCTTTTAAAAACTTCCTTTTGGCTCTGCTCTTGCTCGGTTTCTTTTGAAAATTTTCTCTTGGGCTCTGCTCTTGCTCTTTTAAAAATTTCATTTGGGCTCTGCTCTTGCTAGTGCTCTTTTGAAATTTTCATTTGAGCTCTGCTCGGCCTCGGGCTCCTTTGTAAATTCTCTCTTGGGCTCTGTTGAAATTTTGCTCGGGCTATTTTGAAATTTTCCCTTCGGGTATGTTCGGGCACGAGTTGTTTTAAAAATCATCCTTTCAGTTCAACTAAGAATCCTCTCACTACTCCTCACCATTACAGTTTATTGATTTTTTGTTATTCACAAATAGAGTCGCGATAGCAAATTTTACAAACGCGACGACGATTTTGCTGAATCGCGGTTACAAAGACGAATCTGCAATCGTAGACTTAATCGCGCTTAATTACACATAGCATGAGCTACGATTGCGATTGAAATATTCGATTGGAAGAAATAAGCAATGCAAAACAATGTAACAAAGCAGAGAAGCAAAGAGAGGGGTCGGCAGGTTCTCTGTTGAATCAGGTGGAAACACACACAGGGGTCAAAACCCTCGAGTTTTTTTTCTCAATTCACCATCTATCAGCATTACAGAATCGTCACAAAACATGTGTTTTGATTGGACATAAGCTACTAATGCAAAACAATGGAGCAAAGCAGAGAAAGGAGAAAGAGGGATCGGCAGGTTCTCTGTTGAGTGAGGTGGAAACACACATAGGTGTCATACTTTGATTTTTTTTTTCAACTCACCATCGCTCATCATTACAAAATCTCGTATCGTCACAAAAAATATCTGTTTCGAACAGATATGAGCGAATCGTTCCTAGGGACGATAAAATATTTAAAAACTCACATCGGGATTGAAAAAACTCTCGTCGCGAATCTATGTGAAGGCTTTTGCGTCAATCACTAATACTAAAATCGTCATCACGTATGTAAAATTCGCTGTCGCGTCTCTATGTGCATGTAGCCTTACAGGCAGGCTATAAGGGCCGGATTTAGGTACACCACTTGAGTGAGTGCTTGGGTTGACTCGACTTGAGTAATTCTTTGAGAGGAGAGTTGGTATTCAAGAACGAATTTTTACCGTTGATGTGGCATGGGAGTTTGGAGTTGTGATTCGAAGCAGCTCTCACCCCACTCCAGTTTAGACTCCAAATCACTCACAAATGAGTCACTTGAGTTTGAGTGGCTTCCTTAAATTCGGCCCGTAGGGCCGACGCGTCGGCCCACTCAAAATCATTTGGTGCTTTTCGTCTAGGGTACTCAGGTAATACCCTTCTCTACTGTTCATAAATGCATAAATACTATTTTTTTGTGACATAATCGACATAATTTTTTAGAATTTAATTAATTTACATTAGAATCGTAGTTAAAATAACCTTAACCTTAGTATAAAACAGTTACATTTGTGTAACAGGTGAT
This sequence comes from Holacanthella duospinosa, assembly GCA_002738285.1. NCBI lineage: Eukaryota > Metazoa > Arthropoda > Collembola > Poduromorpha > Neanuridae > Holacanthella > Holacanthella duospinosa. Next base: position 129,148 of record NIPM01000049.1, on the reverse strand, counting down.
AAAAAACTGATATGTCGCTGAAATCAAACGGAATCGATTTCCTTATGTACAACAATTTGAACAGACGACCATTTTTTATATGAAACGACCATCTGGTGAAGCCAATTTGCCGTAGCCATTGGCAACTCGTTAAAAAGCACGTAAACAGTAGGTCATCATCGAGCCAATTCAGTCCTCCGAATTAGTGGAGAGGACTGTAGTAACCAACATTAGTGCATGTATAATAGTACTACATGTACTATTATTATACATTAACTATTAAGTTAATTTTATATGTATTTTTCTAGTATTAGTGTTACTAAATTACTTTAAATTTTTCATGATAATTTAAAGACTTAAGTGTTATTTGTTATTAGTGCATGATCTTGAGCGACCTTATTGTGTATTCACAATCGTTTTGTTTGTTACCAGCTAAGTCCGAATTTTTTATCTAGTTGCCTTCTTTGACCTCTTTTTCCAAGTGGTTTATTTGCTCAATTCCATAATATACAAAACAATGATAAAATAGACGTTATCTTCTCTCGATGGCTTAAAAAGGAGAATACAGTTGTGTGCATTTAATTTAACTAAGTTGAGTAAATAATTTGAAAGGATATAATTATTAGTTTAACCTGAAAAATGGTTTTGAAGAAGTCCTCACTCCTATTTGTAGTTATCTTGACTTTTTGTGAAGCGATTGCTAAAGAGGCTGGGAATGGATTGAGTCAATCTAAGGGCAAGGTCAAATCTCCTGTTAACGTACAAAGGGCTCATGAATATGAACCAACTTGGGAAAGTCTCGACGCTCGACCATTGCCATCTTGGTACGATGAAGGGAAAATCGGTATATTTATTCACTGGGGTGTCTACAGTGTCCCGGGTTTTGGATCTGAATGGTTCTGGTTCAGTTGGAAAACATCCAAGAATGAACGTATTGTCAACTTTATGGACCAGAACTATCCACCAGGATTTACTTACCAGGATTTTGGTCACCAATTCACTGCAGAATTTTACAATGCCACCAAGTGGACTGAACTGTTCAAGAAATCTGGGGCCAAGTAACTAATTTTTACAAAATATTATTTCCAATCACTACGGTTGTCTACTAAAATTTTGGATTTTTATACAGATATGTAGTATTGACCAGCAAACATCATGAAGGATACACCCTTTGGCCTTCAAAGTACGCCTTTAGTTGGAATGCCATGGCCGTTGGGGCTCATAGGAATCTACTGGGTGAGTACTTTTGTATTATTAAATTTGATTGAACTCACAGAACTTCTTTTAATTGAGCAGGTGAGCTAGCTGAAGCAATCAGATCAGACTCAGATCTTCGATTTGGATTGTACCATTCTCTCTACGAATGGTTTAATCCACTTTGGATTGCTGATCTCGCAACAAATTTAACTACAGATGAGTTTGTCAAATTCAAAACACTTCCGGAACTTTATGAATTGGTGAATGAATATCAACCGGATATCGTCTGGTCAGATGGAGAATGGGAAGCTCCAGATTCATACTGGCAGTCGAAGGAATTTCTGGCTTGGTAAAATCTTTCGTCTGTAATGAAATCAAGCTTAATCTTTATTTACTGTTAAATTTGAAGGTTGTATAATGAGAGTCCCGTAAAAGATTTCGTCGTTACGAACGATCGTTGGGGTCACAAAACTCTCTGTACACATGGCGGTTATTACACGTGCGCAGATCGTTATAATCCAGGTAACTTAAAACTTGAATAAAAAGTTCCATTACTTCTCTACTTTCTGTGTGAGAATACTTCAGGAATACTTCAGCCACACAAATGGGAAAATTGCATGACACTTGACAAGATATCATGGGGATACCGTAGAAATGCCCAGATCGAAGACTATCTAACACCAGATGAACTTATTAAAACTATTGCTGAAACCGTATCGTGTGGGGGTAAGTTTTGGAATAATAATTCCAATTAATTACAAATTAACATGTACCAAGAAATTGTTAAATTGTTGCAAGGTTGTCAACATAACTCGTATTTTTTTGACGGGGTTGGTGACGAGCACTATGCTCGACCCAAAAATTATAAATCCTTCAAAATGCCGAAAGTATTATTACACGTTATAAAAAAGTATTTTGTACACATTTTGGATTTAAACTAAACAAATGAAAAAAGGGATCTTCGCGCTTTCAAATTCAATAAATTCTTACGGCACTGAAATAACAGCTCTTTTCTTTACCAGTAATATCTTGAAGGATTTATAATTTTTGGGCCGACAATAATTTCTTCATTATAGGTAACATGTTGATTAATGTGGGACCTACAAAGGAAGGGATTATTGTACCTATTCAAGAAGAAAGACTTTTACAACTTGGTCAGTGGCTAGAAATCAACGGAGAAGCCATATATAGCACCGTTCCATGGGCTTACCAAAATGACACACTTACACCCGGTGTTTGGTAACTTGACTAATGATCAGGGGTCGGATAAGTACATAAAGAATTGAAAATTTACTGACAATCGTCGACGGTTGACTTATATTAGACAGATTTTGCAAAAGTGAGTAAGACGTTAACGTAAGACGTAGGGTAACGGGAGATACGTTTACGCTTACGTACCTCCCGTTACCCTACGTCTTACGTTAACGTCTTACTCACTTTTGCAAAATCTGTCTAGATTAGAAATTTACAGAGATTTTGAGTCGGTGTCATGGGCTAACTTGTATCTAACTGATATTAACTTTTGATGCTGCTTCTGTTTGAATGAAGTTAAATATTAATATTAATTTTCAAAAAAAAAAANCTGATATTAACTTTTGATGCTGCTTCTGTTTGAATGAAGTTAAATATTAATATTAATTTTCAAAAAAAAAAAAATTTTTAAGCACTTATCAGCATTTTTCAGCACTTTTATGCAGATTTTATAGAACTTCTTAAGTACTTAAAACCATATTTTTTAGCACTTTTAAATCCAAGCCTTGCTAATGATTTCTCAGTACTTTGTATTTATTGCAAAGTTTGTTCATTTCTGCAGGTTTACGTCTCGTCCGAATGAGAAGAAAGCCTACGCAATTTGTTTGGACTGGCCAGAACAATCAGAGCTACAATTGGCTGTGGTTGATGGAACACAAGTGTCCGGTGTGACGCTTTTGGGTTCCGAAGGTTCCTTGGAATGGGAATTAGGAAATCCAGGGATCAAGGTCAAGTTTCCGAATGTAGTGGACAATAAGTCTCAGTGGGCTTGGACCCTAGTCATTTCTACGACACAACAGTCTAAACCAAAACCGTAGAGTTATTTAGTTTAGCCGTTAATCAATATAATACTCTTACTCTTACTGATATTCAACTTATTTGAGATTATATGTCTATCTAAATATTTATTAGTTACAGAAAAAAAAAATTATTAAAAAGTCAACGAATACACTACAACCTTAATTATCGTTACCAAAATTTCTCTCGTTTCATAAGGCACGGAAATGAGCATGCGCCTTTGCTGATACACCATTTTTGACTTTTTGACCTAATTCAATTTTCGTTCACACTTAACAGTACAGTGTTGGGCATCAGAAACCCAGCAAAACCTTACGTGAGGAAAATATTTCTTTTACGATTTATTAATTTTATGGCGTGGTTATGAACACTGTGACCACTTAACAATGTATTGCTGTGGTCTCATGCACTGGGTGAGGTCACACCGTTTTCACCACTACCCTACAAAATACACAAATTTTATAACGATTTCTATTATTCGCGGCGTCATTCGTTCATTCTTTCAATTGTGTTCGAAAAATTTGTTAAATTTTTTTTGGAAATTCAATTACATAATTAAAATCATCAAAAATTCAATTAAAGTTAGTGAATTAAATTCACTAACATAATTGGACACTAGAGTAAACCATGTGAGTAAAGCGTCGTCTTATTTTGTTCCAAGAATTTACTGTACTGCACAATGTTCCTTATTTACAGGCAGATATTAGTATTTGTCATACTAGTAGCAAATATTGGCAAATAACGGCAAGTAACGGAAAATATGGCAAATATTACAGGAAGTAGCACAAATTCATAAAAAAATGTTAAAGATGAATTTACTGTAAAAATTTCAACTAAACATAGACATTTTTCTGAAAGAGGACATTTCTAGCTTTACGTTGTCACTTGTTTCTAAGCGCTCTATAGCAGAACGATAGTTTCGTGACTTTATCTTAGGACAAGTGATACCGGGCATCTGCCTGTACAAATGAAAACGTTGAAAACACTCTTTCAAGTGGTGCTGTGCTGGCTGGACAAGTGTACATGGGCAAAAGGAAGTTGACAAATGCCGTCAATGTTTCATCTCTTCCAATCAGAAAATTCCACAAATTGGCAGGCGCAGTGGAATTTATAACATTTGGGTTGAGATAACTTTTTGGAAACACTCCTTCGTCCATGTTAATATAAGCTANAACGATAGTTTCGTGACTTTATCTTAGGACAAGTGATACCGGGCATCTGCCTGTACAAATGAAAACGTTGAAAATACTCTTTCAATTGTGCTGTACTGGCTGGACAAGTGTACATGGGCAAAAGGAAGTTGACAAATGCCGTCAATGTTTCATCTCTTCCAATCAGAAAATTCCACAAATTGGCAGGCAGTGGAATTTATAACATTTGGGTTGAGATAACTTTTTGGAAACACTCCTTCGTCCATGTTAATATAAGCTANGGCAGTGGAATTTATAACATTTGGGTTGAGATAACTTTTTGGAAACACTCCTTCGTCCATGTTAATATAAGCTAGCACAATGGGTACTAACGTATCGGGTTTCCTCAGAGTGGAATCCAGACATTGATCCCGCTGTTTTACGTTTAAGAATTCATCTGAAGTTGATACGATAATTAATATGTAAAGAAATGGTTTTTAAATGCTTTGAACCTAAAATTTTAAGCCATGATAGAACTGCGTCAGCCACATTTGCATTGCATTGTCTGACTGCAGCTGAAAATAATATTAGGTAAATTAGTATTAGGTACAAGAGTTAAATCAAAATATCATATTAATTCCACTAGAAAAATTTGATCAGTAATCACTTACATTGAGCGAGCAAATCTGAACAGTTTCGGTAGACTGGCAAGCTGTTAACAGTTTCTGCAATTGACGCTTCACAGGGAATTGTTTTGCAAATCTCAATGTACTTTGTACGATTTTTTAAGAATACACGAATTGAATCCAAATGACTACTCCATCTCGTAATGCAGAGCGCAATCCCTGTTTGTCTTTGAGAAATGCTGCAGGATGATGACGATCACGGAAATACTTCGACACCTACATCAATATTTTAATATTATAAAATTTCTCTTAAATTATATGTTGTAAAAGTTACCTCACCTCAACTATTTGTGATAATTTTTGGTAACTTTTACCACCAATTCCTGTGTATTCGGTATAGTACTGCCAAATTGAATCTTTTGTCTTACCGATTTTCGCTTTTACTATTGATGTGTCCACATTTGGAGGTTTAGAAAAATTTGTATTGTCTCCATCAAGACACTGAAATGCTTCATCGTCAAAGCCTTGGCTAATTGTGTCCATATCGCCTTGTGTTGTAGTGGATAAAACTGATTCACTGTTGTCACGAAATTCCAGGTCCAAATCAATTTGAGACATTTCGTTAATTGTTGGATGGAATACAATGATGAATGCGAATAGTGATTTTTCATTCCAGTCAAATGAAATTGAAAAATAAAAAACCTCTTTTTNGAATACAATGATGAATGCGAATAGTGATTTTTCATTCCAGTCAAATGAAATTGAAAAATAAAAAACCTCTTTTTTCAAATTGCAGTCTCTGCCTTGCTCATTGAAAAATTTAGTTTTTAGAGATTTGAGCATAAGCATGTTACTGGATATAGTGTTCGCATGGCTCAGGTTTAGGTGTGAGCCAGACCAATGGCTCATGGCTCCGGCTGACAGCTCATGAGCCATGGCTCATGGCTCCGGCTGACAGCTCATGAGCCATGGCTCATGGCTCCGGCTGACAGCTCATGAGCCATGGCTCATGGCTCCGGCTGACAGCTCATGAGCCATGGCTCATGGCTCCGGCTGACAGCTCATGAGCCATGGCTCATGGCTCCGGCTGACAGCTCATGAGCCATGGCTCATGGCTCCGGCTGACAGCTCATGAGCCATGGCTCATGGCTCCGGCTGACAGCTCATGAGCCATGGCTCATGGCTCCGGCTGATAGCTCATGAGCCATGGCTCTTGCTCTCGACATTTGTTGAGCTGGCTCATGAGCCAGCCATGGCTCTGGCAGATGGGCTCAACACAATTTAAAATTTTGAAAAAAAAATTTCGACATAAAAATCTTTATTTCATTCGGATTTATATGATTAATCAATTATTTGTCAACAATTTTCCATCATACGATTATTTATTCCACCGACCACCACTTCTCTTAAGGGTGGAATCCACAATCAGAGTTGAAATTTGAGCCTGAGAGGAGATTTCACTAAACCGAGTTTGAGCCTGATCCTCGGGTAAGACTCAACCTCAAATCCGCAATAAAAATGTGGTCGCGGCTCGACCGATCCGAGTTCAAGTATGAATATGATCCTATGTTCACGCTTGAGAATGCGCAGTTAGAATGTTTTGATATAATTATATTAATTATATTAATTATAATAATTCAAATATGCAAACAGCTTGGACAGCAGTGCAGTTCGCTTATAAGTTTGGTTCACTGACCAAATTAAACTATACTGAGTTAGGTTTTTGACAAGTGCCGATCTCGGTAATTATCCGATGCAAAAACCTAACCTAAGAACTTAAATGTAACCCTAACAACCTAAACCTAATCTAACAACCTCAACCTACACTAACCTAAGCTAACAACCTAAGCTAAACCTCTAACAACCTAAAGCTTACCTAGCAATAGGCTGCAATTACTACAGTCCATTACTAGTGTTGTTAGGTTAGGTTTAGGTTGTTAGTGTTAGATTTAGGTTATTAGTTTAGGTTTATGTTGCTCGATTAGATTTACGTTGCTAGATTAGGTTTAGGTTATTAGTGTTACGTTTAGTTTATTAGATTAGGTTAAGATTGTTAGGTTAGTTTTAAGTTGTTTAGGTTGTTAGGTTTAAGTTGTTAATGTTAGTTTTAGGTTGTTAGTGTTAGGTTTCAGTTGTTACTGTTAGTTTACGTTGTTAGTGTTGTTTAGTTTGTTAGTGTAAGGTTTAGGTTGTTAGGTTAGATTAAGTTAGGTTAGCTGTTTACATTGAATAATTGCCGAGGTCGGCACTTGTCGGAAATCTAAGAACTCAGTATAGATGATTTCGTTAGCGGGGTTCTTATAAGCGAACTGCACTGCTGTCTTGGCTGTGTCTTTTCGTTTCAAATCAGTAGCACACGTAGGTTACAATGTTTTCCGAGTTATACCGAGTGCTGGGCTGTGTCTTGGATTTTCGTGGTCGGTACTAGGGTTCGAGATCGGGTATCTTGACTGGTAAATAAATTACCTAGGTCAAATCAATCCGCAACTTTTGGTACTTTTCTAGAATCAAATATGTGTTTAAGTGACATGTTTATTTATGGAATTTTATTTGAGATTTTTGAAAAAAATTAATTACCGGGGCCAAGTTAATTCGCGACTAAATTTGTTAATTTCCTGAAATTTTAATTGAAAAAATAAATATTTTAACTAATATTTTAGTTAAAATCATTTTTTTAGCTAAATGTAATTGTTTAAAGAAATCTCGAAGTAAAATCTTTAATAATCTTTCCTCTGAACCTACCCTACTGCCTGGTTTGGAAAACATTGAACCGGATCACTTTTCAAACCTTGATCTCGGATCACTTTTTCATTATGCATAGCAAACTGAATCTGATCGACGGATTGATCCTTGGATTCTGATCCTGCGATCAGAATCAAACTCGACCCGTACTTTTGGTTATTGTGAATACCAAACTGAGCCTGAGTCGGAGCTGTGTCTCAGGTTTTAGCCATTGTGGATTCCAGCCTAAGTGTCCTTGATTTCTTTATTTAAGCCAACACTTCACGCACATGCATTTCTTTATCGTATCACTTTCAATTCGATTTCGTTTTGGATTACAAAGTAAGTCTGACCCTCCAGAAAAAAATCTTTCTACTGGTACGCCTGTCTCAGACACGGCAAGAAAATGTCGCGCCATTTTTGACAAGCTAGAATAAGATGGCTGATGTTCCTGTGACTAAAGGTTGCCATATTTCAAATTTAGTCTGGATTAAATTATCACTAATGATTGCCTTCCACCAATGTAATGCACTTCTCTCAATCAAGTTGGATAAACTAGAAGTAGCAGCTCTGCTGCTAGAAATAGGGAACGCTTTATTTATGAGCTCTGTTGCTAGAAGTAGTGTAGCTGCTACATATAGGAGCTGCTGCTAGATATACTAGCTTGAACTCCTTAGATATGTTGGCTAAGCCCCTAGATTTAACAGGGGTGTGTTGCATCAAAAAACTTTCACAATAAAACTATTCAACTTTTCACTTTTCATTTTTGGAAAAATGAAAGGTTGCTATGTTGCACCAAAATATTTTACGAACCTTTCCATAATCTAATTTTTTTGAAAAGTGAAAGGCAAATGTTGAAAGGTTTTTTCGTTTACATAGCAACAGACGCTAATTATTTTTAGTTTAGACAACAAAAATTATTTTGATTCTTATTTTTTGTTAATTTACACTACAAACTTATGTCATTTGAAATCAATGGAATCGATTTCCCGGTAAGAGAACAACAATCAAGATTTCTACTTTCTTTGAGGTGAAAAGCAATAACCTGAGGTAACGATTAAACTTCTGACTCCTAGCCAGTTTCTCTCGCGTTTGTTTTACTATCTTTCTGCAAATTTTAGGAAATTTTGTCCCTAGTCATTTGCTCACCTGTGCAATTTTTATAAAAACAAAAATTATAACGAACCACAGGGACAATGAAGATGATTTATAATGACTAGACGAAGATATGTTACACATGTCTAAACTTCTTTCCGGAATGTCACACCGGATGTAACATATAGATGTTTTTGAAAATTCACCCAAGTTCCCACCCTCAAGCTTGCTACTTTACAAATCAAATTTTAAGCTATATTGTGGTCTTCTGTAATAGGATAGTTCTTTCTGGACTAATTTTGTGGGCTTAGTATGCACAAATTAGTTTTAAAAATGGATTGTTTGTAAATTAAGCTTATGCATTTATTAGCTTACCGTGTTAATCTTGACCATTGAAACTCGAAGGAAACAAAGAAAACTAATTTTTTTAAACAGTTGTTTTTCGATAATTCTAAATCGGAGAATTTCACGTATATGAATTGGCATGGGGGGTGGCTGAAAAATGGCTATAATTTGTAGTGGTTTGTTGACATGTTCCTGTCTCAGTTCCTCGAATTATTGTTTCTTGTAGATAAAAGCGCGCTGTTTAATGTCGTAGTAAAATCTTGGAGGTACTACGACAGGAACATATGGAAATAATAAGTTGAAAATGAAGCAGTTTGAGAAAAGGGAACAACCAAATACAGCCATAACTCCTCCCCATCTGTATTAAACTTTGATGGATTTTGTCGTATGGGGGGATATCTTGCACCAAAAACAATGTACCTGTTTACATTTTAGGCCTATGTATAATTTTTTCAGATACTATATAACCAAATTTGAAAGAAAAAATTAACTTATAATTGATTTTCTTTAGCACCATGGTGAGTACAAACATGAATCCCGCTACACGGACATCGAATTACCGGGAGCAGAATTCCATACCTACAAAAATGTATTAATTTAATGCTATCAATGCATTGGTACATACTTGCCATCAAACACAACATATTCGTATGAAATAATTACCGATATGGTAACATCGCATTACCGGGAGCGGAATTGCAACCTTCCAAAACTTGCTATTTTAATAATATGACTGCATTAGTGCATAGCATCTATCAGGCATAAACATATTTCTTTGAAATTATTACCGCTAAGCCAATATTGGATTACCGGGAGCAGAATTTCAAATCTCAAAAATATGTTGCCTTATCGATATAATTGCATTGGTATTTAGCTGACATCAAACATATTTCTACTAAATTTTTGACGCTATACCAATATCGAATTACCGGGAGTGGAATTACAAATCTCAAAAACTAGTTATTCTAATAATATGAATGCATTTGTACATAGTTGCCATCGAATATAAACGGAATTCCTAATAGTTGCTGCTAAGATAATATCGAATTAATCGGGGCAGAATTACAAACCTCTAAAATATGCTATTCAAATGTTATGAATTCATCGGCACGAAGCAATTTTAAGCCTAAGCATATTTCTTCTAAATTATTACCGCTAACCCAATATTGAAATACCTGAAGCAGAATTGCAATACTCAGCAATATGCTGCTCTACTGATATAAATGCATTGGTACATAGCTGCTGACAAAAATAAATTTATTTATTTCAAATTATTANAATTATTATTTCTTCTAAATTATTACCGCTAACCCAATATTGAAATACCTGAAGCAGAATTGCAATACTCAGCAATATGCTGCTCTACTGATATAAATGCATTGGTACATAGCTGCTGACAAAAATAAATTTATTTATTTCAAATTATTACCGCTACGTCAATATCGAAATACCGGTAGCAGAATTACAAACCTCAAGACTTCTATGCAATTCGATTTAAAAAAATCATTATCGTTTTGATTACGAGTCGATTCGAGGTTGCGGTCGAAAACTATCAACCAATTCGAACAAATGGAAGAAGCACTTATTTATAGGTATAAAATTCCAGGACATTATAATGATCCGTCTGCATAGTCTGCTCGGGCATATTATGGCGAATTAAATTTAATTATGTCACAATTGATGTCTTTAGAATAGCAAATTATTGAAATTTGAAATTCCGCTTACGGTAATTTGATATTGGCATAGCGGTAATAATTTAGAAGAAATTTGTGTTTGATGCCAGTTAAGTACCAATGTTTTTACATTTTTAGAATAGCATTTTTGAGATTAGTAATTCTGCTCCCGGTAATTCGATATTAGCTTAGCGGTAATAATTTAGAAGAAACAAGTTTGTTTATGGCAGTTATGTACCAATGTATTTAGATTATTAGAGGAGCATATTATTTACAATTCTGCTCCCGGTATTTTGATATTATCTTAGCGGCAATAATTTCAAAGAAATTCGTTTATGCTTGATGGTGGATATGTATAAATGCATTTATATAATTAGACTAACGTCTTTTTTAGGTTTGCAACTCTGCACCCGATAATTAGAGATTGGCTTAGAGATAATGATTTCAAAGAAATATGTTTACGCTCGATGGCTGCTATGTACGAATGCACTCATATTATTAAAATAGCAAGTTTTGGAAGGTTGTAATTCCGCTTCCGGTAATAGATATTAGCTTAGCGGTAATTATTTCTAATGAATATGTCTGTTTGAAGATTGGTAAGCACCAATGCATTCATAACATTTAATTAATTAATTTTTATAGGTTTTAAATTATGCTGCCGGTAATTTGATATCCATGTAGCGGGAGTCATATTTGTAATCAACATGGTGCTAATGAAAGTCAATTAAAATTTAATTAATTGTTGCTTTAAAATTTGATTATAAATTATCTGAATTAAACTCCTAGGCACACAAAGAGTTGTGTAATGATGTTAAAAAAAATAAACCTATTTTTAAATCATTCAAAAATGTGTTCAGATTAACGATTGAAAAACTTGATTTTTTTTAGATAAAGGAGGTACTCAGAAATTTACAATCCTTATCGTTCCAAAGAAAAGTTCCGTTCTCGCTATCATTAATCGTTCAAAATAAATCAATTGTGTTGCTGAAGTTCTATCGTTTATGAACACGAGATCCCCCCATGGATTGTATGAATGAGATTATGAATGAATATTAATTATTGACAACAATATTCGCACAGATGCAGCTTGACCAAAATCGAATATCTTTTTAGTTTCGGTTTCATTTTTTAATCAAAAGTCTGGATTCCGTTTCGGCGTATACCATAAAAGCTGGTTTCGATTTCCGTTTCGATGTCAAAAAATTAGGCTTTAAATCCGGTTTCGTCTGCTATCCGAAAATAATTTGTTTGGATTCGGTATATGTCAACCTTTTAGTCTGGGTTCATTGTATTAGTTAGTCAACCAAATGGGATATTTATAAGATTTTACCAAATGTGGTAAATGCATTCACACATTATGCAGAACTTCTAACACTACCCACATATTTGTTGTTTTTTGTAAAATTCAACCGAAATATTTTTAGCATATAGTAAAATTGCTTCTCACTATTATAACCTTAAACTCACAAGGTAAGTGCACGGTGCTTCGTCAAATTGTGTGACATAAGTTATATGTGATCCTATGTTAAGTGGCTAAGCACAATTACCTTTGTGGACATAAGCATTAAATTTTAGCTGAAAATCCTGGCTTAAATTAACATTTTTAATCGTGTGTAGACTTAGTTTTAGTAATTCGGTTGTTCTTGGTATCGGTTTCAGCCTGTAAAAATAGATTTCGATTTGGCTGACCAAACTCATATATCAGTTTCGTTCGAACAACCATAGGTATCAGTTTCGGTTTCGAAAATTTTCGATTGCGGCTGTTGAAAATTTGAGATGAATTTCGGTTTTCACTAAGTTACAACACTGATTAAGACAAAACACAAGAATGAATCTGGAATTGGAACTCCGCCCCCTTCCAAATTCTACACTTTCACAATTCTAAAAAAGTCGATGCCTCAACTTCACACCACCCACACAATGAACGGCACAACGCTTTTCGAAAAATAATTAAGTTCAGCCGGAACAACCCAATAATGAAATTCTTCTTTCTACATTTTTGGATCGATAGTCTCGTCAACGAAACCAAGGAGACCTGAAAGCTCCGAGAGGTCAACGACCTGTGAAAGTCACTCTGTAGTTGTGCTTGGCATTTTGTTTTATTTTTAGCACAAACAAGATCCAGCATTCGTGAACACTTTGTAACTTACCGAATTATCGAGACTAAAAATACACAACAGGATTATGATCATTAACTACCCATTCCACCACTGCGAACCTCATTTTGCATATAAATTGTAATTTTTACAAATTCAATAATCATTGTAGCAGAGTAAATTGAAGAATAACCCTAAAGGAAAATCTGAATCATCAACAACTATTATTTAAGGAATTGTGTTATAATTCATATCATTACGCAATATATTCCCGTAATAATTTAGTAATTAGATAATTTCATATTTTGATTTTTGATGACATTTTCCCTAATAACTCTACATCCACAGGACAGTACAAGTTTGAGCGATTTAGAATGAACCGCGTATCGCCGAATTCTCAGATCTATGTGCGTTCGTTTTCTGCAATCGCTATACGTTTAAATGTGAAATAATAAATTATTGTTCCCACCCGAGTACTAAACTAAGAAATTGTCTTCCTTTGAATTTTTCAATATACAGTGGTTTTAGCTTAATGTCACCTCCGAGGGAGCCAAAAAATCGGTTGACAGTTAGCGGAGTTGACCATAGCCGATAATGGCAACTGACTAATACTTCATAGATTAGGTGACATAAACCGAAGTTTCTGGTTTTAGATGCGCATTTTATGGTAAGATACCTTTTTCGATTTATTTTACAGCTTTTGAAGTTATTACCTGAATTTGGAATACTCTAAAAGCAAATTACTTCTTAAAGTAATCGGCAAGTTTTTTTGCAATATGCCAGAAAAATGGCTTTGAGATATTATCGTGTCCGAAGCTCCCAAAATATCGGTACTTCTTTGCAAAGTTCTTTACTTCCAATGTTGCTTATCATTAAAACTTTAAGTTTCTCAATTCTAACCATGTGCCCATCTAAAGTTGGCATACTAGCGGTTGGAATAAACCCGCGACTGCGGCTGAGTCTTTAAAAAAGTAAACGTTCACTATCGAGGATCGCATAGTAGAATACACACTTGGCGATTTCTAATCCAAATCTTACCAAATCTTTGAAAATGTTCAAATTAAATTTTCTAGGGTCTAATTACCTCTCTCAACTGATTATCAGGCTAAAAATACTTAAATTACATTTTTATTCTTCCAAAATTTGCATTTTGGACCGCGGACGCAGGACTTGGGTGGTTATTCACTATATCCGCCTGTCATTTTCACCAAATAGAAATTTATTATGATGACTGAAAAAATATGAACAACGTCAATACAATTTAAGGAGAAGATTCCTTTGACGAAAAAATAATTATAAATATGAATTAGGTTTAGACGTAAACACCAAATATCAAATTAAATAGAACCCTCGGGTTTAAATATAATAAATACGGTGTATGAGGTTGTAGTGACGTAATCCTTAAGGCTAATTTATAATCAGACTACAGCGCTCCGTCACGTAAACTCAACTTGACGGATGAGTCAAAGTTAAACATGTTTAACTTTTGTCGGAAGGGGCTTTACGCAGACGGAAGAGAGTAACGTAAAGTGCCGTAAGAGTATAAATTGGCATCCTTCACGAAAGTTAGCTGACGGAAGGTGACTTTGTCGTGACGGATGAACTGTCGTCTGAGTATAAATTAGCCTTTAGGTTAAATCCTATTATGGAATTAGTAAGAATTTTTTTTTGGCTCAGAAATATTTGGTTTGTATAGATATATATAATACGCGGTTACTAATTCGGTTCCTTAACTTAAACTATTTTTAATTTTTCGAAAGTTCAATTGGGGCAAGTTTGGGCAAGTACAAATTGAAGTATAGATAAAGGTTAACCAAATTTAGAAAGAATGAAAAAAATATCGATTGAAGGTGGCTGAAGATGGGAATTTGAAGTTGAACCATGCAATTACATGTAAATAATTTTTTTCCGTACCTTGCTACAAATTCAATTTTGGGCCAAACTTTTTGAAAATTTAAACAAAAATCAATAGTTGTAACAGGAATAGACTTATTACTGTTGCTATTATTTTTCTAAACACAGGGCCTCTTCGTAAAACCACTTGGAATTAGTTAATTATTATTGAGATCGCGTAATTTCAACTGTTTTTTAGCAAAAAATTTGTTTTTAAAGTCATACTTTTGTTTTCAATTTTGGCCAATTTTGGATTAGAAATTGCCTAGTGTGGAATACAACAAATAGGTTAATAAAACCGTTCCCCCAGTGGTCTCTGACCGCCCACACCATTTAAACAAACACGAGTATATTCTGGGCCTCAGAACCGAAAGTTGCCATTAATAGTGTGATTATGCGCGGTACATTCTCTTCAAATGGGATGACAATAGGCGGAGGTTGACAATAGGTGGTGTGACAATAGGCAGAGTATTTAGTACATGAGAGCATGGAGTTTAGCCGAGGTAAAGCCAACAGGTTGACAACAAGCGAAGTGTGACATAAAAGGGTAGTGACATTAAGCTAAAACCACTGTATAACCAAAAACCTTTCTTTACTTGGTTAAATTTTCACAAAAATAAACAACAAAAAAATGAATTGGCTACACCTTCCTTACAAATGATCGTCAGTTTTTTTAAACATAAAGGCAATGTAGAGTGTGACAACTTCCCATTCAGATTTCGCCAAAGTTTCAAAATGTTTTCATCCGGATTGTCCATCCTGGAAAAGTTGTTCTGCATGAATGTATTCTACCGTAGTTTCACGAAATGCTAACTTTTGTCATTCCGGTGGTGGATAAGTCCAAAAAATTATTTTCGTGGCCACCGTATCGCCGAATCCAACCCAAATAAAGGAAATATTTACATGAACGGTTAAACTAATATAAATAAATTTTATACAAACCTCAAGGGCACACAATCCTTGTAACAAGCAGTGGCCTCTATTTTGCTTCTGGTGGTAGTACTCATCGAACGTTTTTTGAAAAACCAAACGTACCCATATCGTTTCGCCAATCTAAAAAAAGCAGTCAACAATATTGACTTCCTGTTCAATTTCAATTTCTTACAAATTGCCCTTCAGACGATCTATTGGTTATGTTGTGTTAATTTTTCATTCTTGAAGAAATCAGATTGATAAAAATATCTTAGTAGTCTGTACAAGTTGGGTAAAGAAATGAAGACAAGCTAAAAAAATTTGACACTTACACAATGCGGTTGGCATTCGTAATAGTTCCTATAAAAAAGCCTCAGATTTTCTGCAATATTCTGTATCATCATCTTTACTTGCTTCAAAGATTCAAAAGAGTAGTGAAAAGAGAACTGAATACTCACGAGATTTTCAAAAACTTCCAACTTTTCCAACTATTCAATTTTTGAATATACCGATCTCACAAACTTCAAAATTTGTGAAAAGTAAAACTACTTTTCCATTTTTACAACTTCATAAAATTTTTGATGCAACAATCTTATATTGTTTGAGTCAACTCTGAGTCACGTAATACAAAATATAAAAATCAGGTATGACAATTTTTGATTCATTAGATGAGAAAAATAAAGAAAGTAAGTCGGATATGCTCATCTGCGCATGTTGGAAAAAAGTAATGACCCCGAGTCTGGGAGTCAGATGTAGTGTTCTCCATGACTCTGACTCCGGAGTCATGACCCTGACTCTGACTCTGACTCTCATGACTCTGACTCCCAGGGTTTTTGGGAGTGGGAGTCATTTGATGACTCTGACTCCAACGGTTTTGGGAGTCAGAGTCATGACTCTGGGAGTCGACTCCCAGACTTGGGAGTCATGACGCTTTTGAAACATGCACACATGGGCATATGGGACTATTTTTTAACAAAATTTACATGCAAATATTATCTTGATAGTTATTTTTACAAAGAAATATTTAAAAAAAGTTACGAATTGTTTATTAAACCTGATGAAAGTGGCTTTTTTAGTTTCTTGTTATCCAGGAAACTTAGAAAATTAGCAAACTTAGAAACAAGGACACTAAATGTATAAAAAAAATTCAATTTCACACCCGATTTTTCATTTTTGTATTATGTAACTCCGGAGTCGAGAGTCATGACTCTGACTCTGACTCAGAGTCGACTCCCAAAATTCAAGGAGTCAGAGTCATGACTCCGAGAGTCGACTCCCAACACTTAGAGAGTCAGACTCCAGGTCAAACTGGGAATCATGGAGAACACTAGTTATTGGTTCTCATATCCCTGCCGATGCCCACATCTAGGGCTGGCGGTGGGAGGGACCNAGTCATGACTCTGACTCCGGTCAAACTGGGAATCATGGAGAACACTAGTTATTGGTTCTCATATCCCTGCCGATGCCCACATCTAGGGCTGGCGGTGGGAGGGACCTTTCAGCTGGATGAAGAGTTTTAATTTCGGTTAAAATTGAAGACGAATCGGAAAGTGAAAGCCTCATTAGTTATTCAATACATAATTTAATTAATTAAATAACTAAGATTAAATTTTTGTAGCGTAAATGGATAAGTCCCGAACATTCAACCAGAGTCCAAGACTTCAACGCTCTAGGATGAGCGTAACGCTCACACCTCGGCGTAAAATAGAAGCACCGAAGCCCGAACGTTCCTCAGGTTACACGTCTTATTTACAACAATATGTACTTCTGGACTGTCTAGAACAAAAACAAAACATACAGCTACAAGTAATCCCACACTAGCTAAATTACTTAAAAAATACTTATTATTTATTATCCATGGTACATGGAGATAACTTGTTTCTAATTCCTTTAGAGAAACATGACGGAAGAGGGACGGCGTACGTCTAATTATCTTATGCATGACCTTATAAAAAATGAATTCCAGCTGCTCAATACAGAAATCCTTTGGCATCATGAGGATATTGAGCGAAGTGAGCTTCTAACCAATAATTTGAGACCACTGAGCACAAGTATTGAGAACCTTGACGAGGCTCTTCGGAAACTTGTGCTAATTCAAATAGTGAATATGATGCCTGTGGATAATTGTATTTTAAAACGTCCATTGGATTGTTCTTCTGTTTCACAACGATGTCACGAAATCAAAACTCAGCTACAGAGAACAAATGATTTTACATATGTAGTAGGAACAATTCAAGACTTGAAGAGGAAAATCATATCTATGCAAGTACCGTTGAAAGAGTAAGGCTGATCATGTATTCATTCATCTCTTACTTATACTATACTATATTCGAAAATCACTACTATTTAGCAGTTATTTACTATGATTCTTAATTCCAGGGCAATTCTGGAACTGAATAATATAAGTGAGCTTATACTCCGACTAATCTCACTTCGTCTCTGTGCTTATGCTAAATTAAAGAAGCAAATTGTAACCCATGGAGATGTATCTAAAATGTTTACAGATTCCATGAATGTTTGAATACGTCTTCTTCATACTTTTGATGGGAAATTCTGTGAACGATGTCAATTTTCAGTAAACTCCATTCAAACTGAAGTCCAAGTACTATATTGCAAATGCAAAGTATTAATTCCTACGAATAATAATAAAGAGCACCATTTTTACCAGATCTATTATTTCGCAATTTCATGAAAATTCGAATAATTAAACTAATATTTCTATAGCACACTTTTTACCATAGATGCTCCCTTCCCATTACCGCTTAGAAGGACCGCGGAGATTGCCTGAACTCGTGTGTACTGTTGCTGCCAATATATGGACAGCCAGTTTTCTGTCTTAGGATATATATCTGTTTACTTTTTTTTTTGAGCAATATCCCATGGTAACACAATTTTTCACCCACTTTCACAACTCACGGTTATGAAGCTTCAGCCCGTCTGATAGTGGTGTTATTCTTGCGCGTGATTTCCTTATGCTACAATTACACCAGAGAGCAAAAGTTGCGCAACTTTTGTTCAAAAGTTTTATGCAATTTCTTGTGCAAGAAGTTGTATGAAACTTTTGTTTCATTATTGATTACACTAGTAACCAAACCTATGAAATTCACCTATTATCACTTCCGCTCAACTTGCCTCAAATGATTTATATTTGAAAACCCGCCTCGGATTTTTGTCAAATTGATGTTTTTTCAAAATAAAACTTGTCCCGCATTAACTTGTTTTTTACGAGATGGGGCTATTTGAACCAAAATATTCAAAAGTTGTAAAGTTTCATGATCGAAATTGCATTCGATTGCAATTTCGGACCTTGAAATTTTTCTTGCGTATGATGACGTTGTGCAAGAGAAATTGTAAGATTTCATGTGCGATTACACCAAAAATTTCATTAAAACTTTCGCATAAAGTTGCCTAGTGTAATTGGAGCATTAGTCGACGCTTTTGGACTTTTTTCGTAAGATTTTTTTAATAAACTGCACAAATGACAGACAGATTTTGTAAAGTTAACAACACTAACAACAACCATAACCCAAACTTAGCCCAACCCAACTTCATACTAGAATTTTAGTTCTGCGTATACTTCATCACCTAATGATAATCGCTGAGTAGCCTGACATTTGTTCATAATGTTTTGGTAGAATTTATACTCTAGCGAGAATTGCTGTTGGCTATTGGTCTTTAATCTGTGTGCGCGCAAAAATTTAACATTTTTCTGAGTTTGATGTTTCGTAGTACATTTGATTTAATTGCAACAAAACGTTACAATTGAGGGAGGCGAGGTATTTCAATCACCTCTCCAGGCTGAGAGGTAAATGTTAACATTTAGTTAAAATTAAGTATTTCAAACGTTAGTATAATAGCATAGGAAACTATGCAGTTAAGTTTCAAAACTTGGTTTTAAACAAACTTAAACATTCTATCCTTTAATCCCATGCTTAAGTGATGATTAAACCAAATTTCCTCTTTACTTTTTAATGTTCTTTCAATATGAAATATGAAATCTCCTCTTTGTGAGTGACTACTTCTTGGAGGAAGTAGTTGTTATACGAAAACGTTTGTATGTTTAGTGTTTAGGTTAGTTAGGTTTTAATTTTATTTCATGTGTGTTGGTTTAGTTTGATTCAAATTTGCAAAAAAAAAATTTTTAGTAAAGATGAAAATTGAGTTGGGTAGAAGTAAGCGGTTAATCCACAGTTTTTCTTAAAAATTCCGGTTTCCAATGGAAATGGCTCAAAATCAAAAAAATAAACAGATATTTCCTAAAGGTACATTTATAGTCTACGGAAATGCGATCCGTCCCGGAAAAGCTGCCGGAAAATTTCACGGATTGATTTCAGGATGGAGTCTACGGAAATTAAACGGATTCAAAAACGTGGATTAATTTATACTCTCATTTCGAAAAAAAGTCACGTGATTATTGTAAAATTTAAAATTGAAGTATTCCCGCCAAACTCTTGTATGAATGTTTACTGTCAAAATGAGATTTGACGGATCGTCACACGGAATAATAGAACTCAGTTCTATTTTTCCGTAAGCCTTTTTTTCCGTTCCGTGGTGGAGAGAAAACGGTACGGAGTTATATCCGTGAACTATAAATGCACCACACTGAACGGAAACTTTTACGGAAAGCCTAACTTTCCGTAACGGTTCCAGTTTCCGTAGACTATAAATGTACCTTAAGACAGAAAACTGGCTGTCAATAAGTTGGCAGCAACAGTAATTATCACCACAGAAAAGTTACTTTCACGAGTCAAAAAGGTTATTTACAATTACCGAGTTGTCACATGTAAATTAGTACAACAAGCTTACAGCCGTTCTCCGGGGAAAGGGTGGCGTCATTGAAAAAAAATTTGTGACGATTTTTTTTTAAATGCTAGCTTTTTAATGTTCTTATTTAATATTTACAGTAATAGAACATCGTCAGAGAACGAAAGGGTAGCGCTAAGTCTGGAACATTAATTTTATAACCCAATCCGCCCAACCCTTGCTGTAGTGAACATAAATAATTTTAATTAGCAATTTTGACTGTTATACCTTATGAAAAAGCTTGATTTCCTAACGCCCGTTATTTGAGAACTTACCCTAAAATCTCGCCTATAGGTCGCTCTCTCGTATAGGTAGCTCTCTCAGATGGGTCGCAGGATTTAAAGTGCAAAATCTGAAACACATAGGTCGCTCTCGCGTATAGGTCGCAATTTATCAGCTGAGTTTTAGGAGGGAACTTTTCAAATGTGTAATATAAAATCAGTGTAAGTAATTGTTTAATCGAAACAAATGGGAGACGAAGACAGTAGCTCTGAACAGGATTTAGTTGTAGAAATGCAGAATTTAGACGTAGATGACGATGTAGAAGAATTTAATGGAGATGGGTTCGATGGGTTTTAAAGTGACCTAATAGAATAAATTTTATAGGGCAAATCAAAGTGGCTTTTGAAATTTTGAAATTTTGGAGCTTTGCAAAGTTCAAATTGATTGATTTCAATTTGCAAAAAAAAACTTTCATAATTTTATTTTCATTTATAAAATGTCGCAAAAACGATTAAAATTAATTAACTCCGTCTGTGGGGAAGCACTTCAATTATTCCTTGCACTCGATGAAGATGATGAAAATGAAAAAATAGTAAAAAATACCCTTGAGGAAGTAGGAATACTCTTGATGTGTAGGTATTTATACCCTTGGTCAAAGGTAAGGAGATATGTCAACGATAACACAATTTAATTACAATGATAAGCATAATAGCTTATTATTAATACGTAGGTGATTAAATCTAAAGCCTGGTGGGAAAATGTCCTTCCTCACTGTGATGACAAGATATTTAAAAATGTTAAAAATTAAACTTAAAAATAAAAATAAAGAATTTCAAATAGACTTGCTAAAGCCTTTTCTCATGTGAAACTTCAAAATCTCTTTTTAAGCTCAACAGCCAATTACAGAGCTCGTTTCATTTTAAGTTTGTAAAACCCTTTGCAAACTTCAAAAGTTTAAAATTTCGCGGCAGATTGATTTGCCCTAATGAATTTGTCACTTTAGATAGTAGTGATACATTAAAAACATAGATTTCCAAATTAAAAAAATTTGAATTTTCAATCATCAGATTAGTCGCTCTCGGGTATAAGTCGCAGCTTCAAAATTTCCCAGAAATTTTTCTAAAAAACATCAGATAAGGGCGACCTATCTGCGAGATTTTAGGGTACTTTGCCGGCAAATCAAAATTTTGTTATGAACATGCAAGTTCAGTAATGTAGAGTTGGGCATGACAATGTAGTTCTATATAATATAGAATAGATAATGCCATTGGTCTAGTTCCCAAAGTAAACGAATTTTACAAATAATTAATAATTATGAAAATTCGTTTGTGTTTGGGAAGTTTGTGAGATGAATTAAAATAATAGGAAATATGGATGTAAACTTACAGTTTCAAAATAAGTTGGACTTGGCCGTGATTTTCCACTACTTTTTGGGAATGCGTATTTTGCGTCCTTACCAGTGATGGGCAACCCAACCAATTCCTACCGGTTGGGTTGGGATACGAAGCGTTGAAAGAGATTTTAAGTTGGATTGGGTTGGGTTGGGAAGACTTTAAAAAATTCTGAAGTTGGGTTGGGTTGGGTTAGGGAGACTTTAAAAAATTCGCAAGTTGGGTTGGGTTGCGTTGGGGAGACTTTAAAAATTTCGAAGTTGGGTTGGGATAGGCGCTTGCGATGCACATCACCATTGATGGGCCGTCCAAACAATCCTAACCAGTTCACTATGGCTGATTCAACATAAAATATATTTACCCTTTNATGCACATCACCATTGATGGGCCGTCCAAACAATCCTAACCGGTTCACTATGGCTGATTCAACATAAAATATATTTACCCTTTAAAAAAAAATACTCGCCAGGATTTTTGTTAATATGCAGTCAGGGACAGTCATGTCTATTTACAGCCCCGTATAAACAAAACTATAAAGTATAAACTTTGGACCCTTGTCCCCTGCTCCCCTCCTTTTATAGATTTTTAGTTTTTATTACTCCTACCATAACTCCTTACGCTATACCATATCGAGCTTTCAATTTTAAAAATACTCGGGCCAAAATTTTTTTTCAGTCCCAGGTTTGTGTCACACTTGCTCTGCATGATTATATGATGCACCCTGAGTGCTTTTGTTACTTAGCCTTATATAAACCTTACTTTAAGTTGGGTTGGGTTGGGTTTGGGAGTCTTTAAAAAATTCTGAAGTTGGGTTGGGTTGGGGAGACTTTAAAAAATTCTGAAGTTGGGTTGGGTTTGGTTGGGGAGACTAAAAAATTTCGAAGTTGGGTTGGCTTGGGTTGGGGAGACTTTAAAAAATTTCGGAGTTGGGTTGGGGTTGGGGAGACTTTAAAAATTTCTGAAGTTGGGTTGGGTTGGGATAGGCGCTTGGGTTGCCCATCACTGGTCCTTACTGCTTAAGATGGAAATTCTGGAATTTGAAAAAAAAAAATTTTGAATATTGCGCACTCTCCCACTCGGTTTAAAACTAAACACTATTTTCAACTCTACCACATCATTATTACAATTTTGTGCATTAAAATTAAACAAAATGTCAAGTTTATCAGTCTCTCGAACGTCAAGCTATTATGAATATGATTTTCATCGAAATGTGATAAATAATATCAAAAACCTTCCATAACATATTCAAAAATGCTAAATCAAATTTTTAAATTTCTCATAGAGAACAAAAACCTGTCAACCCTCTCGACTACTGTCATTTTACTTAGTGGTAGAGAGGATTGGCATCATAGGTATAATGGGCATATACTCATCCTACCTCTGATGTCAACCCTCTCTACCCCTGTCACTTTAGTTAGAGATAAAATGAGAGTAATTTCCTCCCCGCCATTTTGAATGACGGAGATGACTACCCCATTTTGGTTGGTGTTGGTGGTGGTGGTAGTGGGGATTGGGGAAGATGGCGTGAGAGTTGGCAGTGGAGGGGGTGAGAGATAAAACGGGAACAGTTTTATCTAGCGGGTCTAAGACTAACAGATATCTTATTTATGCTTATATATTTCTATATTATCTATCTTATCTTATTTATTATTTATCTTATTTATTTAGTATGAACCAAATATAGGGTAAAAGTATTTTGGATTTGTAGGTAACCTTTCTCCCCTCGTTGACTCTTTTATCATCGAGATTAAAAGGACCTGAAAAAAAAACCAAGAATACCCCATTTCCGAAATTAAATCTTTTTCGAGTTTGGAGGGTGAGGGTGTTAATTTTAACAATGTTTCAAATCAATAGCTTTGGCTTTTCAGAAGCAGTTGTTTAGACTCTTTATTTTCGTCCCAACATTTCATTTGTAATACTGAACGAGACAACTACATCTCTAAATTTTGAAATCAGTTCGTTTTGGAAGAAGCCGGATGGACAAAATTTGCATAATTAAGTCAACGAATAGTGAATATTTTGTGAAAATTATAGTTTTGTAGACTTTCTGACTCGTTGAAGAAGCTTTTGGGAACGGAAAAAGTCGGGGAAAACTTACATTTGAGTAATTTGACGAATGCTAGGTATGCAAATTTTTATTTTTCAAAATCTGAGAATACAATAACCACATGCATGTGGTCATTTGTAAATACATACAATGCAATGGATGACAATATTCAGCGTGGTTATAATGTTTCACCTCTGCGCCGCTTACGCATTACTCTCACGCTGCTCATTCATATTTGTCAAAGCTACTGTGGCAAAGAGACACTGGTTAATTTCTGATGACTCCTGTAGTGCTTCGGGGGAGATGGTCCGGGGTATGTCCTGGAAGGTGGCCAGATGGTCCGGGGTTTGTCCTGGAGAGCTGGGAGATGGTCCGGGGTTTGTCCTGGAGAATGAGGAGAGCGTCCGGGGTTTGTCCTGGAGTGGGTAAATGGTCCGGGGTTTGTCCTGGAAAGTGAGGAGATGGTCCGGGGTTTGTCCTGGAGAGTTAGGAGAGCGTCCGGGTTTTTCTTGGAGAGTGGGGAAATGGTCCGGGGTTTGTCCTGGAGAGTGAGGAGAACGTCCGGGGTTTGTTCTAGAGAGTGGGAAATGGTCCGGGGTTTGTCCTGGAGAGTAGGAGATGATCCGGGGTTTGTCCTGGAAGGTGGCGAGATGGTCCGGGGTTTGTCCTGGAGAGTTGGGAGATGGTCCGGGGTTACGAATTTATAAGTTAAGTTTAGTTTCAACAGTTTTTTGAGCTGAATTGTGTGGGAAGGGGAAGAAACGAGTCCGAATAGGGAAAAATGAAAAAAAAATTGGAACGAGTCAGAATGTGGGGAACTGGAGAAAATTGAGAGGGAAGGGTTGAAACGATTCCGAATGGGGAAAATGGGGAAAATTGAGCTGGATTGTGTGGGAAGGGTCGGAACGAGTCCAAATGGGGGGAAATGGTAAAAATTGAGCGGGACGGGGAGGTAAGGGTTGAAACGAGTCCGAATAAGGAAAATGGAGAAAATTGAACTGAATTTGTGTGGGAAGGGTCGGAACGAGTCCGAATGGGGGAAAATGGATAAACTTGAGTGGGACGAAGAGGTAAGGGTTGAAACGAGTACGAATGGGGAAAATGGAGAAAATTGAGCTGGACTGTGTGGGAAGGGTCGGAACGAGTCCGAAT